>OU026145.1:54149932-54741182 GCA_907269125.1 Eristalis pertinax
ATTTGTGTGCGATGTGTCGCTTTAAGAATGGAGGTCGTGTACCTCCAATCGTTGGCAGAAAATCAACACAGAGAGAGAGAGACACAAGCAGACAGAAGAAGAAGAAATATGGTCAACAAACAGAGAGGAGGACACACCATTCATTGTGGTGGCGATTGGTTAACTTATCAGCACCCAACCATCGGCTGGTTATACTGGCTGGTCTGTGTTTGGCTGTGACTTCCTTTAGTCGTTGTCGGTGCACAACGATCCGAAGTGAACAAACGAACCGACACATCACGAAGCGTTATAGAGTCCTTATCGAGTTTGGCCTTCAGTTGAACTACACCCTTTTTACTTCACTTCACGGCACTAGCACACTCCTAGGGTATATGTATCTCTGCAGCCATCCATTGCAAAGTACCTTGCAAATTTTGAATACCCTTTTCTTGTCGTTCTGCACGCTCGAGGAGAGAGAGAGGAGGAGCGGAAAAAAAAATAAATCCTTTGTCGGACTTTAATGGTGTGCTGAGTTGAACCCTGACATTGTTAGGGTTTCGACATTCCTCCAGGTGACCAGCAGAGGATCCCCTTCCCAGCCTCCACGCCGGATGAGAGAGAGAAGGAGCTAGGTAGCCAGTAGGTAGTTGCTGTCATGTGACGGCCATCTGCGCGTCTGTGTGTGCTTATGCTGTCAATCTGCTTCTTCAGCATCACAGATTCTCACGTACTATCAAATGAACTTGTTAAGAGCCATCATAACAATTTATTTTATGTCTATCATCATTTTGCACTTGAATGGTATACATGAACACAATTTTTGAAGTTCTTTTTCTTCTTTCCTACAGATTCGCTATCAAATTTGCGAGATCTTCTTCTGCTGTCTGTTGTCTGCCCCGACAATGATAATGCTTATGACGATGATGTTGTGGGTGATGAGCACGAGACGAACACACACACACACAAAATGGCCCCCATCACACACTGAACTGGGATTAGGTTGAACATATGGTAAACAGACGTAAAAATGGTCGTGGATGATGTGGTGCTATGCTGGGCTGGGCTGGGCTGTGCTGTCCTGGGGGTGATAGTTGAATGGGGATTTGATGTAATGAAACATTCATTTTGTGGAACTAATAATAGTTTGCCTTATGGGCAGAATGATGGAGGCCATTTGTAGACGTTAACAGTCGTCTGATGAGATCAGAAAGCAGCACTTTTGTTCTACGAAAAGTGCTCTGATGTGCGTCGTGAATTCTTCGACAAGACACTGCGCCTGTTATTGTCCACAAAACGGGCCATTCAAACGGAGCAAGCCACAGGAATACAGACGATCTTTAGGCACAGAAATGACTAAAAGCTGCGAATGGCCTCGATTACCACGTCAGAGGGCGTCTGTCGGGAGGACTGGGCCACCATTGTCAGTTCATCAGTTGTTAGCCATGTCTCCAGGAGAATGGATCCACATTGCTTAAACAAGCACAGATGTTATCCACAATCTCCTCTGAAATGGAGACGAAAATGAGGCGAAGTGTGATAAAAAGTTTGCACACCAGAGCACTTGGAGGCGCATTCTAGAGCTATGGTCGAGTCCAGGATGGGGGATGAAACTCCCGGCCGAAGTACAGACGGCCAGCAAAGACGGGGTACTCGACAAGGCTTATGAGTCTACAGATGCGATGGGATTAATGGTCCTCTGTTGAGGGCTATTCAGTATCTTCGCAGGAAACAAGGGTGCGTCTTCTCACCTTTCCCTTTCTTTATATGCATGGCTTGGATTGGCTTGGATTGGCTTGGATGGCTTGTTCCTCATTGGGAAAGTTGATGATAAGTCATCCTCACATCCTCTCAAAGATGGAACTCCAGCGCGCGCTCGATAGGTTTGTGCAAGTATGTGTTGATGATGGGATAAATGTGGACAAATTCGATGCTATGCTCATTTCTAGAACGCCTGTTCAATACACTTCTGTAGAGTCCTATTGAAGCAAATGAGTCCCTTTTGATACTAGGAGTAATGCTGAGGTTTACTATGAAATCCTAAATATTGGGAAATCTGTGACCAGGAAGTTGTACCTTAAATGCGACTCTATCAGATAGGCCGCAGCTTGGCAGACCCAGGATGAGGTGGTGGGACCAAGTCCTGGTTCTGGTTGCGCTTGAGGCTATATCCGTGCGTGCTTTGCATCCGCGACCACTTAAGTGGATCATGCCGGCCACTGAACATGCGATAACACTTCTCATGGACGACTCAAGAACTGCACAGAATATAAACTTAGTGTTATGCAATTAGCCGTATTAAATGCATTGATTTTCGTATAATCAAAGATGTTGTCTCCAGGTTGGATGGTGCATTGCATCAACGCACTATCTTGTCAGCACGACATCATCTGCGACCATTCGGTAGTAGGTAGCTGTGGCTGCCATGAAAAGTACCCGAGAGCCACCATCAGATGTCCATTTTGTCATCAGTCAACGCTTGCTTACAAATCTCGGACTATTCGCTCACAAGCCACAATTGACTCCGCTTCCTTATAACTTCTCAGTTTGACGTCAGTGCGGGTGTATTCTCGGAATTCCTGGACATTTCGAAGCCACACCGACTGCCAGACAATTCCAGTGCGTTCCAAGCGGAACTATTTGCAATTCGGGAAGCCGAAGCATATGCATTGATAGCCGAAATCAAAACTATGACATCTTTTGGTTCATAAACCCAGAAATGGCAATCCGAGCTGGTATCCTTAGAAGGCCAGCTCAAAATGTCCCTTTCCGTTTCAGGTCAGAGTAACATCCCAGAAAATGAGAAGGCCGATGAACTGGCTAGCCCTTCAGTGCTCTAGCAGCAGAGAAGAGAAAGTGGTGCACATCCCACTACAAGCTGTCAAATTGTGTCGGTGACATGGAACGCGATTGTCCAGTTGCTTCTTGTTCTAACCGCGCTACAGCTGGGTGTTGGTCTGGGCCTCAGCCAACAAGGCTCTTCTACTGGCAGGATCTTTAGCCAGCTGCCTCCAATTTCGCACGTCAAGTTGGTTGAGGTGGCGGCTGTGGCGATGTGGGTTTGTGTGTCGACTCCTTCGCACTTGAACCTCGGCGTTTAGGTACGACAAAAAAAAATTTCACGGCCCCACTTTTTTCGTGTCACTGAAAATGTTCAAAGAGTATAACTGCCTAGAAAAAGCTTCTCGAATTGGCCGTTCGGAGTCGGCATAAAACTACAGGTCTCTTCCACTCGTGAGAGAACAAAAGCACGAACAGCACGAGTGGTTGCTGAGAAGCTAGGCCCTGGCCCTCTACGGGCTGTGGCGCCACCCATATTATTTATTATTAAGTTGGTTGAGGTCCTTCTCCACGTGTGTGCACCATCGGTTTCACACGACACACGCTGCTGCAGCTGCAACAACACAGCTCAGTGGGACTTTGTATAACATTAGCGTCTCCATCGCCGTTGACATTATTTCACGTTACCATCCATTGCGCCCGTTGCTTACAAAAACTAGAAAAGCCAACAGAATCAAGTCATCCTCCGATGAAAAAAAAAAGTACCGAATTCACTTCCTCCTTCCATTCAGCAAGAGCAAACAAACAGAAACAGAAACGACATCAATTTCATTTTCATTCGTAAATATTTATTAAATAGTTACACAAATCATCCGACCGCAGTCTTTAAAGTTCGAAGTTCAATGCGCGTTGTCAGGTCTATAAAGACATTGGTCACATTCTTCGATGCTTTATTACCCCCCTCCGTGGGGGACACAGCCACAGTGGTGTCTGCACACACTGCGATCAGCTCAGTGACAGCAGCCTCCTCCGTCTCAGTGGTCGTGGTGGGAAAACAACAACAATTGAGCACAAACAAATGAACTAAGAACACACTAGCTAACAAGAACAGATGCGGATATTTTTGCCACATATTAATCGCACACAACTGCTCTGTCGGTCGGTCGGTCACTGAGTTTGCTCTCCGAATACAAAATTGCACATGAATCCAACACAAAATATCGACAAAAAGCAACACAAAAAAAAGAAAGGAAAAATAAAGACGAACTGGCAACGACCATCTCCGATCGATAGTTGAAATCAGTGTACACAGAGTGATCGTGAGCTTTCCCACGAGTAAATAGGAGTAGAAGTGTCGGCCTTTAACGCTCGCTCTCACAAGTGTTTGATCTATGCGAGCAGCGAGAAATCAGTTACTGCTGAGATGTGTGCGTGTGTGTTGACATTGCCCTCTGGATCATTAGGCGTAGTGTCGAAACAAACGTCTTGTGGTTCTGAGAAGATTTATTGTAATTTATTCCCATAAAAGATTATTTTATTGTTTTGGGAGGGGGGACGGACACGACGTTCGGATATGAGGTCCCATTTGACTACTAATCGATTTGAATTTGTTTATTCGTTCACATTCGACGAGCAGTGATCGAGATGGAAGACGTCATCAAATGGGGTACACTCAACTAATGGGACTTTTCAGCGAAACGAGACGCTCTTTTTGGACAATAACTTCACAATTTGTACGAGGCGTTCCCTGTTTCAGATTGTAACGCCATCAGATTCATAGGCATTGCACGCACGCCATTTCAAACAATCACCAAGTTAGTTAAGTCAAGCCATTTGCACACACAAGCATTCAAGCGGCTCTAAGGCTCCAGAGAATGAAGGTGGAAAGGGACTTAGTGCGGGTGGCATTTTCTCATTTTCATCCGTCTCTCTTAGGCAATCATTTTTCCTTTTTCCTTTTTTTTTGCCAATCAGCCAGAAGTGCTGCTACGCCGATTAGAGGTCGATTTGAGTCACAAATCTTGACTTAATGCGGCCCAAGTCCACTTCGTTATCATTTGAGTTGTGGAACTCCACATTTCTGAGAAACAAATACCGATCATCTAATTTGAGGTGACCATTTTTGTGAGATTTTATGTTCCACGTCGATTTTGTTTAGCGACCACCTCCATTTGGATGACATTTGGCAATTTTCGGTTTGACAGTCGCAGGCAGTGGACGGTAACAATTTATTATGCAGCACATAAAGTCGGCTTATTATCAACTTCACTCTGTCGTGGTCTTACCACTTAAACTCTCCCACTACCAAGGTTTTATCCACCTTTACGAGGACAGTTTGAAAAGTCAGTGACTTTTTTCAATTTGCCCGCATAGTATGCAACACTACTACTTTCAACTGCCATCAATTGAGCAAGTTACATCATTTTGTTTGTGTTTGACCAGCCACTAAAAGCAGAATTTGAATGGCGATGGGGAAAAAAGTGAATTTCGTGTGACGCAGACGAGTGATCCCGAACGTCTAGGTCGTCTAAGACAGGCTGTCACGCCAGAAATCGTCGATAAAACCTGGGGCGATCGGAGAATTAAGGAAAGCGTGATTTCGCTGGGTTCGTGCCTGAGCGGATGCAACACATTTAACATGACACAGAACTGGATCATAAGCGCAACCGAGTATTTTGCCGATGCTTCAGTTTCAGTTTGTTCTTCGTTATGTTACCGTGGCCGGGACATGAATACGTCGCAACACACCACAGACCAAGCGGCAACAATTAAGGCAGAGTATGCAAATTGGCTAAACCGCCGGAGTAAATGGATCGAGCCGAAATCGGCTTGTTTGAAGAAAAGTCACTGATTTAACCAAATCGCCCTCGTACGCTTGTTGATAATACAGATCTAATCAAATTCCCTCGTATAGGATTACATTTGATAGCTTAAGCCACTGCCAGTGGTGTCCATCAAACTTGGAACGTTGTGCAGCTGAATTCGAAAGAGAGCTCTTTCCAACATCTCGCAGTCATGCTGCATGAGTAGTACGATGCCCTGAATAATAGGTCCCGATCTGTACGCAAGTTAGCGTCCCCATCAAATTTAAACATTTATTAGTCAACAGGAGGCATTTAAGCAGACCCTGAGACTGAGCGTCTAAACGCCAAAAAGCGTTTCTTTTCTCCAAGACACCAAAAGTCTGGGTTCCACACTGGCAGACCCTGAGACTTCGCGTTTAAACGCCAAAAAACTTACTCCCAAGTCTGGGTCCCACACTGAAGTGTAAAACCTACAATTGCTCTCTTCAAACCTCTACGACAGGCCAAATCCACATGAATGAAGCCCGAATCAGAAAGAAATTCAAACACTCATTCACATCCACTTCATCTTGAAAAAAATGTATTTTTTAAAAACAAAAAAACAAAAACACAAAAAAAAACGCAAAATTTAAGTGTCACACAACTTGTAGTACTTCGAGGTGGTTATCTGCATCGGCGTCGGTATTTCCATGTCCAGATCATCCTTTACAGGATACAGTGGTGTGATGAGTTTCCCAGCATCGCCAGCTGAACCGCCAACAATCGCCGTCAGGGTGAGGCAAAGCAGCACCCAAAAACCAACGCACTTAATGAACATCTTCACAACGAACTCGATATATGAACCTCGGCCGGTAGCTCAGCAGACACTGCAGAAAACCGAAATCGTACTGCGAACACACAGCCGAAAGCAAATGTGTAAATACGTCGATTGGCTAGATTGATTTCAAGGGTAGCGCGCCAGAGCCAGAGATTAAAAATTATATGAACGCTAATTCAATTCAGCAATTCGCAGAACATTCTCGCTTCGATCATGTGACCTGAATGTGAAAGTAATTCGGTCGTTTTGACATGAACAGAGATCGGGAAAGAAACACCACACGAACCAGCACCATTTTACTTGGCAAAAGTAAGCGTTTATTTTAATTCATCATCACAATGCAATCAGATACCTAATCCTCTCCTGTATGGTCTTCTTCTTAGTTGTTGTGATTAGAACCGGAATCGTACGTGTTGTCGGCTCCTCAGTGGTCAGCTCAACAATTGGCTTCACTAATTCCTGCTGGCCATGGTCGTCCGATTGACAATTGACCGTCACGAGGTATGCCAACAAAATAGTTAACAACACAATTTTGCCACTGCGATACATTATGTTACTTCGATGATATGGGGCGCCGTACGGACACACTCGGCTGTCTGCGATGAAATGATGAAAAGATACTGAGCTCGTTTTAGGCACGACCCGAGGTTTATATCGCGATGAGGAGTGCTGGGGAAACTGGTTTACTGTGTTTACGACATTTGCCGCAAATTAAGCGCAACAAATCACAATCGAGTGAGGTTTTTAATTGAAAACGGGACCGAAGAGTGCGGTGCACCTATAGACACGAAATTTTAATAAATTTTTGAAGGCTTCTGCGTCATTGGTTAATTTTAGGCCCATTGGCCGTCTTTCACATGTGATACCTGTTGCCGCTTGGGTTTGAAATCATCGATTGAAGCACTTAAAGAGTCTTAAATTGATAAACTCTGCATCAAAACTGAGCCAAATGTTTGGGAATCGTTTTTGTTTGCTTACAGTGAGTGAAGTACCGGACGATTTTGGTTGGGCGCCATTTTGGTTTGGATGATATCGGTCAGTTGACATTTGACAGTTGTAGAGAGTGGTCGATAGCAATTTATTTGCATCCACTGGCGTTGACTCTGCGTCTACATTTAGCTTCTGGCTCTCCCGGCAGACGTGGCATATGCGACCGAAGGTGGGGCATCGAAGCCCCGTGGAATTCTTTGTCGCCTGCAAGCGAGCTAGAGGTGAGAGAAGTGTCTGTCACAGAGCTCATATCACTTACGAGCGGTGTGCAGGATTCCAGTCAGCAGGAGCTCTGCTTGGTGCCTCGTAGGACGTCGTTGCCGCCTGGGAACGATAGTATGAGGCTGTGATTCACAGTAATAGCGCTCATCTGTCTTAAAGGATATCGATTGAACTGATAGTCAACTCCTGACAAACTCGGAGAAGGTCTCAATAAATTATTCCAAGACCAAGTTGAGACCTTGTCGGTGGCCCATGAGCCCTTAGTGAACAGCCGAGCTCACAGCGATGCATCCGAAAGTCAAAGGACATGGCTTCCCAGTCGTAGAGTGAAAATCGTGGAAATTCGACGAACATACTGCTGAAGACCCCGATTCCAATGATTTTTGGTTCGTTACATGAAATGAGACGGTTCGTTGACAGACCACTAGTAACTCTCCGTGGATAACGCTCACGCCCGAACGAGCACAAGGATGACTTGTAAGACCTTCTAGAATACGATCAAATGACCCAGCCTTGACACCGAGATCGCTCTCTGAGACTTCTTGCACGAAGGATCATCCTTGGTCATCCATTATTGGGTAGTTGGTTCGCAACCCCACCTCAACGTCCACAAGGGAACTTAGCGTCAATAAAATGTATCACATTGGCTAATGTATTGTATAACACTGGCACTCTAATATTCTTGATGTCCGAAGCTTACCACGCATCGAAGTCGTGCGGTGGCTGGACCATGATGAGCGCATGGACAACTTGGTCCAAGCCTGACGAGTCTGCGACTCCGTGACACATTGGGACACCGATTGACGACAACAATTCAACAGTGATTGGGCAAAATTGGAAATCTTGTCTCTTTTGGCGGAGAGAACATGTAGCGGATGGTCCCATAATCACACGCAGCTCTTGTATCATCTTTAGTCAGGCCGTTCGAATAACGCAGGTCACAGTTGGCCCAGGATCTTCTCCGTTCATCTGCGACACCGGTTTCGTGAGCGTCCTCTACTTCATTTCCCCCCTGGAGCGCAGCAATATAACATTGTTGTCCGAGCTCAGCGCTCAACAACTCCATCAAAAGCACCTCCATCCATCTCAATGGCATATCTTGCAAGCCATACCACAGCATTTGGTCACAACAAATCTGTCTAAATCCAACCGTCCAGACAGTCGGTCATACGCACGAAATGACAGGTCTCCTCTTGAATTTTCGCTGCGTTCGGTGGTCCCCTCTGATGTGAGATGAAATTTAAAAATTTGCAGACCCTTAAATTGCGGCCGCTCAAGCATAACGTTCGTCGTACGGCATTATTGGAATCATTTGTTAACTTTCCACTCTCGTCTGCGGGACATATACTCTCATTGAACCATAAAAACAAACTTCAATTTAAATTGTGAGCAATAAAAACGAACGAATCCCTACCATGACCCAATCAAGTGCACTGACCCATTACACAAAAAGGAACCCTCGATTTTGATAAGAAACGAACAAAAAAGAAACAGACCGTCATCTCTCTTCCCACAAGAAATGACTGGTTAAATACACTTCACCTGGCTCTGGCGGGACAGCAACAACAACAACAACAACCAAACCACTAGAAAGAAGACGAAAAAAAAATGTGTATAGCGAAACAAACCCCGAACGACATCAGCAAAAAGGACTTACTGTGCAGCCGCCAAAGTCTCGGGAGCACGTCCTTGGCAATAAACTAGCAAATTTCTCACCACCAAAGCATAAGGACTTAACGGCAAAGCCCGGGCCACACCACAGACCAGCCCAGCCCACACAAGCACACAGAAGAGGAAAAACGGAGACGGAGAGAAAAAAAAAAACGCACACAAAAAAGAATGAAAGGAGAAATAAATTGCCTTAGAAAAACGATCCAACAACCCATTCAAGAGGGATATTAAAATCACCTAATGCTGTGCTGTCATGTACAGGCAATTCAACGTCCTCTATGGTTGGGTGTTTATGTGGGTGGGTGCCGTGTGGTGGGTGCTTGCAGAACGCAACACAAAACCACAATGGCACACGATGCGAGGCAGAGAGTGTGTGAGAGCCCGCAAAAGTTCACACAATTTATTTGTTTCTCATCGTGTTGAATGTGAGATCCTTTCTTGCAAGACTCTGTGTGTACCCAACTTTGTGCCGGGCCATGTGCCGGGTTCAAAAACCTTATTAGAATGTCTATCAAGGAGAAGAATCACCAGCTCCAGCACCACCACCACCCACGGCCTGCTTCAAGTGGAAAGGGAAGGACGCAAATGTTGATGGGGCCCGAAGATCTCTGGCAATGAAAATGAAAAACCTTGTTACAGAGCCAAAAAGGATATGCCCCGGCACCGCCGCTCTTCGGGTACAGAAAATAAATTACCATCCAACAGCCATCCGCCCAGACACGGCTGGTCTTGGGCTGCGGAATATTATGATACAAGGGCAAGGTCATGAGGCACATTTTGCTGTGTTCCTTTGTGAACGCACCACATCGGAGGGACGGGGGTGGCGAGGCCATAACATGGCGTGTTCCGAGCCTACGGCAAGTGCCGCCGCAGTGTGTTGGTCGTTTGCTTAGGCATTCGTCTCTCCCACAAACACGAGGTTCATTGAGAAAAATTGCCTTCGAGTGTTGTGTGTATCGTGCGAGAGAGCCTAACTGCAGACGGAGAGAGAAGCTTTTTCGGTATTTCGGCGAAAGTAGGCGCGCTCAATTGAGACTGAGTTTGATGACGTCCTTCGTGAAAGGGGCACACACAGGCGATGAACCTGAAAAGGAAACAGAAAAGAAAGAATACAAGCTTTCGCCTGACGTCGGTTGAATGACAAGTAAATGTCTGGTCTCGCTGTGAGCTTTGTCTCTGCGTGGGTGTAGGTGTTTGCATCTGCGTTTGAGCGAGGGGGCGTTTTGTTGATATTCGAAGGATTCCAACGAATTATTCATTCCGACAGTGTGCATTCATTATTCACGAAGGTGTGAGGACAATTGCTAATGAATAAAAACTTTGGATAGTCGAGTCGGTGTGCTGGAAAAGGAATATCGCAGGTCCTTCGCTTGCGAACGGGAGGATGCGAAAATAAAAAATCCTTTAAACAGAAGAGATTTTGATTGCGTATCGGATTTAAGGGGAAACGTAATTGGGTATTCTAGACCAGCTCAAGGGCGGCTTGAAATCTTGAATATGTTTGGATACATGTTGCTTAAACAATTGCAATTTATTTGCCATTTGAATCTGTCTGTTGTGAGTCTTCATCATCACGGCATAAAAACAGTGACAGAGTAGTATATGTTGCTACATGTCCATCTACATGTATCTACGACAAATGTTGCCTCGAATCGACAATCGGTGTCAACAAACCTGTCAACATTTTCGTCTTCATAATTGTTGTGTTTCCGATCAAGAAACAAGATGAGCAGGTGCAGTCGCATGAATATTAGAAGTCTGATCCGATACATGTTGCTTGACACCAGCTACATCCTGGCGTTTAGTAACTCGACGCGTCTTGAGTTTTCGATCAAGTTAAATGTCTTGGGCGAATGAACTCTTAATTGTTCATCTTGACAACAAAAAGTTGTGAAACATGTTCATGACCGCCAGCAACATTACTACAACATGTTTCTTAATACCAGAAACGTCGCCCGTCGTCATCTGTAACCATTTACTTCAAACCAAAGAATATTTGCAGTAAATCCTAAAAAAAAATATTAAAGATGTCCTGACAGATACATGTTGCTTGAAACTGGCAAACACGGTTATGTCTGAAAAACACATCTACGACTTTGAATACTTCGAGTTTCATTGAGTAGCCTATCAATTAGCATATCTTTCATAATCACCGTCTTCATCATCAAATACTATCGCGTTGCAGACACATGTTGCAATTCCGTATTCCATCCGATTCTGTCGTGCGCTTAGGGGTGCTCATTAATCCTGTCCATTGAAGACATATGATGGGCCCAAGCAAAAGGAAAAGCAAAATTGACGCCGTCTTCAGTATTTTCGCACAAAGAGAATATCATCTTCTAGACCCATTTCATGCGGCTATAATCGTCCACTTTTCGCTTTGTAATGAAGTAATAACCATTGCAATTACTCAACTCTTTCTGTGCTCGGCCGTCATCGCTCCTCTTTCACGGCACAGTTGGCCGGGCTCAGTACAGTGTACACCCCCTCAGATACTTTCTCACTCTCGTTTATTTCCATTACACGCCATCGCGTCGTCGTCTTCGCTGTGTCTCATAATCATTCGAACAAGACCTCCTTTACTCTGTTCCGTCTGCGATTCATGTGTGGCGAGTGGTGGTGTTCAATTGAAACCGGTTCCTTTTTTTTTCTGCCATTTCTCGCGTGTTCATCTCTCCTCCTCCTCATTCCGGTAAATTAAAATCGTGTACCCCATTAAGCAACAAAACACATTCTTATCGCACAAACCATTCCACCATCATACTGAGTGCCGCTGCATGGCCATCGCCGCAACACGGTTCATCATGTCCAGTCGGTGGGTCGCGGCGATGGTGTTGGAAAAGATGTGAGATGTGCCGACGGGCAGAGTATGTGATGTGCATCCGCAGCACATGTGACCGTCGACCGGATGAATGAAGATGAGGAGGATGATGCCGGCAGAAAGTAAAAGTTTCTTGTTCTTCTTTGAAAAGTCTGCTGCTGCTGCAAGAGCTAAGGATTTTCGAAAGTAATTCACGAAAATCCATGACGGGACGGAATTACTTTCATGCAATACCCTGTGTTCCAGCCCTCCCCCTCTCGCACTCTCACTCAGTGGAACGAGTATCTCATCTGCACAAGTGCACAAAGATTCAATAAGAGCAGAATTCCATCGTTGTGCCCTTTTTCGTTTTGTTGTCTTTCACCCGAGGAGTATCCATCATCCTTGGTATCAGCCGCCCGCCCCTGCCTTGTAACTCGTCCCTCAGCCCCATTGTGCCGCCGACATGGGTTTCGATATAATTCTCGGAATCGAAGAGAAATTGCTTTGAATGGCACAATCGTGGGGCTATTAATTACGTTCTTTTTATTTTTTTCTCCCCTCATTTTTTGCTCATTCATTTTGGTCTACACTCGTGTTCGTTTGGCAATATTTTTCCCTATTGGTAATTTCAACGTCGAGTTGAATTTCAAGGATTTTTCGTAATTTTGGTCGCCATTATTTCGATTTGTGTGTGTGTCCTTGTGCTTGGAGCTCTAGCTCCCCGTTTGTTTCTCTCCTTGTGTGCCTGCCTGTGTGGAGCTCTGCTCTTTTGTCTTTTCGCTCATGTCCAGGATGTGTTTGCATGTAATCTCTTCATGGATGGATGGTGGGTGTTCTGGAGAACATAATAAAGTACGTCTGGAGCAATTCGATTGCCCTTTTTGTGTTCGAAAGGAGCGAACACACGCCAAAAGGAGTACGGGCTGTAATAAATTTTAATCCTTTTTCTACAGTTGTGAATTGGATTTACGGCGTTATTTCTTTTTTTACTTGAATTCTTTCTTTAAAGCTTCTTATCGGTTGACATTGCACGGGAACGTGTAGCATATGGTCGTGATTTTATGGCTGAAATTAATTTGATCCTCTGGAATGGTGTTGGATTTATGAGCACAGTCAGATGCTGCCGGGCGCCGGTGGCGACTGGCGACGATGAAGAGTTGTTTGTTAGAGTTTATTTTTTGCTGGCTTAAACTGGGACAAGTTTGTAAGAGAATGCTGGAGTATGACGTGCCGAAAGTGTATCGACTTGGTCCGTTGCTTTATTTTATTTAATAAAGTTCACCCAGGTTATAGTAAATGACTTGGTAGTGTAATTAGTGCTAGACTTGTGCCAAAAATTTATGACATCTCTGTGCATTGATTCCGAAAAGGGCTTCAAAATGAATCGAAGCGCAATAAAGCCGAATTCCATGGTTAAGTGGACGATGTAGTTTTTGTACTAGCTTTTCCACGATCTCATGAAGAAACCCATCAAAAGCTGGCTTCTTCAGATGGTCCCTGAGTCCGTGATGGACATGAAACTCAAACAACAAGTGTGTCCAACTGGCACAATCTTTAGCAAGCTGCCTCCGCCAAATTTGGTTGAGTTCGTCTGCACTTATTCGTGCCACCTTTGTCGCTGCCGTCCCCTGTTGCATTCCCCCACAAGATCAGAATCGAAGACTCTTCAGGCCGGGCTACGTTGCGAAGGGAATGCAAAGGGTGGTTGAATTTTAAGGCCCGATGTTGAATGTGAACCACACCTAGATGTGTTTTTTTCTACATTTCATTTGACATCTCTCAATTTCAGACTAATTCAATTTGAACCATGGAAAGATACACAGTCGAGCAACACGTTAAAGTTATTCAGGCTTATTATGAAAATGGGCGTTCAAATCAAAATGCATTTCGTGCACTTCGTGATTTTTTTGGTCAGCATAATCAACCAAATGTGTGCACATTTTATTCGTCAACAAGCGGAATTGACGCATTTGGGCAAATTAGAATCCACGAATGATTGTTGAAAAGCCGATGTATCCGGTTTATGGGCTGGCGGCGTCATCGGCCGTACTTCGTCGAAAATGCGGTCGGACAAGCAGTTACTGTGAATGCTGTTCGCTCTAGCGGGATGATAACGAACTTCTTGTGGCCAGAAATTGAGGATATGGACTTGGACGATATGTGCTTACAACGGGATGGTGCCACTTGCCACACAGCCAACGAAACAAAGACTCTTTTGCGCGACAAATTCAATGGCCGTGTTATCTCACGTGGTGGCGATGTCAATTGGCCGCCAAGATCATGTGATTTGACACCGTTGGATTTTTTTGTTTGGGGTTATTTGAAAGAAAAGGTGTACGTCGATAAGCCAGCAACAATTCAAGAGCTAAAGGATGAGATAATTCGGCACATTAACGGCATAGAACCTCAATTATGCTTCAGCGGCATCGAAAATTTGCACCATCGGATAGAGGTGTGCCGACGAGCTCGCGGCGGCTAATTGGCCGATATTTTGTTCCATACATAATTGAACCATACCATTATTATCATAATAAAAAGAAATGACAATAATTTCCTAAATAATATGTGTTTTATTCAAAATCAACATCGGCCCATAAAATTTAACCACTAAATGGCCCAGGCGTTAGATTCGTACAGACTGACTAGCCGCAGTCGTTTCAGGTTCAGAATCGGCCCGGAGGCGTTTCTAGGTGTCCTTGCAGGTTCACCGTCGAAGACTCTTCGGGCTGGAGCTATGTTGTACATGGGTTCGCTTTGAAAACGCAATTTTTAATCACTTCTAGCTTAATTCTTGAACTTTTATTTCTCTCTTCAACCTGTTATATCAAACTAATACTCTACTATTACAAGCATTTTGTTTATATTATTAATCAATTGAATTCGACATGGCCCGGCGCTAAATGTGTAGTTACTTCCCTTTGCCCTTATTCAGCGCATAACCCACTTTGGACGTCTCCGATTCAACGCCTCTTGTGCTGGCGAGTGAGTGGCACATCATCTTCTCAAGAACAACATCGTTCTAAACAGGTCACTGAATTCTAGGTGCACAGGCATGGCGCATACGCCATGATATTCTTTCAAAAGCTAATTTCAGTAACAAGACGAAGCTTGAACATAAGTGGAGTACACGTAATTCATGGAGAATCGGATACAACGCTACTTCGAGGCACTGAACGGGGGATTAGGACTGGGACTGGGACTGGGCTGACTGGGATTCACTGAATCGATGTAAACGATATTCGAATGAAATGACGTTGTTAATGTTTGTTAAGACCCTTTGTCAAATTTTACACTTTTTTTCTTTTCCACAAAAAACTACATGATTTATTGTCTTCAACGTAAAAAAAAGGCACATCTCTTATTTAATTTTTTGCGTTTTATTCGTAATTAATGAACTTTTAATCCTCGTAAGGACATCATAAATTAAGGCAACCGCAACGCTTTCAATTCACATGTTAAATGAAATTAAAAAAATCATTATTTACCAAAAAAAAGAAACGAGATACAGATACACAACCATTAATTTCAAAATGAATAGTCCTTCGGTGGGTCACTAGCAGTTTGTGGCTTGATTAAATGACAAAGAAAAAATGCAGGCCTGGGCACTTCATTAATCATTTCACGATGGTATTCATTGGAAATACGATCGTATTTGGCGGAAAGTTCTCAGAAAGACTATCGGCAGAGTCAAGCATCATTTTTTCTTCGTTTGAGAAATGTTTAGCCTTCCAGGAGCATCATCAGATTATCTGCTCAACTTATATGATTTGTAGCTTCGATCAGTGTGCATGGGGAACGTACGATGAAGGCTAAGGCCGATGAGCGACCAATAATTGAGTGACGAGAAAATGAGCCACCAGCTTTTGACCGACGGACAATGGAGGGATTTTTATTGAGCGTCACTTTCAGAACGTAGTCATGTTGGCATAGAAATGCGCAAAAAGAAAAATTCAATTTCGCCTTGAGGAACAAATCAGAATAAAGATGAAGAGGAAATCAACATTCATTAACTATTCAGAGTTTGAGGCCACCTTTGGCTGTGACATTAGGCTTACTGGACACAAAAAGTAAAGCACTTCATTCTCAAGCGACTGTCAAAATTAAACTCGCCAAGTTAAAAAAGAGGCTTACGCAGCTCCATCGAATTCGATACCGATCTCAGAAAAAATTTAACAGCCAAAGCATCAGTCACGTCTGGTCTAAAGTCCATGAAACTAGGAGTCATCCCTCCTCTTTGTCGAGTGGTTTCAGTTTAAATACGTGACGGCGTCAAAAAGTCAAGTTTCAAAAATTAATCAACACTAGTCTTTTTGCCTCTTGGTATCTCAAAAGTCGCGTATTTAGCTATGGACTTTTATTGAGCAAATTTCAGCTTTTTCCATGTTCAAACTGCCACACCTTTGGTGATGTTTGCGTCCGTATATTAATCGAATCAGATACTCCGGCGTCCATTTGATGACATCGAGATGTTAGCATATCCTAATGACATATATTTTGTTTTCTCTGTGAAATTTGCCCGGCGGCTTGTGAAACAGAAAACGAGTTCTACAAAAAGGCAGACGTGATCCACAAATTCAAGAGTAAGGATTCAATGTGAATGAAATAAGACAGTTTGCGCAGTTGGCAGTTCGCAAGACTCCGGCTAATGTGAGTGTTCATCGTGCATCATCGCATGTCGCCATCGCCGTTTGGTGACTCAAAAATCCGGTTCGATGAAACATATTGCATGGATGTTAAATTTGAAACGCATATATGAATGGTCTGCTTGCAATATCCTAGTCGACTCAGGTTAAGAAGGGGATCACTGAGGACAGTCATGAAAATATGAACAATTTCGCCGAACGACATTTTAATCCCAATCAAGGACAACTGCGATTGTAGAACAAACTCGCCAAAAAAGCGGCGATTAGACTAGGGTTTTAAAAGTGCATTCCACTTAAGTCCAGACAGAAGACAGAGAAAAATAACGCAGACGTTTCTAGACTTTTAAACTAATCATTATCATCTCTCTCCCTCTCTCACTACTGTCATTAATTTTGATGCAAAAAAAAAAGAAAGGAAAAGATAGGTCAATCCCCATCTAATTCTGTATATTTTCCCATTATTTATGATACTTTCACTCAATTCGAAGCACAGCTTCATTGTCATCACCATCATGGGCCACCTCTCGTAGCATCACTGTTGCGCCGCCAGAGTGTGTCCCGTCTTACTGCTCCCAATGTAAATCGCCCCAGGGAGAGATTATGACAACGCGAAGGATGTGATAAATGATTGCGGGTAATTAAAGTGTCTGCTGCAACAAAGACGGAGAAAGAGATTAAACAAAAAAAAATATACCAAGCGACTTTTGATGAAAAGTTTTGTCTCTCCTCCGATCCTGGGACGTTTTGTAACATTTAATGCGCTTTTTTTCTTTTTTTTTGCTCGCCTTGCATGTCGGGGTGGTTGGACTGTGTGAAAATTTAATAAATGACTTTCCTTTCTACGGCAAAAAAATACATATTCCTCTTCGAAGTATGAATATCGCACGAACGAAAAAAAAATGTGGATAAAGCCACCCACCCAGAGAGAGGAAATTGTAAGACCAAAACCATAAAGGAGTAGATACACGTTTCACAATTTTCGGTTTCAATATTTCATACGAGCATAGTTTGTGGTGCGGCATCTGAAGCCCAGTCCGGGGTCGGCTGCGCTGCACATGAAGGTGTAGGAATGCCAGCCAAAGGACTCGACTTAGCCACCGCTGCAGTGGGGGGCGCGCCTCATAAGTTATGCGTCCGAAATACCCCGAGAGAGCGAGAGTGGAGTCAAGTGTGCGCTGCTATTAAGACCAGAAGTGCATGCTGGTGGTGGCGGAGTCATGCTCTAGGAAAACGTGGAAATAAATTGAAAATAATAAAATATTGTCACGTTCTACCATAATTGCAATTACGTACGTATATTTTTTTTCGGGATCCACACGAAAGGTAGACGGTTGGGTGTGAGAGACTTTCTTTCTGGCGTGTCCATTGATTTCTGCAGACTGAATGGATTTGTTCACTAAGTCGAGCCGAAAGCGGGAACTTTGCTCTTCGGCAGCTTGGACAAGTGTTTCCACTGCATTAGGGGGACTGCTTTTGTAATCATTTTTCATTTCCTCTGCTGTCGGGCGTCAATTGATTAACACGAAAATTCCTTCCATGCCGGGAAGAAAAATAAATCCAGATTCATTTGAAAGTTGGAGATTTATTTATTTTACTCCCATTCGAGTGCCCGTTGACATTAAACTATGAAGGAATGCTTCTGGTGTACTCTGAAGTCGGGCTTTTGAAAGTGGATTGATTTGAGATTCTGAGGAAGGATGCTAGAAGCATTTTTTAAAGAATTGCATGTGACGAATTTTCTTGATAATTCGTCGTTCTTGTCTACTTCTACTCTTTCATGACTCTATGTTCACCATGGTTTAAAATTCTACGTGATTGCTGGAGCTGTCAACACGTGGTTCAGAAATCTTTCGTAATCCCTAATCCGGCATCAATATTGGTAAGCTGGCGTTCATTTCCTTTTAAATTTGACATCATTTTAAAAATTGACATCGGTCACTATTCGACATCCGACATTATTCATGAATGTTTATCGTTCAGAATTCGATCTCTAGTCATGATTGACATTTCTCAATAATTAAGCAACCTTCATAGAGCATAGTTCGGCATGCAACGTCCATAGATCGAATTTGACGTCCTTCATAATTCGACATTCATCGTAACACGGCATCATTTACAATTCAGCGTCCTTTATATTTCGACATGAAACATGAGTTGGCAATTCGACAGCCCTTACACCTCGACGTCATTCATAATTTGGCATCGTTGATAAATCCACTTCGTCACAATTCGACATCATTCATAATTCGGCATCTTTCATACTTCGAATCCGACAATGGTATTCATTACAAATGTCGGTCGATATATCACAATTCAGTCTCCTTGAATCTTATCCTTAGCTACTTAGCACCTCTTCCAATTCGCCAACGTTCATAATTCGGCATCGTCCACTATTCGACGTCCCTCATAACATGACATTTTTTGCAGACTGCGATGGTATTCGTTGTAATTCGGCGTCATTTAATTTCATCGGAGGATCATCGAAATTCAGAGTTTCTCTTCATATTCTTCATAGTCCGGTGCAATGCATGGATAATTTGGCGTCTTTCGTCTCTGTACGTCATATATGATCCGAATTTCGCACTAATGTCGAACCTCAATCCGTCTCTGTCGGTCTAATTCCGATTGATGAACTCCTTCTCCTTCAAAGGAGAGAGCGAGCATGAAATGTACGGAAACCCAAGCTTTGTCGATCGTTTCTTTGTTGATGGTCAAGAACCTCTGCTTCTTTTTTCCCGCTCAACATCTTCTTTTCTTCCTCTAGCAAACATATTCCACAAATTTAGCCCACGGTGAACGGCGATGGCAGACCACTTTAAACCCATCGAGATGTCTCGGTTAAATCGACTACTTCATGGCATCCTGCCTTTGCCCAAGTTAATCGACAAATAATGACACGCAAATGTCAATCTCTTCTCAATTTGCCCAAACCCCCTTCCCGGTCGATGGACAAGAAAAGGGCACAAAAAATCAGAAGGACCTCCGCCAGTTATCCTCATCACTTTTAGGAAAAGTTCTCCTTCGAAGTGTAAGTCTGCTTGTAAGCAAACAAAACACGCCCGCTTGTTGGAACTGACTCTCGGAGCCGAAGGAGAAACTGTTTAGTAAAAATTGGTCAAAAGTTCAATTTATTTTTGCTTTTATCATACAAATTGCTGTCAATATATCGATTACGCTGCCCATTTCACATTATCATTAAGAGCGAGTCCTTAAAGATGCTAAAGTTTGTCCGTCGAGTGTGCGTGGATGGTGAACAATATGCTGTTGTCCTCGTTGGTCGTCTTGAAAACTAACCTTTGCAATATTTGTGCTTGTCCTCCTCTCCGTCGGGTGCTCGCCCGTCTGTGTCTCCTGCGATGGCCCCATATGCCATTGTTGGTAGAGTAAGAGCTACAGCAGCAGCTAACTTTATAGACAATTTATTTGCCACTTAATATCGATAAAACGTAAATATGGTCGTTTAAAATCGGGTTGGTGGCGTGGGTACTCATGGCATGTGCAGCAAAAGGATACTCTTCTCTTTGTTATCCACATCCTTCCAAGGCAACTCTTGCATACCGTATGCGTGTGTGTGCATTCAGAGGCATTCTCGGTGTAGTCGTCTTTGGAAGCGCTTACATTTTTATTGCTACCGATATTGAATGTTTTGGGTGATGGGGGGACGTTGACAACAACCAATGCAATGGTATTTGGAAATTCGATTGAAATTGTACGAGAGCAGTCGCAAAGTATGTTTTTTCAATTTCCTTAGATTCTCATTCCTGACTCATCGGTGAGTTGTGGGTGGTGTGCGGTGAATTGTTGGTGGTGTGTGCCGCCTGACAGACGGAAAATCCTAAATGATTTACGTGCTTCTGAAGGGGATTACAGTTTGTGGTGCGAGCAAGTTTTGAATGGTGAAAATTGATACTTCAGTTTGATAGTTGTGGGAGTAAGTGGCGGGAAGACATTTCGAAAACGATAACAACGACGCACAGATTCGAGGACATTTCGCAGACGGTACGGGAGGTTTGTGATGAAGAAGATTCTTGCGGAGTTCAAAGAAGTGAACTTGATAGATCATTTCCATGCACGCTAGTGGTGGATGTCGACCCGAATAATTTCCAGGATCAGCCGTAGTCTGAATATCTGATTCATTGTGGCTTGCAGCCATGCTAAAATAGACTCGACTTGATTCCAATTAATATCAGACCTTCACACAGAATGAGAGATATTAACGATGATGGGTGCTCTTTCATGTTCGACATGTTTTCCTCCGAATATGGGCATCTTCCTGATGGTGACCTGATGCATGCGTCCAACCAGCTGCTTTGAAGATTTCAGACGGCAATCCACTTGGACCAGCATTGTCAACCTTCAGCAACTTGTTTGTTGTCACCAAATTGTGGCAAATCACAAAAAAATGGCCAAGATACTGAATCCATCATTTTGTATGGCTCGTAGCAAAGATAATTCTGTAAATGTACAAATGTTCACTTCTCTATGGCATACCACAGGAGTCAACTATCCCCATCATATTTTTTTTTTTTGTTTATGTCATGCGTTCCTCTAAACTTTCTGTATAATAATAATAATATGGGTGGCGCTACAGCCCGTAGAGGGCCAGGGCCTAGCTTCTCAGCAACCACTCGTGATGTTCGTGCTATTGTTCTATCACGAGTGCAAGGGACATACAGTTTTATGCTGACTCCGAACGGCCAAGTTTCAGAAGCTTTTTCTAGACAGTTATACTCTTTGAGCATTGGCAGTGACTCGAAAAAGGTGGGGCCGTGAAAAGTATTTCTTGTAGTATTTCTTACCAGGAATCGAACCTAGACAGATTGGTCCAAGGGCGTAGGAGTCGACGCACATACCCACAACGCCACGGGCCACCACTTTCTATATGACTTGACGATTTTCAGCTAAATGTTCGAGAAAGATCAAAGTCACTTCCAATTAATCGATGAGATACCACATCTCTTCTGTGATTCTTTAATGATCACCATACTGTAGTGCAACGAATCCTACGCTTGATGTTTGGGTTTATCGACACAATGAACGCATGTACGTACATCAAAGTTTCACCTCTCTCGAGACACTAACAATGCGCACCGACTTATCTAGAAAAAGCTTCTCAAACTTGGCCATTCAGAGTCGACTGAAAAGTGAACTTGAGAGAACACTTATGTTGATGTCGCATTTTCTACTTGCACTGAATCGAACGAAATGGGGTATGTTTTAAAATCAAATGCAGGGGGTCGCGATGTCAAATCACACACGAGAGATCTCCCCAGAGCACTAGATCATCCGATCATCAGGAGTTAATGCTTCAGTTTTGGTACAACCGCCTGCGTGATTGTGCTGTGTGTATTCAAGACATACCTCGGAAGAAGTGATGATGGGTACAGTCGTGACAAGCGACCAAACCACCGAAGTCCAACCCTTTCCGTTCGAAAATGCATTTTTTCCTCGCGCACTGTCGTATTTCTCATTCTATCACGGCGCGTAACTCACACAAGACCACGAAGAAATCTCATTTTTGACACCACGCATGGTCCGCTTCCAGACCTTCCAAAACGGAAACAGCTTCAATTGGAGAATCCTACAGTAAACCTGGCCATTACTCCTTCCATCACTCGTGAGAAAGTTCCTGAATTCATCTGCTTCAAGAACCTTCACTAAGCCTCCATAACTTCGGATCTGTCGACGTTCAACTTCATCACAGCATTAACACATACGGCCACAAAACTGTAGAGTGTGCGCTGAAGTTCCGTCTCTGGGAGGATGTGGGGATGCTTACATTCAATGCATATGCTTGTGTTTTAACAGACCATGGACCTTTGAGACGTTCTCACCCGGCCTTTGAAGCGTTGTCGACTAAAGCCCTGTGGTTTAATTCTGACTTGTAAAAAGGAACTTATTTAAACTTGGTTCAAAAGTCAACGTAATTTACGACTGGGCCATCAACAAGCAGCCGATTTTGATCGTTTACATTGACGACAACAACGCGACGTTCTTTTAGCGGACACCCGCCGAGCACTTGGCACAGTTCATGGGGCTACGA
The DNA here is from genome assembly GCA_907269125.1 of Eristalis pertinax. Taxonomy (NCBI): domain Eukaryota; kingdom Metazoa; phylum Arthropoda; class Insecta; order Diptera; family Syrphidae; genus Eristalis; species Eristalis pertinax. The sequence goes on from OU026145.1 coordinate 54,172,683, forward strand.
GTCTTTGGAAAGGCATGACTTACTGCTGAGACCAGAACACTGGCGAGTAGCTAAGTCTTATCGAGACAATGCTCGTAAGTAAGTGAGCCGCAGTCAGTCAGTAATCGAACTTAAACCAGCCCCAGGACCACCGCGTACTGTAGTTTGAGTCAAGATCCGTCACGCACTTTGTCTTGATCTCTCTCAAGTGGGCTGGGACCTGATTCTAAGAATCCCGTCTAAGACTAATCCCGACCGATCCTTTGATGTCAGCTTTCCTGGCCAGAATCTTCAAGGTTCATTCGGTCTAATTGAATTCCATTGCGTTTTATTGCCTCATAAGAACAAACAAAAGAGAGAATCGAAAAACTACTAAGGTCACCAGAGAGACACCATCCCCGAGTACCACATCAGAACTTCCATCAAAATAAATGACTGTCGCTTAATTCTGAGAATTGACTCTGCGCGCACGTCTGTGCGCGCTGCCTTGAGTCGACAAGAATAATGAGACCAATAAATGTGATTAATATTGAAATAATTATTGTAGCAACGAGCAAAACATCAATTTGACATAAGCCAGTCGGAGTCGGAACGAATGCGTGTGGTGCTCGGCGAGAATGGCTTCTCTTCGCCATGAGTGCGGGGATGCAAGGAGATTGTGTCTAGCAAAGAGTTCACATGAGTTATAACCTCTACCCACTCTAGCCGACAAATAAGACGAGACGAAAAATCAAACAAAACAAAAGAAAGGCAAAACAAATAAATGGGTAATAGTGCGAAACTTTGCCGTGATCTATTGAACAATCTTTCAAGTTTTCGACGTATCTATAATTTTGTATCTCAAAAATCCTGCTCAAGTATAAATCACCACCATGTGTGTGCGTGTTTGTGTTGAGTGTAGTTTTTCTCGGTCTGACGAGAAATGAAAAATGACGGCGCCTAAAATGAAGCTATTTTGTCAGTCATAAAAGTTCCCACGGTCTTAATCTAGATACATTCGTATTTCACGAGACGAGTAGTCTCTTTTTTGTCTCATTTTTTTTTTTGTGAAATAGCCGAATTTATGCGAGTGAGGCATCCTTCACTAGTCTAGGGCATGAAAGGAGTACTGCACAAGTGAGATGGCTTAAGTGAGGACCGATTTTAGGTTTTGCACGCACTAGCACGCTGGGCTGCTAACTTTGGGACGATGTGAGGCCGTTAAAAGCGATCGTAAATAAATTTATTTTGCAGTCACAACCTGTTTTTTTTTCCCTCAATTTAAATGTTATGGCAGCACCCCAGTCGTTGATGTTTACGAGCAGAGGCTTGTGGAAGCTACATTCCACGTCGGCGGGTGTAACAAGTGTTCGCGGGTTAATGAGGCGATTTGGAATTGTTGTAGGTCAGTGAGTTGATGCCAGGATGCTTGGGAGTGTGCAAGAGAACTAGATTCTCACCACTCGTCAAATTGACTAATTGCCATTTGATCTGTATGTATGTCGATGTTGTCTCTGTTTTATGTGGTTCCAAAGGAATGGAATATCACAGCCATTCACCTGTTAGGGGCAGAATTTATCTTGTTTGAGGAAGCTGTTGGCGGCAGTTCGTTTCTTCGATAATGCGTCCTCGCACAAACCCCTTTATCGATCGCCGAAGTGGCCTGACCAAGCGAGTCTCCTGAACCAACAGCACCCGTACCACTTCTGAATGTGGTAGGCCCCAAAGTGTTAACACCCGACTCTTGTGTATCAGACAAGTTTTATGATCGCCAACAAGGCTGTACCGAAGCTGGGGTCTTCTGAATAAATACGAGGAAAGATGCTCACTGCAACGTGTCCTTACTTTAGCCCAGTCGCATAGAAGACTGTGCCGCGTTCAGTTGTTGTGCATTTCCCGCGCCAGCCATATGTGCGCGCTCACAATTCTCAGTGAAATCAGCCGCGCAAAACGAACTTACGTCACTCTAAGTGCATCGATCTTCTCGCAATAAAATTCCACAGCTAACGACCTAAATTTGAACTTTATCTCTCGACTCGACTAACTCTCTGCATCAATGCAGCAATGTGTACAGTGTGTCATGCTTCGTTGGCTTGTCAGAGTGTTTAGTGTGCGATATTTACGACACCTTCAATGCCGCGTTTCATTGCAATCACAATTGGAATGCACCTACAAATCTAGCCAGAGATTCATTTCGATGGAAAAACAACACACCAAGCCACATTAATCCGGCGAGAGATTTAAAATTCAATTAAAATAGAATCTCAAATCGCACTAAATTTGGTCATGCTTTGCATAAGCGCACACATTTTATGTTTCTGTCTGTATGTGGGGGCAAATTATTTCCAAACAATTTGAAGCTGACCCCATTTGGAGAGCGAGCCAACTTTGCGTGCATGCACACATTCCGGCGTCGCATATGAGCGAGAGCCTGTGGGTGGATGAATTTGAAATTTCAGTTTTAATCACACACACACAACGTGATGTTGACGCGATGATCACAAGCCAAAGCAACTGTGACCGCAAATCAAATTCCTTAAATTACCCCACAAATCAGTTCTAATCAGTGCACTAGAGTATGTTGTGTGCTCTGTGCACATTTCCGCATCATTCGCGGCAAGTAAACAAAAATAAAATTCTCTCTCTCCACCCTCCCGGCTCCACTGACCGACCAGATGAGCAATGAATTCTCCCAAAAGTTAGACACTCACAGATGCTAATCACACACCGCGGCGCGGCGTGCCTCACTGCTTTATTATTGCTGCCGGCGGCAGTCGAGGCCGCAAGATTTTCGTTTCAAACTAAATTGAGAGATGCGAAAATTAGGTGTGTACGTCGTACGTCTCTGGCGGGGATAATTATGTGAGAACATAACGAAAATAAACACAGATTCATCTTTGTATCCAGTCACACGCTGGCTGCATGACTGACCTAAGACAATTCGTTAGAAGTTAAACGATAGATGTGTGGTCACAGCAGTCCATTAAATGAGTACTGCGCGGTGTGGTGAGGTGATGTGTTATGTGGGCGGCACATTGTGTAGAATCGAAGCTTGCCAAGTTTTCGCCGGAATACGATGTGTTTATGAGAGGGCGACTACTGCCGCTGCACTCGGTTGCATTCATTTTGTTTCACTCTTGATCAGTTGAGTCATTGAGTGGCAGCCAATTAGGACTCTGATGCTGATAGAGATACTTGACTTTTAAGATGCTAGATAAAATATGAAGTTTGAAAATTATACGTTACCCCAAAAAAGGAGCTGCGCTAGAGTGAGGCAGCGCGTTGCGATGCGAGCACTTACCTGGAAGATAAAAGGAAGAGAAAGTTGTTATGAGTAATTCAATGAAAAATCAAACAAAAAAAAAAAGATTCAGATAAATGGCTACGAGGAGGGAGGGAAGGGGGCGGTGTGGTTGTTTATTGAAAGCGTTGCTTTTGAGTATGTAGGCGCTACGTGGTGGCGGATCTAGTGAGTGGACTGCTGCTGAGCTGCATACAACGCAAAGTATGATCGTCTGCGAAGCTCTAGCTTCTAAAAGATTGTGCGAATTTCGGCGAAACCTAGGAGATTGATGGATGCTATCGATTAAGACATATGCACCGGCGCACAGTGCATTATTTTGCGAATCTAGCGGAACTTAATTCAAAAATCAAAAGTCGTCCGAATGATAAAAATTTGGTATCAAACGACAGGTATAAACAAAGGTATTAACGTTCCGTTCATGGAAACGGTATTTACCGTTGTGTTACATCGCAAATAGCAATAATTTTTGAGCAATATAAATGTAAAACATTAGTTACATTAGCATTACGTGACTGAAAATCATCGTGTTCGTGTAAAGCAAGTAGCAACGCTATCTTTCTAAATTTTTTTCCAATTTCTTGCCTGTTATCTAAGGAATATTCTTGGTAAGTTTGAACCTTGAACGCAAATGGTAGTAATTACCGATTTGCCTGAAGGCCTTAGAATTATCCGTTTTTATTTATATTGTATCAGAGTTTTCAAAATGTATGCGCCTCGAGATGTTATTTGTTACCTTCGCCGGACTACATAGTTCCAGAATCCGTTGAGACATTTTGCGCTCAGCTGCGCACCCCATACAATTTTGTATGAGTTAACATCGCTCATATAATTAAACGATTGTTTATCTATGTACCACAATAACTCTGCTGCTCTAAAGAAGACTACACACTATCAGTTTTGTAATTACATTCCTGACATATAATTTCTTTCTAAAACGATTTCGGGATGAAATGGGACTGGTAGTTGACATGCCAACGCAAGTAGCCAAACTGTCTAGGTTCGATTCCTGGTACGACAAGAAATACTTTTCACGGCCCCACCTCTTTCGAGTCACTGACAATGCTCAAAGAGTATAACTGTCTAAAAGCTTCTCAAAATTGACCGTTCGCAGTCGGCATAAAACTGTAGGTCCCTTCCACTCGTGATAGAACAATAGCACGCACAACACGAGTGTTTGCTGAGAAGCTAGGCCCTGGCCCTGTACGAACTGTAGCGCCACCCATATTATTATTATAATATCCAGTGAATATGAAATTGATGCAGACAAGTTTGCAAACTATACCAATGAAACAAAAAACATATATCTAGCACACTACGCATGGTACCACATGCCTGCAAGCATACATAAACTTCCAGTACATTCAAAAGAGATAAGTCAAGCCTGCAAATTAATTTATTCAAAGACTTCTAGGTTTTTTTAAAAAGAAAAAAATACTTTATTTGTCTTGACAAGGGTTTAACAAAGAATGCGTGTGATCTGAATCGAGTACAAAATCGAACTGATCATCTCTTACTTCCAAATCTTAATCTAAAGGCAAGCGGCACTTAAGTGCTCGCATTCGTTTACAATAAATCTGTGTTTATATAATTCAAGTGGTGCGTATGGAGGGTCGCTTTTAGCTAATTGATTTGAAATGTTTATAAATTTTTAATGATGAAACTAAGAACTGTATTTCTATGGAATGCGCTTGTGTCCATTAGCGGGGTGACACTTGTGCTCCATTATGTGGTATTGATGGATGATGTTAACTTGCATACTGCCACTTGGTCAATTGTCCGAGGAAGCCCAAGAAGCGAGCAATAAGGAATACAAACGATTTCGAGAGCATATTAGCTGGAAATCTTCCAGAAAAAAATAAGAATAGAGATGCATTAAACAGGTTTTTAATATAATCGGATCCATATCTTTCGAGTCGTAGTCCAGCGCCCCATAGAAAAAGGAGCCCACTACCTCAAGAATGTATTGACCTGTTAAAGGCTTCCGAAGTACGAGTAGCACCACCTAGTAGCAGTTCCGATGAAGACGATCATGGGAGCGACTAGCTTCAAGTCAAAAAATAAAATGGACTGTGTTAGTTTCATCAAAATATCTTGGGACTTATTTGAGATAATGGGTTAGAGTAAAAGAAGTTTCTACTGTCTTTTCTGAACACATTGGTGAAGATTTGAATAAAATCGGTCCAGTGGTCTTTTAGTTAGAGACGTTTGTATCCATGAGGTTTATGGAGGACGGATGGAGTGGGCAAAACGCCCCCTATCGGTAACCACATACGGCTATAGGTTTTAAAAACTTGATAGAATTACTTTTTTGTCCTTCACCGAATAGGAAAATCCATAGTTTGTACGTACCAATTTCATTAAACTTCGACCCACGCCGATAAAGGCACGAAAAGCATTTGAGTCCTGTTTATTCCCCTCAACTAAAAACATGCAACAGATCGTTCGGCATCATGCACAGGGTTTGTCATTAGCGGCCGAGCTCTGATAATTACCATCAGACCCCGGCTGTCTCTCTCTCTCAAAACAGACCTTCCCGTCCCATTATTTTTCACAAAATATCCCTTAACCATGCAGCCCGACTCAATCCCATTTGAATACATCATCTTCTGATGCATCCATCGCAGAGCGAACGAAAGTGATTGATGACACGGGAAAGTTTGATTAAGTTGCATTCCATCGCACAGTGACTGCACATCTCACCGTCGCGTCGCAGGATAATCAATCACTCGTGATCAGCGATGCTGTATATCTGTATATGCAATCTGTATGTCCTCCGCCCACCCCATCGCCGTCTGCTTGTGAACCTTCAGTTTGATTTGCATAATTAACTAGACTATCGCTTGACGCATAAACCCAACAGCACTCCAGACACATAACCGTGTCCCGGACTGTGCGGATAGTCAAACCTTGTTTGTCTAGTATCTTGACAATTTTAACGCTTAGTTAATTATTGTAAGAATTTACTGCGTCAATGTTTGTCAACAACGAGGACACGGTTCGTTGGAGGTTTTCCTTTACAGAGCACCAAAGTTACATACACCCACCCCGCGTATTTATCCTTTTGGGTCGGTTGTTGTATCATCATCGTGATCATAGCGTTGTCGGATTAACAACAAAGTCAACAATGCGATGAGAGACTCGGCTAAGTGTTGTGAGGGGATAAAAGGGCGGCCGTTGAGCCAATGCTGAGATGAATGTGCGTTTTAATTAAAAAGGATTGTGCATGCTCGCGAGGACAGCTTGGGCTCTGTGTCTTAATTGAATTTCAACAGATGGTCAAATTTGAAAAAGGAACTCCGCACCCATTCCATCTTCCATCCAGACAAACAGACTGAATCCCCTCCCCCTTCTGTGGGATAACAAAGGAAAAGATGCTGCATATTAAGACATTGCATGCAGCAGAGAAACATTTGAATTTTTCATTCAAAGTCTTGTTTCTCTGCTGGCGCTTTAAGCAGGATTAAATATTTATTCATTCAATTCAATCCTTCGCCTGTGCATCGCGTTAGGTGCGCCTTGCAACACGTGAACGTGAATACAAACCAAAACACAACAGAACAGTCTTCATCGAGAGCAAAACTTTTCGTCGAAATTTTTCCACTTTTTCTCGTCTTTAGCTCGAGAAAAATTTCTTATTCAATGCAATTTGAGTGAAACAAAAGGACGAACTAATGGAATATGCAACCTTCGATGAAACAACGCATTTGGGGCCAGATCCTTGGATCGTCTTCTTTTTGAATGCACATTCATAAATAATTCGCTGTGACTTCGGTCGTGGGTGTTTGTGTGTGTGTGGCGAGGAGGAAAGGGAGAGGGAGGGATGCCCAGTTCTTAAGGGATTCATACAAAATCGATTGGAGTTTGGATAAAGTGCTTAAAGGAATTAATTTCCATAGTTTAGATCCTCGGAGCTTTCTTTTTCTCTCTGTCTGTCTTTGATTTGAGTTCGAGATGTTTCGATTGGGGAATACGTTCTCAACGATACGAATGTTCGTTGTTTAAGTTTGAAGATTCTGGATGATTTCGGGGAGGAGGTCCTTCTTGAGATCTGCGGAAGACCAGGGGATGTCGATGGAATGTGTAGGAATAGGATGCGAATCGTATTTTCTCAGCAATGGCATCAAGTTATGAACTTGTTTTTTTGTATTCCCTCCAACTCTGGACGTTGGAGAAGTTTCTCTTCGTCTCCGAGTACGACATGTGACCGAAGAAGGACGATAGGAAAAGAAATTTGAACAACTGATTCTGTTTTGAAGCTACATACTTGCCATTATGTATGGAATAGCATGACTGGCAGTGTGCTTCAAGGGGTCGGTTTAATTTTTGAGGGCTCTATATGTTCTATATGTGCGGCACTAGAATGTAGACATCCAGCTGGATGGCTTGTTCACGGAGACTAAGGTCTTAACGTAGCCGCAGAGAAAATAATCGAGTGATGTCGCACATTTGATGAACGCTCACCGTGAGATGAATCCAGTCGCCGAATTCCGAGCATTCCATCGATTCTATGACTTGTAGCAGCGTCTGGATCGGAAATCGGTTAACATGGCTCCACACCTGAGACCCAGTGGCTACAACGGTGTCCCCTTTCTCGTTTCGAGAAAAATAAGGTCCACTGAGGCCCAGTTCCACCCCGGACTAAAGCGACATTGGAAGAAGAAAAAGAAGAACATGACACAAACCGTTTCAAACAGTCAATCTTTCTTGATGCAGTGATGAATGGTCGAACATTTGTGGATTGTGTTCGGTCGAATGACGTCAATTTTGATTCTTGTTGAACCTAGTACGAGATGACTTTTTGGCTAAAATCGAGATCATCCACCAACATTTTAGGCGGCGTTGTCCACTGTCTTCCGGCTTCAAACCGGGTTGACTATCTACCGGTGTCCACTTAAACTGATCGACGTCGAATCTTCCTTGCTAGGGCGGCTATATTTTCTTCAGTTCCCAGCAATTTCGAGCCAGCCCGGAATGTCTGGGTCTCATCACCGATAATAGGCTAAGCTGGAAATTCAATAGACAGGATAGGGTTAAGGAAGCCTTCTCTGCCCTGCTTACTCGATTTTCACTTCAATTGTCAGACAGACACTTAAGTCGACGCTCCCAGTTTGGACGACATGATTAAACAAAGCTGTTAACTATTAGGCACTCAACCGGGTGCAAAGATTGGACTGCATTCATAACTGGGGAGCGTTAAGAAGCACTTCGTCGGATCCACTTAAAGCGTTAGGCCACTCTAGAGACCGAAACCACTTCGTCTCTGGTCGAAACTCACCGATCAATGGTGTCAACAATTCTTAACGAATTCAAAATACTTCCCAACGACACCGATCGCCTACCACCCCCAGCTGTCTTTGAGATGGAATTCTCCACCAGCATTCCTACCATATCGGATTGGATGTCTGACGAATCGAATGACGCTGAATGATCTCCTGTTTATCTACAGACAGACGGACGAAGGAATGGGCGTAGGTGTCTACTCCAAAGCCCTCTCTCCTTTAAGCTCCCTGACCACTTTGGCATTTTTCGCCGCCAGATACCAAGAAAAATGTAAACAAAACGGATATCACCATCTGCCCTAAATTAGCGACTGTCTCTTAACGAGATGGCTGAGTACTTCAATACACACCTCATGTGGGTGCCGGGACATAGTGACATACCATGCAAGAGGTCAGAGAAGACCGACCGCCACAGCTTCTTAAGATACACACAATTAGGACAACCAACCATAAGTGACTAGAGGGCACCACCTGACCTAAGACTACGGACATATGGTCATCACTTAATCGTAAGCGATCACTCCCCGTCTGCTCGGACTAAGCAGAAAGTCATTCAGAACGTTCATCTGCGTCATAACCGGTCGCTGCTGGATCACGCCCGCAGGATGAGGTGATTTCTGCAGAAGCTGCATGGTTGAAGAGGACGTAGAGACCCCAAATCCCCTTCTCTGCTGGTACTCTACTGCCTTCCGCAGTCTGCCACTCTAACCTAACCTGGTCACTCCTTAGAATGTTGTCACATGTCTGGACTTCTGCTAGCTAGATGCAATCCAGATTGGACACATTCCGGCTGGTTGAGGCTCATGCCCAAGCCTGAACACCCAAACAAAAAGCACTAACTCTCCTCTGACCCACACTCACTCCTCACATCATTCGTCCAATCTGAATGCACTCACTCTGTGCATTCATACAGCACAGCAGCGGTAATTCTCACGAGTAAGTGGGTGCTGGGAATTTGCATGCAAATGCTGAAATAAGAAACGATCTCAGCCACCCACACGCTTTAACCGACAATGGCTGAAGCTGAAGACGAACAACATCAACAAGACCAAGAATTGCCACTTTGACGACAGCGAACAACGGCCGCCCAGTCCTCACACTCGATCTGCACATCCTCGAGATACATTTGTGCAAATTTTGCTCTTTTCCTTCGATTTCCCCCCCTCCCCCCGCACAATGGGGGTGAAAATCGTCTCAAGAGTCCTTTTGATTGATTGCCTCGAGTGTGTGTGAAGAGGACGATGTGCCATTTTCTGCTGTTAAACCACAGACTGTGTGCGAGTGTGTGCTGAGAGCCGCCTCCAACGAGATACATTTAAATTTATTATTATTTCGATTTTAAAAATGCATCGAAAGTGAATTTCTGCGCTCCAGCATCGGAGAGTGAGAGAGATGCGCGAGAATTATTAAATTTATCACACCCGCCGCTCGGGGCTGATGTCGTCCGATGGTGTGTGTGTGTATGAGGAGGACGTTAGCCCGTGTGACTCCTTGTTCTCCAACCAGGAGTGGGATGGGGGAAAATGCAAACTTTTCTTGCTCCAACATGACGTTTATTGTAACTGCCATCATTTCTGCTGTCATTGTCATTATCGCCATCTCGCGCGTCGTTGTCGTTGTTGTCATCGTAGACATCATTGTTGTTGCTGTGTCCTGAACCGGAGAGGGATGGGTGGTGTCACCTTTTTCGGTTGACAGTCTTGCACTTTGTCAGGGCGACACCACATTCAGTGTTACGTTTTGCACGAATTATGAGTCTTGATGTTGCACCTTACTCCTCCTGGGGATGCGTGGGAGATGACAAAGTCCTCCAGAACAATCTGCAGTGTGTTTGTCATTGTCAAAGTGTGAGCGCACACAGAGGACGACCGAGAAACACAGTACACACCACACTTTCACACTGGCACTGGTTTTGTTGTCATATCAAACTTTGGGAAATTATAAATTGCTTCTGAGAGGTGGCGGAGAGATGAGAGTGACATTTCCCTTTTGTCTGCAATTCAGCTTAATTGATTTTTAGCGTTGAGACTATTAAGCCACTGAGCGCGCAAGGATGTGCACTGGAGATTCCTTTATTTCGGCGAAGTTTGTTTGTGCGCCCGATACACAGACGTGCGCTGAGATAGATTGTCTGGATGTAAATTTAATTTGGATGCGATGAGATAATGCAGCCGAGATGTTGTTCTACAACCAACTGGGTGTTGTGCAGACACAATCGCTGGCGGGAACGGATGGTATGTTCTTTTCTTGGATGTACCCTGAAATCGGATACAATGCCGCGCTGTTGGCTTGCAAGAAATGCGATTACAAATTTGCGGGCCTTTGTTGAAAGACGGGTCCTTTTTAATGAGATTTTAAGCGGCAAAGGAGATCGCTGGAAATGTCTGAGTCAGTTGGAGAGATGGATCAACGATGACTGCGAGGACATTCACTGACGATGGGGGGCGAGGGAAATCTTGAACCTCTGAAATCTTGGCAGCATCTTTGTGATCCGGAATTCCCAGAAAACAGTGGCGACAAGACATTCCCGGCCCAGACTTGTGCATGCGCCTTCGTGTTCCAGGATGATGGGAGTGGAACGCTTCCAAGAAGAGCTTTCTTAAAATTTATTTATTTAAATAAAAGGTATGTACATTAAGATTTACATTTCTTTAATAGTACTTAGTATTTACCACTACCTGTTGAAGCCTAAGATTTCACATGTGTACATGATCAAGTGATGCACGTGAAATTGGCATGTACGTGAAACAGTATGTGGCACGTACCACACGTGAATTTACCATTTTTAACAAGATTTCCTTTCCAGCAACACGACTTAATTTCACGTGAATTTACCATTATTAACTGGATTTCCTTTCCAGCAACACGACTTAATTTCACGTGAATTTACCATTTTTAACAAGATTTCCTTTCCAGCAAAATGTCACGTACCTGTTCACGTATGACGGTCTTGGGATGACGTGTGTTTAGAACGTACACGGATAATACCTGAATATCACGTACGTACCTACGTTTAATTAGATGAACTCCCGGAACAACTTTAGCTAAAATCATCGTCTTTGTGTGAAGTAACGTAGAAGTAGTGCCGCCTTTGCTTGGCATCCAGAACGAATTTGATGCATCAGCCGGTCTGACAGCTCTCGGGTGTCGTCATTCATTTCACTCACAATCACTCACAATTAAAAGCGATTTTATTGAAGATACATATATCATCACGTGCTGTTGCCTTTCAGGGAAAACAATGCAACTCTCATTAAATTAACCGCCTGTCTGTATCTTTCGCACACTCGCACATCAATCATTAGTCCATGAGTGTCTAAATGCAAATTCAATTCCTTGCCAGACAACATTAATGCTCTGCTAATCAAAACAAATGTATCTTATAGTGTTTCGTCGCCTTATCACGCACCCATTTTGGCGACTTTTTATGTCTTAAAAGCACGCGAATTAAATATTATTACTTACTCCCCCTGGTGTTGTGATGTCTCATTTCAATGTTAAAGCAATTTGTGCTTTAACTTAATGGCTGGGCCGGTGCGGGGAAATCAATAATAAAGAAGTAATGAAAGTGAAGACAAAACAGAACGCGTCAGATTGCACTCAAAGGCAAAACAACTCAACTCAATTGCATTCTCTCAATCCAATTACGATGATGTCCTCTTTCCTTACAAAAAGAAAACCCCCACCCTCGAAGGAGTCCTTACGGGACGGTCGGGTTTCCTTTTATGCATTTGAAATGCATCAGCGAATGGTTCGGTCTGAGATTAAAAACTGGGGGGTTGAAGCAGAGAAAAATAAATGCAAACAAGTAAACCAGGAGAGATACACTTCCAGTATCCTTGTTTCGAACAATGCTGCTGCAACTTAAAATATGTATGTATCCTCAAACTCAGCCTCCCACCTGACTATCTCCATCTCTATGCAATCACTTTTTTCCTTCATTTTAACCGAGGACCCGTGTGTGTTCTGAATGCACTGTAAAGACACTTGAGTTGTTTTGAGCACTCCTTGGTATTTTTTTTTGAGCAAACAAATAAGGATGCTGCTTTCCCTCAAATGGATGTGTGTGTGTGTAAGAATTTCGTTTAATGTTAAGTGACAGAGTGTGCGGATTTTTTTTTTCAGTACCCCCATACCCGTCCCTACCACCCACCGCCCCTCTCAACTGGATTTGTGATTTCTATTTCTATTCAAATAGTCAGGGAATGAGGGAAGAGGGACGACACGACACGACACAACACTGTGTGCTGTAGCAAGTGCATTCAAGTGGGTTCTCATGGAAATAAGGAAGACACAAATTTGTTTTTTTTTTTTTTGTCCGCACAGACAAGGGATTATTATTATCATTTTCATTCGAGAGAGGTGCGGTACGGTGTTTGGTTCAATGACATTTCACCAAGATGCTGCAGATACTTTCTAGGGGGGTAAATGGAGAGGTGGTGTGTCCTTGAATAAGAGGTACATTACCCTCATTTGAATGGTTTATAGGGTGAAAGGTCACCAATTTTACAAGCAACTACATTCTGATGGCTGTTGTGCGGCTTTACCTACCCAAAAAGGGTGACTGACATTATTATGGTTACGATCGTTCATTGCAGTGAAAGTGAGTGGGAGTCCGACGAAGGAATTCTCTGAAATGTTCCTGATTGATGGCGTTTGCTTGAGTGAGTCTTGTTTCTGTGCATAGTTAAGCTCTACTCTTTGGAATCAGGCTGCCACAGTGAACTGTGTTTCATTCATTTCGCTTGGATGAGCGGTCGGATCGCCTGTGGCCACTTCGTTTGTCCAGCTCGAAGGACCAAAATTATCATTTTGATAAGATTTTGATTTTGTAACCACCGTGACTTACATAGAGGAAAGACGCGTTGGATGAACGTTCTTTATGCCAACTCTGACCGGAGAAGTTTCGGAAGATTCTTCACCCATTATGGCCATACCGTCAGAGTATGCTATTTTTTTTAGCCTGAGTCTAATGCCCATGCGCTACAACACAACGGTCAGAATTGAAGACGGAAAGCGTTATCAAGGTCCCCTCCGCAAAAGTCTGACTGTGAAGAGAGTACTCCTTGTCACCGAATTAGGCAAGAGAGGCTCTGTAAAACAAGCTTACATCACACTTCATTAAATCCAATTCACTTCGTTAAAGGTGACTGAAAAATGAGGTATGTACACACCCGTACGTGTTCGAATAAAGAAGACGCTTTTACCAAGGATAATCCCCTTGCGACAGTAATAATGTCAATAATTACATCAGTAGACAATTCATTTATCCGTCCCCGACATACAAAGAGGGAGAGAGGGGTTGAAGGGAACCACCACCAAGGATGATGCTCAAATTAAATGTACCATGAAATTAAAGTGTTTATATCTGCAGGTAACAGATTTCTCAATGCCCATTCAACCCATCCGCAGAAGCAGACTGAGAGAGAGAAGGCGGTTGTCTGCGGTGTCTATGTCCAGGAATTTCAAGTAACACTTTGCATTTATTGCGTACACAAAGGGAAAAGAGAGGGAGACAGACAGAGAGAGAGAGCAATGTCTGAGATAAACTTTTACAAGAATTAAATCCCTTGTTTCTTTTATTCGCAAAATTTATATGAAGACATTATCCGAAGGACCTAAATGTGACTGCAGTCCAATTAGAGAGGCGATAATTATTCTTTTCGATATAAATCTCACAAGATACCACTGCGACGCACTCGTAGGAGAGGGGGGTCTGTTCTTTGTGTGTCTTTTTGAATTCGTAACACTCACCTTAACTTGATAGGAATTCAAACGTGTCTTTGGCAGTAAGTTGAACGATGAAAAATCCAAACGTCGCGAGAAGATACCATTGCATCCAGATGTTGAGCTGGAAATAGAAGAAAGAAAAAAAAAGGACGAATTAGCTTGGATATACATAAATTATGAACAAATTAAAGAGCACCTCATTTGGATAATTGTTTACACATTCTCTTGAAGTGAACTTCAACGCAGAGTCACAACTAATAGAATCCACTTTTTTATTAATTATCATTCAAGTTCATAAAAGCCAAATATACTCGTATTGCCCGCCATCGCAGTGCACACACGAAATGAATGCGAACGTAAACCCTCCACCCCCCCGTCGCCTTCAAAGCCGCAGGGCCAATAAACTTTGGTGAACCTCTTACATTAGGTCTGTGCAAATACTTCGTCTCCCATTCAGACCAGCACATCACTAGGAGTGTGCTTTTTTTTGTCTCGTGTGAATGTGTGGAAGTGCATATTTTTTTTTTATTTTTTATGAAAATTTATTTCAACCGAAAATCTCATGTGTTCATTAGCGGTTGAGGGAATACTTTTCTAATTGACTCAGTGATTTACTGATTGTGTCGGCCGCGAGGGCTTTCGGTTGCCGTAGCTTTCGTGCATTTTAATACCGCTAAGTGGTTACAAGAATTTCCGTGTGTTATTGCAAGGTTAGTGTGTACGCAAATGAGAGCATAATTAATTGGATTCCGTCTGTGTTTGCGATGCCATCGGATGTGTTTAATGGCATTTTGGGTCCACTTTTGGACTGGATTGTACGAGATGAGGTTGCTCAGGACGTGGCTCATAAGGCGACTCATGACGCTACTCAAAACTCGACAAACGCGACTCATGACGCGACTCATGTCACCACTCATGACGCGACTCATGTCGCCACTCATGACGCGACTCATTAAGCGACTTATAATGCGACTCATGACGCAACTTATAATACGATTCATGACGGCACTCATGACGCGACTCATGTCGCCACTCATGACGCGACTTATAATGCGACTCATGCAGCCACTCATGACGCTACTCATGTGTCGAGACTTATGACGCGACTCAATACTCGACTCACGACGCGACTCATGACACGAGGTGGACACGTGAGGACACGAGTGAGGACACGAGTGAGGACGCGAGTGTGGACGCGAGTGAGGACACAACTCATATCTACTTTTCGTCTCCATTTGGTGGGAACCCCGTTTAACTTACAGTTGTGTTAAAAATAATAGGAGCTCGACATTGAAATCGATTTAAATTCTTCCCTGGCAAAAACTTCTCCGCGTAGACTGTAAAACTTTTCGGTAAATATTCTTATGGTACTTTGCAAGCAAAATCAGTAAAAATGTGCACATCTGCGCCTGAGTGGTCGAGGATTTTATTCAAGGAAGTGACTGCGAACGGAAAAGTGCTGTTGAAAATAATAGGAGTATTTTGCAGAAAAGAGTTTACTGGTCAGGGTCAAAAAGTAAGAAGACAAACAGCTTTTGTCATTAAAACATTATTTTAGATATATTTTAGATTGTTCATAAAAAATGTGTGTTTAAAAATGTATCGTAGTTGGCCGTGGAAAGCACACAAATTTGGAAAAGCGTGAGCTCATCTGCAAGTGGCGCCAAGCGGGAAAATCTTATAGGGAGATTTAGGAATCACTTGGGTGTGGTGTCTCGGCAAATGCCAATGCTATGTCGAAAAGCCAGAATCTTGGGGAAGGAAACGCAAAACGCCCAAAGCTGGTGAAAGGTTAATAGTACGCGTATCAAAAAACAACCCAGCGGCATTTTCAAAGGACATAGCAGACAAAATTCAGCTCCCTATAAGTGATGTAACGATTCGCAGAAGGCAGTTAGAAAATAAACTTTTCGCCCGAAGCCCACGCAAGGTCACCCTCTTGACAAAAAAACATCTGCAAGCTCAGATCAAATTTGCCAAAAATCATGCCGATTGACCGACGAAATGGCGTAATATTCCTTGGACAGACGAAAGCAAAATTGTCCTATTTGGTGGAACTGGTTCCCGACAATACGTTCGTCGTCCGCCCAATACAGCATATTTAGCCCAGTATACCGTAAAGACTGCTAAACACGGTCGTTCGAATGGTTTAGGTATGTTTTTCGTATTACGTTGTGGAGCCTTGAAGAAGTTATGATGAAATACCACTCAAATGGATGTTTCAGCAGGATAACAATCCAAAGCATACAAGTAAAAAGGCAAAAGAGTGGTTTTGGAGAGTCAAGGGTATTGAGGTCATGAAGTGGCCACCACAATCCCCTGAGCTGAATACTATTGAAAACTTGTGGTGCTCTCTTTTCATTTAAACGACGGAGTTATGATCCGAATTTTGGGGATCCTAACCCTCAAGCTTTACTGCATCCCTACTGCTCCGCCTGTGGGGTTCGCCGATACGACCTCAAGAAATATCGGCAGGCGTCCTTATCTCGGATCACTTCATCACTCAAATTGTAAACTTGTGCTGTGATATTAAGAAACATGTTGCTGATGCCAAACCAACAAACCACCGACAACTTTGGAAGTTTGTTGAGGAAGCCTGCCGTAAAATTACTCCTGCTCGTTGTCAAAGTCTTGTGGACCATATGCCACATCGGCGTTATATGTATTAAATGTTGTTAGATTATAAAGGGCGGTTAAATTTTAAGGGCCGATATTGATTTTGAATAAAACACAAATTATTGTCATTTCTTTTTATTACGATAATATTGGTATGGTTCAATTATGTATGGAACGCCTTTACGATCACGGCGACACACCTCCATCCGACGGTCCAAATTTTCGATGACGCTGAAGCATAATTGAGGTTCTGTGCCGTTAATGTGCCGAATTATCTCAACCGTTAGCTCTTGAATTGTTGCTGGCTTATCGACGTACACCTTTTCTTTCAAATAACCCCAAAGAAAAAAATCCAACGGTGTCAAATTACATGTTTTTGGCGGCCAATTGACATCGCCACCACGTGAGATAACACGGCCATTGAATTTGTCGCGCAAAAGAGCCTTTGTTCCGTTTGCTGTGTGGCAAGTGGCAGGTGGCACCGTCCTGTTGAAACCACATATCGTCCACATTCATATCTTCCAATTCGGGCCATAAAAAGTTCGTTATCATTTCACGATAGCGAACACCATTGACAGTAACTGCTGACCGGCCTCATTTTGGAAAAAATACGGCCGGATGATGCCGCCAGCCCATAAACCGCACCAAACAGTCACTCTTTGTGGGTGCATTGCATATGTTTTTCGACAATCACTCTTGGATTATCATTCGCCCAAATGCGACAACTACTTTACTTTACCTACTACGATTTAAAAAAAATGTTCAAAAATCGCCTTTAAGAATTCGTAAAAATCAGCTTTTTTACATTTTTTGAGATATCGCTCCTATCCTGTACATTTAGCCACTGTTGATCGTTCAGCGTAAAATAAATAAATTCAAAAAAATCACATGTGATGTGCACCTAAAGTCGCAACAAAGCAACAACAAGATCGAAGAAAACAATGCAACTAGTTTCCCCAGTGAATTCCGTTCCAAAAATAGCCATCCACCGCTGAGTGTACATATTTTATCTCAGCCTTTAATTACATCGAAACCTTACTTAACAGATTGCGCCGACTTGACTCATCGTTCTCGTTGCGGATTCGAATCGCCCAGCACACAGGCGCAACGCATCACAACTTGTGACCATATTTAAATTCAAATGGTGACAATTCCCGATCGGATCGTTGTTTAATCGATATTTCATTTTAAATTATTGAAAGCCATTCCGGGCGGACAATCCAGAGCGGAGCTCCGTTGGGACTACACACGCCACGATTAAAATATCATATTTCATGTCACAATTGCCAATCCAATGCAACAGACTGCCTGCCGGCGCGGTCGGGTTGATGGTACACTGAGGCTGTTGGCGATGAGAAGGTGAGTGCGCGCAAACACACACACACGCAGAAACCACAGTCCAAACACAGAAACAAAAACAACACGACCAGTCAGTTCTGTTAAAAATCAAATTAGTGCGAGTATCTATCTCTCGTCGTGCACACAGATGAATTTAACGAGCTCGAAGAGACTAATAAATCAAATCAGTATCGTCGTTGGTAGTGGCCACTGCCGTAGCCGACGCCACCGCCACCACCAGCAGCAGCAGCAAACTCCCACTCCCACTTTCGGTCGCACTCCCATCTCCAATCCATGACCATCATCATAACCATCCAGTCTTGGTCTCGGTGTCGGTGTCTCAGTCAAGCAGCAGAGAATTTCTCACCAACTTTGCCATTTGACTCTGGTCATGTTCGGGGTGTATGCCCGCCTGTGTGTGTGTGGGTGTGGGACGCGAATGGAGGTTCCCCGCCACCCAGCCCCACGAAATCAGGGTTCGGTGGGTAATATGTTTTGTGTGTTGTCTGCCGCAGAAATACTTTCAGACATAGTTGTCGTCATTTGGTTCTGGGTTTCCTCCTTCGCCTCTTGGGATGTGAATGCGAGGAAGGCGCTTTAATGGTTCGCACATTAAAGGCTCTCGAAACGTACATATAAGAATAAAGTATCTGCCGCGCGCACCCGCATCTGGCTGCGAGGGAGAGAGTGCAAAATCCGAAATGGCAGTTGGTAATGGTTGTGTTACTTGTTTCTCTGTCCATTTCGCCTGTTTATGATCTACAGTCGCTGCACCAGCATTCGATTCCACTTTGGAATGGCATATGGCGCGAGAGATACGCTCCTTCTGGGCCGGGCCAACACACACAGACGATTCGGGGCGGTCGGCTATAGCTCCATTTCACACAGATGGTAGCGCCGCCGCCATCGTCATCGTCTTCGCAAGAAGTTCCCACCGAAGGATCGCCTTCCCCACCCCCCCTGGTGCAGTGTGTCACGACGTAGCACCCAAGCAGAGCAATTTGTGAGAATGAAATTTAATATTTTTCCACTCAAATGGAGTGTCAGATCGATGCGATCGGTACGATCAATCGGCCACTATCGATCGACACCCATCGGCTGGCTGATCGGATGGATCGCGTGCTTTTTACCTTTCCAGCACAGTTCGCAAATGCGGTTGATGACGTAATTTAATTTAGTGACTGCCCCCCGAAAGTGAATGGGATCGGATTTGCAAAAGATGATGGGGAGAGAAAGATTGTGACAGAGAGACGGGGGGAGGGGCGATGTGGATGAACGGAGAAACGATACAAATTGAAACATTTCGCCATTTAATTTCGGACGTGATAGGGCACACTATCTGCGCACAATAGCGCGGCGAAATGACTTCGTAATCGAGGGGCTGCGACTGGAAATCTATGTGATTTATAACTGGAGTAGGAAAGCCCCATGCTGCGCAACAATCAGAAGGAAACTTGTACTTGACTGGGAAAAGTCCGTGGAAGGAGAAAAAAAGCAAACTCAGGGATCTGTCAATTGGTTATGGATGTCTGCTGTGGAAATAGTTGAGGCATAGTAGATGTTGTGCAATCTCATAACTGATCTGTAGCAACATGATGGCACAAAATATTGTGATTGACTGTTTAGTAGCACAATGCAGTGTTGGTTACACTATTAGAATAATTGCACCATAAGTAAGAATGTGTATATACACACATCGAAGGTACGTACATATAAACAGTCAGTCACAATCGAAACATGTTGCCTGAACGAGCATATTGCGGGACAACAAAACTTTAAAATATTTAGTTTTCTAACCGATTAGCCACTCTTAGGAAGTTTGTGAAACGCCGTAATTTCTGCATCGATCATAAGAAGCATTTAGGTAAGTAGCAACATGTTGCTTAGAGGTTTTAGAAACAAAATGTCTTCGCGTTGCCTACTTTTTGGTCAAATTAAAGCAGGATTTCGCATTAACCAATAACCACACTTAGGCCGGTGCAGTGTATGACCATGATTTGTCCAAAAGGAGGCCCTAAATATGTAGCAACATGTTGCTTGGCGCATACAAAAAGGTGTGGTTACAATTATGACTTTTCCTACAGTTTGGTAGGGCTTCAAAAGAAATTCTGGAAAATTCTCTTTTGGAACAATGCTAGATACAACACTAGACAACATGTTTCTTAAGCATATTGCGGAAAGAAGAAATTGAGGCAATATTTAGTCACCCAATACCTTGGCGAACGTTTAACAAGAACATTATATATGTACATATTTTTTTAACCAGGTTAAGGTATACACATATGTATATACGAGTATATCCAAAAGAGGAATCTATAATTGTAGCAACATGTTGCTCGGACGTATGCAAAAAATAGTGATCCAAATGGTCAACTGGATCCAGATTTAAACAAAAAATGTCTACACAATGAGTATAATATTCCAACACACGGAATGTTGCAGCAACATTTTACAAAAAAAAAAAAAAAAATAATAAGTAAATTATTTCGCCAGCAGTCAGTATGTATTTATGAATGGTCTACTGAAGGTTTTTTCTGCAACAATTTGCAAGATGATCATTGCACACTTCCAAATATACTCAAGTGTTGTTTTTTTGTTATTTCTTTGTTTTTATTTTTCCCAGACTTCCACTTGAGTGTCATTGTTTTATTTTCATCCTCATGTGTATGACGGACAAGAGACAAACAAAGAGAAATGTCATGTGTTTTTCGCCTACTCCCCAGTCGCCAAGGCCACCAGAAGATCAGTTAAGTCAGGCAAAGTAAATGTTGAAAATTAAAACACAAATAATAACGTCCGTAAACAAACCAAAAAAAAAAGCAACACCACAATTTGAGTGTGTTTACAATGCTGTCATGCACCCACACAATCACACACTACAAGCGTATTCAAGCAAATCGCTATCAGTGGACGACGAAGGGGTGCTATTTAAATGTACACCTGGAGATCTGTGTGAATGATTTCAATGGATGGCACACAAATTAACCGGATAGGCCTACTTTATTGTCCAATAAATGATGACACACAAAAGAAGGCATTATGACAGCGTGCGGACAGAGATGGTAATCAAGACGCATGGTCATGGGACTTTATTCCTCATTTGCTGAGTCAGTCATACACGCGAATATACATCATTTTATGTATATTCGCTAAGTTAGAAGCCGCAGATTTTGAAGCCGCATCTAACTACACGTACACACGTGACATACTTGAATATGTTGCACTACACCAAATTCACTTGATCGCATGTGCGTCGTAAATATAATTGAAATTAATTCAGATCGTCACGTGAACGTCATAAATACACGTGTAAAGCTACATGACACGCACGTTCCTGTAAATTCTACTGGAAATGAACCCGTTGGATTGAAATTTTTATTATGCATTATAAAGGAAAAATGGAAAATTGGCGTGTAATAAGTCTTACCTACGTGAAATTGAATCACGAAGTGCGTACCACGACTTATTTCATGTACATCACATGTTCACGTACCAACGTGAAATCGTAGACTCAGCTTAAAATGTATCAGAAATAGAAATGGACATAAATGACTACCCCGAGCGAAGTCTTTTCAGAGCGCACAACTAAAGTGACGACTGCAATTATGGTTATCCAGGTAAGAATACAAGCGTCTCGAAAATTTTTATGGGAAGTATAACACAATTAAATAACACAATTAATTAAATAGCGATCATATCTCGAAGCTCGGAGGTATCGCAAAGTTTTTCAATACGCAAATTCAACGGCAAAACTTGAGTGTACCTCTATCATACGAGTATAACCTGACAAGGGTTACCTTTCGGCAGTGATTCTCCATGCACAAGTATGTATCTCAAACAATGTTGTGTATGGTGTTCACCCCTCCCTTGATGGAACAACAACTCACTTAGAATCAAAACTTAATTGCATTCAAACTATTTCTTCACTCGAGAAGCACTTAAAATTCGCCCTCGTCGTTGTTGTCCCTTCACAGATGCACACACACACACACCCATGCCATGTGGCCTCTCCAACTTGAAGAGGTAACTTGGTGCATGCATCCGAAAGTGTGCTTCCAAGTCGATTTATGCAGAGTCACGAACGGAAGTTGCAAAAGAAGCCAGATGACAAACAAAATCTCAACGTTGCCCTCCCGAATCCAGAGTGGAGAGTTGAGTGCAGTTTTCATGGAGGACTGTGAGTCCTTTTTTTCCTATTTCTTTACAATAAATGTTATTGTGTTTCAGATGGAAGATGATATCTGCATCTGAAGTGCACATCATTTCCTCTATGCACTTTTTTGTTTCTTAAATCGAATACTTTTGCTTATTTCCTGTCGAGCTGACGATACGTTCAGATTGCCAACGGCAGGGTGTCTTGACAGAAACATACATTGTTGTGAAATGGATGTGGGGACGGAGGCGAAATGCAATGAATAATGTGCAGCCCTGCACAAAAATGTTCTCGTTTTTTTTTTAATTAATTCCCATTAAAATGAAAATGTGTGTGGGCGGTCGTCTGAGAGATTCAGATAAAACAAAAACAAGTTAAAAACAAGCGGCTGGCAATGCGGATACATGATCGTATAGTATATTTACGGATGGTTTTGGGTACTGGGTGGCACAGTCGAAACTGTTTATCAACACTGACCCAGTTGCGGTCGCTTGAGCAAGAATGGGGAATTCGTAATGCAATTGTTTTTTTTTTTTTTTGCAGCTTCATATCGCTTGAGTTCATTGTTGAATCATCTCCAGTGCAAATCGACGGAAACATGGGCAAGATCGAAGGCAGATTATTCCAGAGGAGAGCATCTGGGATTAATCAAAGAATCGTGTATGGATATCATAATTATGAAGTTAGCTCGTGTTCTAATCGAACAGTCTTCACAACCAGCAAATGCCATCATTCATCACAACATTAATCGACCTGAAACATCTGTTACAAAAGTCGACTTTGTCATAGACCGTGGCTTAAGATAGAATTCAATTCAATTTCAATTCAGGCAATCGGCATAGATTTCACACAAAAGTTATGGTGGTCCTTAGGGTTCCATACTCAGGCCTAGGTTAGGTTTAGACTGTGGCGTCTGATTGTAAGCATGCAGCAATTACACTTGGTTCTAGTCGATTCTATGGCCATGAAGATGGCAAGGACTTATGAGGCTTAATTCGCCCAGGTTGTGGAAGACGTAAGCCCTTAGTTGACGTTGAAAATGGAAAGAAGGTGCACAATAGTCTACCGCATGTTTGTCTACTCTGCAACTTCTGCAAACGACAGTGTGGCCATTCTTGGCCCAGTCGCCAAAGATATGCCGATGAGAGTCCTGAAGCCTTGATCGGTTCGAATTAAGAGTAGGCCCTTAAAACCCTGTACCACTTGTGCTGTAATCAATAGATTCAAGTATCGAAAGGCGTTTTGCAGAAGCGAGAGACATAGAAGATGGCAGATCTCCACCTGGGACAAAGCGCTGAAGTCAAGTCTAGTCCCTAGACGAACTCTCTAGACAGGGTACTAGGTCAACGTATGAATCTTAGCACAGACTCCCTAGGAATACTTTTCTTTTCATTTCAGTCTTACGGATGGTTGATGTTTCGATATTTAATGTTTTTTTCAGAAAGCAGTAACTTAGGGGGCAACTTTTTTTAAAAGAAGATATTAGTTCACAGCAAGTGAAGGTGAGACGATCTACAAAAACGAAACAAAAATATTGAAAAAGTCAAAGCAAAACGTGTATGCAATGAACAAGGAGTTCTCTGTTCTCAGGTTGTAAAATGTCTTCTTCTTTTTCCACATGCGACAGACATGTTCATGTCTAGAATTTTGTTTAAAATGAGATATGTTTCTACCTAACGACCAGAGAGCACGCGATTTGAGATTTTATGATCGTACAATTTTATTACCACTACACGTAGACATGTGCGGTGCAGTATTTTTTTTTTTTTTTGCTTCGTTTTCATGCGAACTCCTGGAATTATAAATCAATCAATGGAGTCAGGCTCAGATGAGCAGGAAAAATAAGGCCTTTGCTGTGGCAAGGGGGTTGTTTTACAGCAGTAAACTTGACACCAGAGTGAAGGTAATCTGCTACATGGCCCTCATCCGGCCAGTTATGGCCTACGGTTGTCCACTGTGGTCCTTCCCAGATGTGAAAAGATGAGGTTGTTCGAGAGACAGTGTCTTCGCACTTGCCTCCAGTTGTATCGTACACCCGAGTCTGAGTACAAGAAGTTCGCCTCACCGGCTTTATTCCTCCTGAAGCGTTCCTCTATCTCGACACAATTGGCTTAATACAGGATCCACAAGGATGGCCTGTCATCTTCCATCTCGTACGCCGAACAGTGGACAGGCGACTCCAATACGAACAGCATGTCGCTCGCAGTCACGAGGATCTCATACGGATCAGCAGAGCGATCTCTGCTCGAGACAGGAGAGTCTGCCAAAGAACGGCAATTTTACTGGTGGTTACACCAAAACCAGTCTCTGCCGCCGCTGGCTTTTCAAGATGATGACGCGATAGTTGACCATTTTGGCCAACTTACATAGTTTATAGGGTAGTACTTAAGACCAAAAAAATCAGACTAAGCCGAAAGGCATACTTAAATTAATATCAGAATAGCTAGAGTACCCGTATGCGGTCAGTAGGTAGATGTAAGAACAATTGTTAAGATAGTTAAGCTAGTTTTAAATATTTTTGTCTAGCACGTAAGTAAATGAATTAAAAATAAACCAAAAAATAATTTAAAAAAAAAAGATGAGCAGGAAAAGACTGAAAACAGGTCCACACGAAATTAACGATGAAGCGATACATATCGTTATTTATTTATGAATTTATTTATTTACTTATTTACTTATTTACTTATTTACTTATTTATTTATTTATTTATTTATTTAATTATTTCTTTATTTATTTATTTATTTATTTACTTATTTATTTAATTATTTATTTATGTATTTATGTATTTATTTATTTATTTATTTATTTATTTATTTATTTATTTATTTATTTATTTTTTTATTTTTTTATTTATTTATTTATTTAATTATTTATTTATTTATTTATTTATTTACATATTTATTTAATTATTTATTTATGTATTTATTTATTTATTTATTTTTTTATTTATTTATTTATTTAATTATTTATTTATTTATTTATTTATTTACATATTTATTTAATTATTTATTTATGTATTTATTTATTTATTTATTTATTTGCATATTTATTTTATTTAGATGTTATATCATTTTTTGATTATGATCCCCTTGTGTCACATAGATTCTGTACCACGACGCCATGTCATCGTTTTCGATTCCTAGCAAAGATCTTTAGTTCTCCCTAGTTTTTGCCCAAAGTTTAGCCATTCACCCTCCATCGTCAGGCCGTGGTTAGCAATGCAATTGTACTCCTTTCTACGGATTGCCTATACATTGCCAGTTCCGTCATCGTATGACTGCCTTACATTTGTAGTCTACTTGATACTGGTTTGTTACGTTGCTATGTAAATATAATAGCAAATATTCAACATTGACGCTTAACAGTTTTAACTTGACGTTTAAGAGTATATGGGGTAGATAGTAAACAGCCACTCAAACGCGGAATGAGCTTTCGCCCATGGCTTTCATCAACTCTTTCAACCGATTATCTAGCAATGTTTATCGGATCAGTTGAAGGCCTCCCGATAGCTCGACAAATATTTTCCTGTCATTTTTCAATTGCTAGTTAAGAACATGTGTGAAAAACGACAAACTTCATCACAAGCATCATTCGCTCAACAACTACAAAATTGTGTTCCAAAAACTTTGATAACGCTTTGCTTTAAAAGTGTGGTATACCACAGGGTTCCATCCTAAGCCACATTCTATTTTGAAAAATTTTCAGCATCATATCTGCACTCATTTTGTGGAAATTCATGTCAAAGCACACTCATCAGTGTAAGACCAAATTAGCTCTGTCGAACAAATTAGTTCAGTATATGAACCAGAGATGACGTTGCACTTTGTTGGTGATTTTGTCGTGTCATGACAAATGGGACAGACTGTGTATTTGCATGTTTAACGTATACCCCACACATCAAATTGCGAAGAAATCGCTCACATTTTCATAGACGAAGCCGAGGTCTATCTTGGTATTCGAATCTGCCCCATAGTCGGTCTTATGTCACCAACGGATCATACACCCCCCACCCCACAAAACATTACACAACTCTAACCTGTTTGTACTGTTGTCATTATTCTGTCAGATATTCTGTCTCTCGCTCTTCCTCTTCCTAAAACTCCCATGCGGGTATCTGACTCATGACCGTTGTCAGCAAAAAAAGGAACAAACAAAAAACCTTTCCATTTTGATAGAAATTGTCTTCTTTTTTCTTTTGGCCATGTCATGTCATGTCAAAATTCCAATTAACATTTCAAACTGAGGTGCGGAACCATTCGAGTGGAATTTGTAACTTCATTAAGAACTTGTTTTACTGTCCATCGAGAAGTCACACATGCACACATGTATGGGTGGACAATTTGACAGGACCACCAGAAGCACGGTCGACAGCGTGAGCACGGCTGAGCTCATGTCTTTCACTTTCTGTTCTGATTTTGGTTCTTAGTCATGCTTGCGCTTTTCGACAACAAAATTATTATCTAATCTTCATTAATTTTGGTTTGTTTCTTTCTTTTTTTCTTTACGACATTTCACTTTTTATGGTTGTCATGTGTCAGACAGTGGGGGAGAGAAGTATGTCAGGTAGGTAAAAGGTAAATATGCCAATTGTGACAGAAAACTTTCAAGTGAAACAAAATTTGTCAGATTATGATACAAATGCTTTAAAGTTGCGTCTTTGCGGTGATCGGCATCTAGTGTTGATCTCTCTAACAGCTGATGTCAGATCATTCTGAAATCTGACATCTGACCATTCATTCATCTTATCGGTCTGACGTCTGATCATGCAAGGATCTCATCAGTCTGACATCTGATCCATCTAACGCCGTATCATTCTTATATACATCTCATCGGTCTGAGTTCTGATCATAATCTGTCAGCTGACCATTCTCACAACTGATCATTTTGATATTTGATCATTCCGACATCTGGCCAGTATGATAACTGGTCAGTCTGACATCTGATAAGACTGCAGCGTGACCATTCTGAATTCTGATCATGCTTACATCTTATCGGTCTGACATTTGTCATCAGATCTTCCAGGCACCTCATCTGACGGCTCCTAGTTTATTCCAAGATTTGTAGCAACTCTGTAACAAAAATTAGAGAATTTCTAACCCCACTGTACCCATCAAACACCGGTTGTTTTTGTTTACCCCAGCCATTCTCTTTCCATCTTCACGCCTTCTTTTTTTTCTGCCAAATTTTAAAATGCGAATAGAAACGAAAACAAAAAAATAATGATCACAAAAAGAGAAAGACCACATCACTACCAAGCTGAATGAAGAATCAAAGGAGAAAAAAAAATATTGCAAACGCGTGTACATTCCTACGTGACTAACAAACAACAACAACTAAAAACAAAAAACCACACATTACTCAATATATGTATATTTGTTTTAATTCTTGTCCCTCTCTCGCTCTCTGCGACTGTGAAGAGTTGCTCAAAAACCGCAAACAAGTTGCCAAATATTTATACAATTTCCGAAGGGGTTGGGCCGAGCGGCCGATGGTGTTTTTCTGTATATTTCCTTATCGCAGGCAAAGCCATTAGGGATTTATAATTAAATTTGCAGTAAACTCTGCGAATAGATTGAGTAAAATGAATGAATGAATAAATGAGACCGTATTGCGTTCTCTACAAAAAACGATCGCGCCAGTGCAGCGGTACGTGCTCGAAAGCAGGAAGTTGGATACTTTTCTTCGTGATTTTCTGCTATTTTTTTCCATTCCCAATCGATTTATGGTGAATTATAAGCAATTAAATCTAATTGGAGGGAGAACGAAAGAGAGATGCGATCAGTTGTTTTTTTTATCTGAAAGTGAATGATCGTGTTTACAATCGATTTAAGAATCAGTTAAATTATGAAAAGATCAAATAGGCAAGCCGGTTAGTGGATGGGGGGAGGGGTGTTCTTGTGACTGAGATAGATTTCAGAGAAACCAAGTGTAATCTTTGAGAAATTGAATTGCATTATCAGAAAAGAGAAACAAGAACAATTGAGGCATCATGATCACAAGGTCAATTTGATTATTGAATTAAACTGTCACTTAGTCTTGACAAACGAGAGGAATACGGAAAGTTTATCAGCTACCCGTAGAGTTGATGACTTCAGAGATTTGCTGACGACAGTCAATGCGGCACGTAGATCTGGAACATAACATCAAACGAGTTTTAGACTACAAAACGAATTACTCACTCAACTTAACAGAGATGATGGATAAAATCGAAGAGTCATGATTTTGTGACAACTTTTTGATTAATCCTTAAGGGGACGTAAAAGGATAGATCGTCTAATATCCTTTGAAAGGCTCGCGTAATTCGATTCAGATCCGATGGTTTTGATCAAAAATCGCAACATCTGATCAGTTTTGCATCTGAAATGGCCGAACCTAACGAAGACGCAACATTCTTTAATGAAACGTGAATAAAAAGAAATTCGAATTTACAATTACACGGAAATTTGGGCCAGTTCCCCGCCAATTACGTCTCTTCTTATATTTCTGACAATTTCAAAAGGTTTATTTATTTGAGTAGGAATTTTGTCCACTTTTTGAATCTTCAATTACACAGAAATTTAGGCCACTTTCCCGAAAATTGGGTCTCTTCTCAAATTTCTGACAATTTCAAGAGAGCAAGTTTTATTGACTTAATGCGGAATTTTGTCACGAAAGAGACAAACCAAAGAGCGTGGCCAATGATCGTAGAGAGAAAGTCATCTTCATCTGTTTTGCGACACCTAGTGACAGGATATGATTGAATCTACAATTTAACCTCTACAGAAGTTACTTGATGACCCATGATTGGCTATTCGAATGAGGGAGGTTATCACATGAACAAGGTACTAAAATTGTACTAAATTTTTCTGAACACGCTCTAAGCTGACCACAAACAACGTGCACACAAAACATGTACTAAGCATGTACTAAACGCGCACGAAACGTGTGCTAAACTTTTACTAAACGTATAATAATAATAATATGGATGACAATTTCAAGAGAGCAAGGTTTATTTATTTGATGTGGAATTTTGTCACGAAATTCGTAAATGAAATCCATTTGATTGAGCTATGAACGATGTGTTTGCCTATAAAAGGAATAAACGTCTGAAAGTAGCTTGGACCCGTTTCTGTTAATTTGCCCTACAGGAGAGATGTATGGCCGGCCACTTCACATCGAAGTGAGGAACACAATTCTTACAAAAATACTGCTCCATCTCTTCTTCGACACCGAGGACACCCGCGTTCTAGGAAAAAGACTTCGGGTGTGAAAATGGCAGCAAACTAGCCAGAGATGATGCCAGGAGGCTTGATTGACCGACGCCCAAGTTGGCTTTAGTCGCAAGGACGTGCGAAGTTTAGTAGTTACATGCATGCAATGCATCGAGAAATGAGGAAGAAAAGTCCTATGTTCAACATCTACTCTGTACTGCCCCGCCCTAGCAAGGAAAATGCGACAACTTAGGACTTAGCGATGTCGCATTGAAACATTTCGTAGGATTCATGCGGATCTGGGTGGTTGTAGGACTATTGTAGGTTTCACGGTGGTAAAACATCCCGAACAAGGGCACAATGGACCCATCATGTTGGTCTAAGTGAGCAACGGCCTCTTAGCGCCGACAGGACACCCAATTACGAACCTACCTACTTACCTATTGGATTTTCATATCATGAAGAAGACATTAAAGTTGCACATCACTCAAAACTGTGAATGTGGTCATCAGAATGGTGTATTGTAAATAAAGTAGAAATGTGCATACTAAAGGAACCTTAATCAAAAACATCCCTTAATCGCAGGCTGTCTCTTAACAAGATGGCTGAGCATTTAACATTCACCTCATGTGGGTGCCGGCAACTATAAAGCCAACGAACTCGCCAGGTGTGGTACAACCTCCTCCCTATCAATAGCAGGAGTACCACCTTCCATGCCTATCGCTACAGCCTACCATCTTTTAAAGATTCATACAAAAAACCATCAATAATAAATGGCTAGAAGGCACTACCTGGCTTAAAACAAAAGAAGTCTGGCCATCACTTAACCTAAAACGGTCCCTCAGTCTACTTAGATTCAACAAACACTCATTAAGGGACTCTCATAGGAGTCATAACCGGGCACTGTGCAATTGGCACTGATGCTCGCAGGATGGGTGCCACATATAATGATATCTGCAGAAGCCGCATGGATGAAGAGGAGGAGGATCACCTACTTTGCTCGTGTAGCGCTCAGGCTAGTCATAGGGTCCTACACCTAGGGGCCTACTATTTCGATAACCTCAATGAGCTAAAGAGCCCCGGAATAGGCCAGCTAAATCGCTTCACTACAAGCACAAACTGTACAAATATACATTCCCGTACTGCTCCATCTCTTCTTCGATACCGAGGACACTCGCGTTCAAGGAAAAAGTCTTCAACAGTCTTGACGATGACGCCAAGAGGCTTGATTGGAGAAGTCAATCCGCGTGGTATCACAATGGGCCTACTCTGGCCTATGTGTGACTGCCCTTAGCAGTCAGAAACTGCAACCTAACCTAACCTAAAGGAACCTCCGTCTGAAGTGGAATCGAAGCCACATGTCCATCGAAGCCACATGTCCACCCCACTGTGGGTGATAATTGACGAACTTCTTTTCTGAATAAATCAGAAAAAATGTCTAAAGTTCATATATTGGCTGTCAAAACCACCATTCACCGGAGAAAAATTGACAGCCCTCTCAACGTCCATCTAAGTCGTTTACTTTTTTCTAAGCTAAAGTGTGTGAATAAAAAAAAAACCACCAAGAGGCAACGAACAAACAAAATAAGAATTCAAATAAATGCCCAAAAAAGAAAAGGAAAGAAGAAAAGTAGCAAAAAAAAAAAAACTATACTCAATAGCCATATGAAATGCGAAGCAACAAAACAAATGAAAAAAATTATACACATACAACAAAAGCACACACACAGATAATAAATTTGTTTGACCTTGACATTGGATGATGTTATTTAATTTCGTGAATAGCGCTTATTTTCGTTTTGCTTTCGTTGTTTTGTTTCGTTATTTTCTTTGGATCTTTTTCGGTGTTTTTTGTTTTTTTGTTTTTTATAAATTTAGCATGGTAAACAGCGTCAGCGGAGAGTGAAAAGAGATAACTCGCACGCGGTAGATACCGTGGTTATATCAGAGTACCAACTGTCAGATACATACATAGTACCATTATTATTATTACTACGTATTCTCTGCCAAAAAAAAAAAAAAGACAGGAACAAAAACAAAAATTATTACCACTACGAATTTTGTGTAATAGCGATGCCTTCTCACTCGTTGGCAGTTTTTATCTCTCTTTTGTTGTTGATCAGTTAATAACTCTTTTTTTCTGTGTTTTTCAAACTGATTAAATCATTTTTTTGTTTGCTTTGCGCGGACACACGACCGTAATTTTGATTCTGGTTTGCTTGCAGACACACACGTCCGAACAGATGTGTGTGCATGGGAAGGTGAAAAATGAATTATTGTTTAACAATAATTGGGTGAATATCTATTCTTAGATCGGAACGAGAACTAAACTGGGCGTGTGAAGGAGGAAACAAGCTTCAGAGAGTAGGGATTTATTGGCTTTGATTCTTCGGCATTTATGCAGATAGACATGCCAGTGATGGAGGGAAACTAATTTATCTAGATGATGGACTTGGAAAAGCATTCGAGAGATGAAATGTGCGATTATTTAACATATGACGTGGTTTTTATTTCTTTTCTGATTTCTTTAGCATGTGGATTTTGACTTAGTTCTGGTCTGTAATCTGTACAATCTTAGAGGACTGTCTCATTCTTGATTTAATTTTTTGTTTGAACATTTTACATAAGAAGTACACACTTACTTCTTAGATCCAAGATAGGATATGAACTTGCTTAACTTGCCGACTCATCTAATTCGTGGCTGATTAGTCTCCACTTGAGACAAACCAAAGAGCCTGGCCAATCATCGTAGAGAGAAACTCACCTTCATCTTTTTTTCGAGACCTAGCGACAGAATGTGATTCTACAGAAATTACTTGATGACCAATGATTGGCCATTCGAGTGAAGGACGTACTATCACATGAACATGTGTACTAAAATTGTACTAAAGTTGTGCTAAATTTTTCTAAACAAGTTCTAAACTGACCACAAGCAACATTCACGCAAAACTTGTACTAAAAATGTACTAAACGTGTGCTAAATAAACGTATACCTACTAGAATTTACAGAACGTGTACTAAAATCATGACAAAATTATACTAAACGTTTACTGCAATTGGATTAAACTGTACTAAAACTATGTGATAAGTCCCTGAATATCTCTTTCAATGCCTACAGTCGTGGATAAGTTATACGATTCGAAAGCAATGTGCCTTGGTCATCGCTCAAGGCAAGAAACCTGATGGGATATGAAAGTTTCGATAGTCCACGAATACTCTTGAAGTTTCATTAACTAGCATTTTTAGACATCATTCTTCTTAGACTTATGTCAAATAATCATGAAAAAGGAATACATTTTTTTATGAATTTGGACCAAATCGTACGCCGTACGATCGATTTTAACGAAGACTGATGTCGCGAGTGCCAGACTCAATATTTTTCCCCACAAGGATTGCAAGAGCATCTAGATGATAATGATAACTAGATTGACAGCTCCCTCGTTAACTATCTGACGTTGTAAATATGTCAATTGAAGAGGACAAGGAAAGAAAAAAAAAAAAGAAGAAATATTCTCAATGAACGCGAGACCGCTTTTAGTTTTATTTGGACGGACCCGTGACAGCAGAAGCAGCACACAACACCATCTCCAAGAGAGTATGAAACGTGCTCGGAATTCTGTTATCAACATCAGCATTATTCACTCGTTTCTTTGAAAGTCAAAGAAGAGGGAGAAAGCTTAAGAACACAAGAAAAAGCAAATCTCAAATCAGACACACGAAGGAAGACGAAAAAAAAAACAGAGAAAACCAAAAAACGACTACAACCACAAATCAAAGGCAAACAGAACACTCTCGGCAAGGCGCAGAGGCCCGTCGTCTGTAATCAATGCCAGCGTGGAAGAGTTGAACTTGAATGGTACATTGTATGTCCTGGGCGCGTTCTTCTGTACCATCCTCTTGCATCCACTTGCACTCTCTCCTCGCCAGAGTCAAAAAGGCGAACGAGTGATTCACGTGAGTGTGCAATTATGGTCAGGAGGACTGCTGTGTTTCTTCGTCTTCATCCTCCCCCTCCATGCTGCTGTCACTGGTTGCCGTCGAATTGATTTTCAACGAGACTACGTCGAATTTGATCGATAGCGTTCTGGGGAATGTGTGGTGAGTCTTCACATATTTCACTAAATCGTGACTGAGATAAGAATGTTGAACCGTGCAAAATAAGACAAGCCATACGTATGAGTACACAGCAGAGATACGCGCACGGATGCGAATTGGACTCACGACTTTGAAAACAAATTTCATTGCCAACAGTCAACACACTGGCCTTAAGTTGTGTGTATATGCCGCCGCCCCGCCATGTCCTTGCGAGAGCAAATGAACTTTTGCAAGCGTGAGGATGGCTTTTTGCGTCTCTCTAAAAACACCTCTAACAAAGAGAAGAAGAAAAAAAAAGTAGAACAAGATCATGATCAAACAGCACCGTGATAGTGTGAGTATTGCAATCTAGTTTCTGATACAAGTATCTGCAATCATCTCGTCAAGAGTGTGCTTTGTTTACTTTTTTTTTTTCCTGTATTTTCTTCGCGGCAATCTTCTCACTTTTCACATGTTTATCGTTCTTAGCATTCCTCTTATATTTTTGTTCCTTTTTGTTGTTTTTGCTTTTTTTCATTTGCTTTGCATTGCAGCGATTCAAGCAACAAGACATCGCGTCGTCAACGAATCCACACACACACACCGCACCGGCGACGGTTTCATTTTTCAATGAGTTTGTCCTTGGCAAAGTGCATTGCCGGCCGTACGTAGACTCTCTCATAATTGCATTCAACAACACCAGGCAGTGAGTGAATCGCGAAGTTGCTGTACAGTATAGTCGTCGCATGCAAGCATTGTCTATCTATGGCTACGCTGGCGATGTTGCGCGAGACGCAGAGGAACGCAGTGTTCAAGAATACCGATTGGTTGTCATGTGCGGTAGTAGGACGCGCAAATGTTTCGAGATTATTGCTATTCACTCAGCTACGCGAGTTGTTTTCAATCATTTTCTAATGAGGATCACAACACAGTTATGCCAGTTTCACAGATGATCGGGATCAACGTGGTTGAGATACTGAATGAAGTGAGTTTTCTTTTATTCACTTCTAGATGGAGCTATTTTTAGCCCAGCGTTGAGATCGCCTGCAGCACGGTGTATTGACACAAGACCATCTCTCTACGATCTTGTGATGAGACAATCACAAAGTGAGAATAATACTTGGAATTGGTTAGCGTCAAAGCTAAGTGATCACAAATTGAGATGTGAACAGAGGTTGAAAGTCTGAGCAAACAAGATTGACTGAATGATGATTCACCAAACTTCACAGAGCACCACAAACTTAAGCCACTCAGAACAATGGAACGTGCTTGTGAGGCAGCAGACTGTCATTAGTTGCAATTAATAATTTTTAAGAGTCTTACGACACTGTCTGCCATGAGTAAGATTAATGCATGAACAGATTAATATGTCATCCGCTGGGTTTAAGAGGTATTAAGCCTTTAGCTGCGATCCAGTACTGTCACAGAATGTGGTACGTTTTCTAAAACGATTAAAGTTTCGGAAATGTTCACATGTCGTTAATTTTTTGAATTTTTTTTTATTTGGCGCCCAACATTAGGCTTGGCGCCTAAAAACGAAAAATCAACATGCGTCCTTCTTTGGTTAACAACATTAAAAAATGGCGATCCCACCTTTTGTAGCAACTACAGAGCTATGTCCATGTGCTCAACGTCTCTTGTCTGAAGTCGTTTTGAACCGCACTAATCGGCACGTACCAGTGTAGCTCCCGGCCCGGCAAATCGATCACAGACTACATTTTCACAGTGAAGCAAATCCTGGAGATGACCAGCTAGTTTCAAATCTACACTAATCATATTTTCATCGATTTTAAGCCCACATCCGACAGCATTCATCGCAGGATGCTATTCGCCGGATGTTCGATTTCTAGAAAATTTATCCGGTCTCACCGAAGTGGTAGCTTTTACGGCGATTGAAGAACACGCATACAAGGTCAAGCAAGGATCACTCCGTCACCCACCATCTGGGACAAAACATCACCATCGACAGCTACACTTTTGAGGTAGTAAAGGAGTTTGTCTACCTCAGGTAAAACGTGAACTCCACATATGATATCCGACGTGGAATCGCCCTAGGCAACCGGTGCTGGTTTGTCGAAGCAACTGGGTCGAAGCTCCCAACTCGAAGGACCAACAGAAAGCTGGACGACATTTTCTTGCTGCCTTCGAAAGAGATATTCAATTCGTTGGATATATGGTCCTGGTCCTGCGAGGAAGGTCAATGGAGGAGAAGACAGCCGCGATGTGGGTAGAGTCGGGAAGGCAATCGACTGCCACAGTGAGTCTCCTCGAGCGATCTTCGAATCAGGGTCGCCTGGTTTGAGAAGGAGAGGATGACCGAGCGACTTGTAAGGGCCAAGTCATCGCAGATGCAAGACGTTCCGGTCCCGGACTGGAAGGAGGGTGCCCAGGACCGTAATGGAATGCGGCTATAGCTCATGCTCAGATTCTTCGAGGGTCGCTGGCGTGGTCAGTAAGTCAGTAAGTTAGTCAGTAAGTTAGTCAGTAAGTTCGTTAGTAAGTCAGTAAGTAAGTCAGTAAGTAAGTCAGTAAGTAAGTAAGTGAGTAAGTAAGTGAGTAAGTAGGTGAGTAAGTCAGTGAGTAAGTAGGTGAGTAAGTCAGTAAGTAAGTAAGTGAATAAGTCAGTAAGTCAGTAAGTAAGTCAGTAAGTCAGTAAGTCAGTAAGTCAGTAAGTCAGTAAGTCAGTAAGTCAGTAAGTAAGTAAGTGAGTAAGTAAGTAAGTAAATCAGTAAGTAAATCAGTAAGTAAGTCAGTAAGTAAGTCAGTAAGTAAGTCAGTAAGTAAGTCAGTAAGTAAGTCAGTAAGTAAGTCAGTAAGTCAGTCAGTAAGTCAGTAAGTCAGTCAGTAAGTCAGTCAGTAAGTCAGTCAGTAAGTCAGTCAGTAAGTCAGTCAGTAAGTCAGTCAGTAAGTCAGTCAGTAAGTCAGTCAGTAACTAAGTCAGTAAGTAAGTCAGTAAGTAAGTCAGTAAGTAAGTCAGTAAGTAAGTCAGTAAGTAAGTCAGTAAGTAAGTCAGT
This sequence comes from Eristalis pertinax, assembly GCA_907269125.1. NCBI lineage: Eukaryota > Metazoa > Arthropoda > Insecta > Diptera > Syrphidae > Eristalis > Eristalis pertinax. The sequence goes on from OU026145.1 coordinate 54,209,340, forward strand.
AAGTGAGTCAGTAAGTGAGTCAGGGAGTCAGGGAGTCAGGGAGTCAGGGAGTCAGGGAGTCAGGGAGTCAGGGAGTCAGGGAGTCAGGGAGTCAGGGAGTCAGGGAGTCAGGGAGTCAGGGAGTCAGGGAGTCAGGGAGTCAGGGAGTCAGGGAGTCAGGGAGTCAGGGAGTCAGGGAGTCAGGGAGTCAGGGAGTCAGGGAGTCAGGGAGTCAGGGAGTCAGGGAGTCAGGGAGTCAGGGAGTCAGGGAGTCAGGGAGTCAGGGAGTCAGGGAGTCAGGGAGTGAAGAGAAGATGTGGAACAATTGTAGCTTAACTCACAGCTTGATCATCATCAAGCTGTTAGCCCAGACATGGAAACACCTCCGAGAGTGTCCGCACCTTTAAATGGACGAAGACCGACCACACACCTTCACCTGTTGGATTTTTAATGATGTCAATGATTTCTATTAACAAACACATCATATAGTCATTCTCTTTAACTCAAAGAAAGAACTCTACTTGAGCCGCGTTATGGAAAATCAATTCAAGAACACGATCGCCATCGGTATGTGTTAGCCTTCTTAAGTATTCTATAACATATTGCAAATCCATATTTTAATTCAAGAGACGTCCACTTTGCAAAATTATGCCATAAACAGCAGAGACAAACCAAACGATCTCACTCGTCTAGTCTTGCCTTGTTTCATTGGATGGCAACAGCCGGGCACAAGCGATTAACCTTTCTATGATCAAACATTTTTTTTTTTTCGATTCGTTATGCAACAACACACCGTCCCCCCACAGGAAAAATGTCTAAAATTTCAAAAGCTCTTGTTACATAACGTAATCGCATCAAAAGAAGACTGCCGGTGGTACACAAAAACAAAGTATCGAAATAAAAATAATGAGCACTGCATGGTGTGCTTGCCTGCAAGGGCGCCGACGGCGTAGGAGATGGTTTGTCATCATATCGTGTACCCAGCGCTTTCCAGTTAATTTCATCACATCAACCTGAAATCGAATCGGTATCATCATCCCACACACTATTCGGGTTCTATACAGAGACGCACAGATGAGTTGATTTGTTTCGTGTTCATTACTTCATATTCGTCACTCGATCGGCTTTCTCAGGCTTTTTTTGGTGTGACGTGTAATCTGTGACGAGTGTGTTTTCTTTCTGTTTTACCTCTTATGAAAGAAGCTAAGCTTACAAATCGGATAAAGATACAGTCTTCCCTTGTAATAATCGCCAGCAATCGCTTTCGTGGTCTTGCAACAGTGACAACAATGGGAAATGGATAATCTCCGATGATGATTAAATGCAATTTTAATTAACAATAAATAGCTTGTAGTTGCGCCAAATGAAAATTCACAACATAGAAAGTGTCTGATTACAGTGCATGCGACACGTTGGGAAAGTCCTCGCGAAATGCTATAGAAAACAATAGAATCGAGGTTCTATTTGCAATCCATCGAGCGAACATGGATTTCACTCGACATATGATTAATGATGATCCGCCACGTGCTCCGACAAATTTTGTATATCTTATTGGCAGTAATTTACAATTTTGCGAACAGTAGATAACATTTTTCGCTGTTGTTCCTTGTTAATTGTTATTCCGTTCACTGGGAAAGCTCAAGGTTGTCGATTAGTTATTATTTTGTTTCATCTGTTCAATGAAAAAAATGGCAATAAATTGGAGGCTGCTTTGAAGCAAAGAATGGGAAGAAGGAGAACGCAATGGCGCTCGTTTCGGAAGATATATTGAGTTATTTGAAAGCAATGATCTCGATGAATTAAGCAGTGATTGAACGAATGTTCAAAAATGAAGTGGAAACGTGCTCCAAGAACGCGTTGAATACAAGGGCACAAAGTTAAGCTTAGACATTCGATTACACGTCTAGTTTTAGAAAAGTTCCATCACCTGAAGTACGGAACAAGATGGCATCCGCAAAAGCGGAAACATCCTAAAAACACAAATGCACTAATCCAGAACTCACCCCAGAACTGCACGTATACATACATGTGGTTAAATGCCTCAACGCGTTGCACAAACTAGCCCTCCAACGACCTCGTAAACATCGCACATCGCAGAAAAATGTAATCGCGTGATGAATACATTTTGGGAAAAAATTATCCAGATTCGAAAATCGAGGCGTCTTCTTTTTCGAAATGTGCTCTCTGTGAACAGAGGTAGTGAACAAACAAGAAAACATCGAAAATATTCCGCCTAAAAATGGCCAACAAGTGTGTACGTCGATAATGATAGACGGAGATGGGAAGCCAGAAGGATGCCGGCGATCTTTGGAGATTTCAATCGAGTCTGGCATTTGTGCCTCTTGGTGTTCGTCTTCTCAGAGACGTACACTTTTCCCGCATCTGGAGACTGGAACCGGATTGGAGGAGTCAAGAGAGTTCTATAATTAAAATCCGATATAAACTGTTTTATGATTGTGTCAATAATTCAAAATTTGTTTTAATTCTTCTTTTCTTTATGTTAATGGCTTCGATGGTCGATGGAGGATGTACATAGGTTGGCCATATGGAGGAAAGTAGGATGCTTCTGTGTACACGCGGGAGGACTGACACGAACTGATGGTGTGGGTATGGACAAAGGGAGTGCAGGTTTTTTTCCCGCTTTTGTTTGAATTGCGTGCAAGGCGTATGGTGTGGATTAAGACTAAATGAGGGCATCACAAATGAATGCTTGGATCCAAAAGAAAAGGATGTACAGAGAAGGTAGTCGAAGAACTCGCAGAGACCACCCACCACTGCATTAAAGCTGTCCAGAAGCTTTAATGCAGTGGTGGGATGGGACGCGAGAAAACAGCGACACCTACTGAGTCACCTTAGTAGGAATCGCTGTTTTCGTCCGACCCAGTTATGCAGCAACAGTCGCAACAAACGCTCCTTTGGATGTGGATTCATTGTTTGGAGCGGGGTTAGGCAAAAAGTCTTACGATTTGTTATCACGTCATCAATGCAAAGTTCGGAAACATCAGTCTGATCAAGGACTAGTTGGTCACCCAGGATAAGGGGAAAAGAAATCCAGGCAGCTAGGGAAGCTTTGATTGTGAAACCGAGTGCCGCATAATTATGCGTATCAATCCCGAAGTTGGCAATAACACTCACGTCGCTTCCAGAGGACAAGCAGCAGTCGAAGTGTGCTACACGCTTAGTTGCCATCACAAGATGAGGCAGAGAATACGACAAGTATTACAACAGAATGGATGACTTCTGTGATCACCTAAAAAGGACATACGATCAATGACCCAATTTCGACACCAACGTCAAGCTGGGCGAAGAGTACATCCTTGAAGACAGCCTGCACACAGCCAGGACGCACGGACACAGGTTAACAAACCACAACAACCTGTCCGCCGCGTGACTGATCACATTGCGATCGCCAGGGACTCCTCCACTATCCTTGATGCCCGCCCACTCCGAGGACCCAACATAACATCTGAGGACTTCCTTGTTGCAACTAAAATTAGAACTCAGTAATTCAGCAGGAAAACACCAAGGCGTGACGGACCAATCGGATCTTTGCCGATCGTAGTAAATTCGAGGTCACCTGAACAAATAATAGAAGATCGATCGAGCTTCCTGAATGGAGTCCCTGAGGAAACCGAAATTCTGATGAATAGATCAAGATTTCTTGATCTGATCGCGGACAGAAGAGAACAACATTTTGACTTTCATCACTTCACCTCCTTTGAGTCACTGGCATTGCTCCTAAGTAGGTCAACCCCTTCGCTCGTCAGGGTTTCCAAATCAGATCCACCTGCAGGCAGTCCATGTGGCATGCGATAGCTAAATTCCATCCAGTTTCGACTCACAGATTCTGAAAACGTGAAGAAAATCCGATTGCTGTGACACTGCTGATGGAGTGTGATTTACCATCAAAAAGTCTGTTTGATGTTCCTCCACACTGTCGCAACATGTTGCCCAGCCCCCCCTCAATAAATCATTCTCTCGAAAAAAAAGAAAATCGAATGAAATCCTTAGAAAATCTGAAGAATTTTCCAAGAAATCACTAGAATGCCTGATGACCGTGTGCCGCCTCTGATCGCGCATGGAAAACACTGGTCACATGGGATGCCGTTCACATCACACAAACTCGCCCCCCTCTCCTCACTCGGCCAACGCCATCCATCGCACGACGACCAGTCGTACACATTGCGCTGCCGGCACGCGGCGAAATGGAAAGTGATTTTCATTTTCATTTGACTTGTAGTATAAGTGAACACAGGCACACATACACACAATTTCTAGTTTTTCTCTTTGATTTGCTGGGGTTTTTTTTTACCCATTTTTGTTGCATTCTGTCCGCTTTTCATGCTCTGTGGCTTTTCTCGTGTTTCTATTTTTGGACACGACCAAAGCGCGTCTGGCCCCAGTGACGAGTGCCGCGGAGCGAGAGGGTGAGGAACTAATGGTGCATTTGTAGTGCAACGTGATTAGATACAAAAACAAGAGAGCGAGAGAGAGAGAGGGAGAGAAAAAAAGTAGAAAATAAATATTGCAGGGAGGGTGGTGGTGTTGCAGCAAGACTGTGCATGCAGTTAATTTTGATTTTCTCCAATCTGACTCGTTGAGGAGTGGTTGGTGGGGGAGGGGGTGGTGTGTTTGTGTTTGTGTTTGTGCCGTTGTTGGTGCACTTTCGATGATGATGATGATCATATGGTGTTGTCGGATCTGCTTGGGTTAATGCAATGGCCTGTGGGGTAGGTTTGAAATAGTTTTGCGCAAATAGATGATATTTTTGTTTCGTATTCATTTTGACACAAGCGACAAGTACACACCGTGTGTCGCAATTAAATTTCTAAAATTGATTATACAACAGCGAGACGGTAATTAGTCCTGTGACCAGTTGAGAGAATGGAATACAAAATGTTTATTTTCTTTCTTTCTGTTTTTCTGTGTACAATTTAGTGAGGCATATGTGAGAGACATTAAGCATCTCTCGTCGATATGACGAAATGTGCAGCTTAATGGGTGACTAATTAAAGGAAATTGAAGTCAGCGACACATTTTATTGGCATTTCGCCTCAGTTTGTAGGAAATGAGTCCGATGACAGGGATGCGAGGAAAATCCCCGAACTGCCATCAACCAGCTGGATCGAAGTTGCTGCGGATCTCTGAATGAAGACAGGGAAAAGAGAATCGCAGTAACGACCAAAAAATGTCGGATAAGGAAGTTACCACGTGGACAGCTGCACTCTGTACCACCTTGTCCGGCAGGTCCTTCACTCCACCACCAGAGTACGTACTAGGGCATGGCACAGCAACGTCACCAGGAGCGGGAATAGTCTTCGCCTTGTAGACCGCACGTATCGTCGACCTAACACAACTGTTGAGGCTGCTCCACAACTGGACTGAGCAAGTGCCAACACAGAGATGCCTCTTCGCCGTCCCTTACTTTCTGCGGAGAGATCTTTGGGCAGTCAGCAAGTGACTTGTCCTTAACCGCAGACATTTCCTTCGGATCGATCCTTTAGCAGTCAGCAGATGGCTGGTCCTTGCCTTTGGATGTCTCTTCTGGGAAGTCGAGAGCTCTTTGAAGCCTTTTCCTCTCTACCCCATTCCTGCCACTTAGTCAACAAAAAGTCTGCCTGCAGTTGTGGATCTGGCTGCGGAAGGATTTGACAGACGACATCGAGAATTTGCATGAGCTGACAACCGAGCAAATCGTGCACAGCCTCTGTACCGTTCGCGTTAACCATATCTGGGGTGAGACACCCACTTCTGTCTGTAGTTGGGCGTCCACGAGTTCAACCTCAAAGGCGGCTCAACCATGTAGAACTTGGATCTGACTCTGACTCCGAATCAGTAGAGAAATACGCCCGCACTTGAAGGGGCACAAAGATCTCAGCCAATTTGATGTGCACAACAGGAGACAGCTAGTAAGAGATCTCGCTAACTGAAGAGACTTGCTGTTTGAGGTCCAGGTCTGAACTGTGGACGTTCTTCGGGTTTTTAGTACACTGACTGCTGAGGAGGTGAGGGACCATACTGCTGTCAATGAGACGAAACCATCCGCCAAGTCCTATATCGCGGGAGGAATCCCAAACAACCTGGTACCAATGTATATGGAGTCACTCACACCTAGTGGTCTACTATTTCAACAACCTGGCATCAATATAAGCCAGCTAAACCGCTTTGTCAAAAGCACCAACCAGTTCCAGGATGCAGGAGTAAGTCAATCCGCATGGCATTGGCCTAAGTGCAACTGCTATCTGTAGCCATAAGCAGTAACAATGAAAATGAGGTGCCAACGGGGATAATGACGGTATCCTGTAATCCTGGTCAGAGAGTCATTGACCTAAAGTCGTGCACAACGTAGAAGCGAATGAATTGGGAATTCGAACCACCTTGCAGGACAAAATTCCCCTTCTTCTGTAGAGTCCTCCTCTGGCATATGTTCCTGACTGAAAACCGCACCTGAGCAAGATCTCCACCGCCAGAGCAACAAAAAAAAAAAAATTCCAAACAGGATATGCCCACATGTTTATCTACAGACACACACACCCTCTCATCATCATCATCATCGCAAATGACAGAAGGCAGCGGGCATGTTGCAAAGGCAAACGCCACACGTTGCGCAAAAGAAAAACTTCCAAAAGGAAGCAGAAAGTAAACAAAAATAAAAATAAAACAACACAAGAAGAAAAATGAATGAAAAATTATGTCAAAATGTCACATGCTAATAGCGTGAGGCGTGACATAAAGATACACACCACACGACAACGCTTGCATGGGCGGCAGGATGGTTGGGAGGGAGGAAGAGTTTTGTATTTCATCGTTTTGGCGTCGTGATCATGTTGATAGTGCGCGATTGTGTTTGGAGGGCCTGGAAGGCACTCCGAGGGACACATGTACCAGGTAAACTGACAGACAGGTAGACTTCTCACATTGGATACGTAAATTTGTGTCTTTTCATTTGTTTTCGCTGCTTTTGCCTTAGTTGACGTTGAATTTTTTTTTCAGATTCACAAGAGACGACGTCGACCACCTTAAGTTTGATGGTGTCATTGGAAATTGTTCACGTTTTTGACCGTCTTTTTGCTGCTCTGTCGTCGTTTTCATGTTGATGGGTGGAAAAAGAGGCTGGTGATGGTGATGAATATAATATTAGGGAGTTTCGAAAGTTTACACAGAATTTCAGTAAATTTTTTGTGTTTATCGGGTTGTTGCATCAGTTGGTACATGAGGGATACAAATGACAGATTAGAGGCTCTGTAACTGTGGGGAGATTTTTGGCTACTGAATGCCTTTCACCATTTAATCAACCAGTGGACTTAGGAAAGAGGTGGTAAGTAGAAATTACTGAGTGCACCACGTTGGTAACTTCTGCACTGTAAGTCAGCTTGAGCTTGGTGATGCGCTGAAGACAACAGACTGCTTAGCTAGAAGAAGATTGGAGAATGGGCTGCGGGAGCAATGAAAATGTGTGGTTCTTCTACACCTTGTCTGGAGTCCTCAACTTCTGCGCCAGTCGTTCATCCTCCAAAGCGTGTGTGCTGAAAATTACCAATGTGTCGTTTAACTATTTCATTTTATTCAACTTTTGTTCTCCTCCTCGCCACGCAACTGCCACGTAAATCGTTGAAAGGCAGGCTCCATGTAATGGCGTGTGCACCAATGACACACAGCTTCGATGTCTAGTGCTTCACAATTCCCTAAAATTTCAGGGGTGTCACATACGAGGTGCATCGTAATATAGCAAGTCCCAAAGATATTTGTAGGTCGAGATAAGTAGTAGAAGCTTATTCCGGCTTCGACGTCCTTCCACCATACGTCCGTGAAAATGTGCGGAGGACTGTCTGGTGTCTGAAGGAAGGCATCATTACATCCAATGGCAGACAGGAACACTGTCAAGTGCGAAAAAGCTTACAGCTGAGATGTCATTGCAAGTCAATGCGTCGGAAAATAAAACGACCCTTGGGACATCGTAGCTGTTGCTCACAAGATAATTGCATTCGCCTCTGGCACTCACTGACATTCGTATTGTACAGCCAACTCTTTAGTCTCTCTGCAACTCTAGTGATTCAAAATGCGGCGATGGCATTACACTCAAACTGTGTGTCGATTGTGAACACATGACTGTTCGCCAAATGCATCAGGTATCCCCAAGGCAAACTACAAGAGTCATCATCATCATCTTCTGACCCGCATGATCCACTAAAGGGGTCTCCAGGCAACTCGATCCTCCGCCATCGACTCATCAGGAGCTATGCCCAAGCGTAACCCGGCGAGTTTTTGGACTTGGTCCAACCACCTCGTCCTGGGTCTGCCAAGCGGTCGCCTACCTGATGGAATCGCATTCAACGACCGCCTCGGAAGTCGTGATGATGGGGACATTCGTGCCACGTGACCAAACCACCGAAGCATAGCCCTTTCTGTTCGAAGAAGCAGCTGCTCAATGTTGAGTTCCTCGCTCACTGCCGTGTTTCTCACTCTATCATGGCGCGTAATTCCCACAAAAGCACGAAGAAATCTCATCTCAGCAGCTTGCACTCGCGATCTTATTCTTTCGGTCATTACCTAAATTTCATGACCATAGGTGAGAGTTGGAACAAATACTGAGTTGAAAACCGCTAACTTGGCTGTGACTACAAGAATTACTACTAATAATTCAATGTGTGGCGCTACATCCCGTAAACGCCCAGGGCTTAGTTTCTCAGCAACCACTCCTATTGTGCGTGTTATTGTTCTCTGCTGGGATTCGAACCTTGACTCCGAGGTTCAAGTAGGAGTCGACGCACAGACCCACAACGCCACACGCAACTAGTAAGATCACATGATAAACACAACATTTGCACACTTCGCTCCCTGGATATTTAATTTTAAATGTCAATCAAGCTTCTAAATAAGCTGAGTCCTTACAATTCAACCCTGCGGCAGATCACAAAACAACATCAATGACAATGCGAGTTGTGTGAAATTTATTTTTATTTGCAAATGATTACCATTCAACAGGGTATAGTCACGCTGCTTAACACAAGAACAAAGCGCGAAGAAGAAAAAAATGACAAAGAAACTATAAATGACCGCCGGACCCCATCAAAGATATTGATTTCCAGGTAGCGCCACAACATCATCCAGCTGCGCTGTCCCCAGCTCCAACGCTGTTAATCATCATTTCAAATTTGAAACGATTTCATTATCAGCTTAAGCTTCTCAGATCCAATCAAGCGAGAACTCCATTTCAATGCATAAACAACGCGCTACTTTTGTGTTCGCATTTAATTGTAAACCTCCATAAATTATACGTATGGATTTGAAAGAAAAAAAAAACCCATTCTGCCAAACCGAAAAAAACTGCTCAAAATTAAAACCGAAAAAAAGCAGTTTAACCTTAAAATCTGTTGCTTTTTTTTAGGAGACGAGGTTCCCACGATTGGTTTTTTTTTTCTGCTGCCTCTACGTCGGGCTTATCACTTTGTTCTCCGCAAATTTTCCTCAGACAACGAATGTTGCCGGGTGCTTTATTTAAATATTTTTGCAATAATATCGCTGTCAAGCATATAAATGATTTTATTTCAATGTGGTATGACCTTAATATTATTTTTGGGGTACATTTACATATTTTTTTGTTCCTTTTGCTTCTGTTTTGTGGTCCCTCTTCATGGTGATTGTGAAGTCAACAAGAAAAAAAAAAAAAGAGGAAACCAAGCAAACGACTGCATGCAACAATTAAAAATGATAAATTTACTCAGCACCACACCCAGAAATATGTCAAAGATCGACCATTCGCGATGAATTTCAATCAAACACAATTTTTGGCTCTTTTTTTCGTTGCTTTGCTTTGGTTCTCGAAAGTAACTCATATTACCAGTGCTAAACGTATGTATAATAAATCGGACGTGCGGAGAATTATTATTGGGAGTTTTCAAAGCTTTGTGTGACGGGGGAGAACTTGGACATGGGATCGCGCGCATATCAGTTGATGGTGATGCTTTTTTTATTTGTTGATTTGCCAACGAATGGATGAATGTTAATTAGTTACGCAAAAGTGTCGGCGAAAACTTTTGAAAAATCAAATTTAAAAAACAAAAACTAAGCTGTTGCCGGCAGTGGATCTGTCGGAACTTTGTAGCACATGATGTGTGGAGGTATCTATTGTATGAAGGTGTTATTTAATGATACTTTCAATGGGGCCTGATTTTTTTTAACATCCTCCAGAGACTGTACGTGGTGTGCATGTGTGTGCTGAAGATGATCAGCTTAAGAACGATTGGAACAAGTGCTGTTGCCACACGACGAACTAAATGCAATTCGACATTCTAACATTCTAGACTTATCTTAAATGAAAAAGGTGCGATGCACTTGCGATCCGGTTTTTATTTTACCAGCATTTTGATGTTCTCCTTACTGACTGATAGGTGTGTTGTGACTTGTGATTCCTTTCCTGCAGAGATATACGTTGAAGCGTTATCATTCTTGGATTTTATTGGTGGTGAAGCCAAAGTCCGCCTGTTGACAGACTGTACGCAAAATGTGCGTTAACTTCTTACATCCAGTGAATCAGTCGTTAGCTTAAGTCTTCGTCTGAATGAACTGAACAGAAAACGTATGGTCCCACCTTAATGTACGTATGACAACGCAACTCAACAAACCCACATTAGCTTCGTTAAGTTCCGTTAAATTTTCATAAGTTTCGTTAAGTTTCGTTCACTTTTGATTACATGCTTACATATCAGTCCCCGTAAATAACATTTATTGGAGTTTTACAAAAGTTTGATTAACTTTCGTTAAATTTTCTTAAGTTTCATTAAATTCAGCTTACTTAACTGGGTGGCGAAATCATTCGCGCTCTACGTAGGTAAATGCCAATTCTTGGAATTTGGCGCAAATTTCCAGAAGTTATTTGGGCACATTGGACTTTTACAATGCTTCAAGTGAACTTCAAGTAAAAGTAACAATGACTCAAAATTAAAGTCAAATAAACGCTTTAAGATTGGAGAATTTTCAGATCACACTTTTGACATCATCTTTGATTGCGACCGAAATGGAAACTCCTACCATTAAACTGGTGGACTTCGACTGCAACCTTAAAGCCCTCGGACACGCAAGGAGCGAGCCGATTAAGGCAATCGCATACTGAGCTCATAGCATCTGTACTTGGGTAAGGTGAGCAAACTACACCACACAGCATGCAAGCATGAGAGCACTGAATGCATTACGATTTGTAACCGGTTCGCATTTCACTCGATTGATCGCGTAGTAACTACGTCTCACTGGACGATATACTGGCTAGGCAGTCTTGAACTAAACCTTACATTTGTTTGAAATATTTGAGAATTAGTTTAGAACCATCACCAACTTCGATGTCTTCCCGGTAATCTTTAATATCGTCATAACTGATAACAAAGTCAAAAATATAGACTGCAAGCTCTATCGCGCACACACACAGTCATCGATTCAGTAAACAATATTCTTAATTGATTAACCCTCCACCCAAATACAAAGTATATAAATAATCTTTGAGTGACACCACCACTTCACCATCGGCGCGGCGCGCATTGTACGCGACTCCATCAACAATAAGCTGACTGTTTATAAAAAAAAAAAAAAAAACAAAATCGATTTAAATTACATAAATAACAAATCAGATAACAATCGCATTCCATCCCCCCGCCATGGCGAGCGCGAACAAACCGCTCTCTGGCTCCCACCGCCTTCCTCCTCAGCGCCAAAATGCATGAGAAACACGAAGCATATGCCATGTAAGCAAACAAAAAAAGAAAAAAAAAACATTTCGCTCAGCCCGCATCGCAGCGGCTAATAGGATACGCCATGGCATGAATGAAAGTCTCTGTCTGATATATCACACGACTTGATTTACATATCTGAGACGTAATTTGTCGAATGTATCTACATATCTTCCCCGGCCATAGGTGGCCCCCTCGGCGAATCAATACGAATAGGAACTCAGACAGCGGCGTTAGGTGGCAGATAGCGACGACACAATTAATGGAACTCTCTCATGCTGGCGGCTGCTCCCTGCTGCATTAAGGCGCTCTCGTTGGGGAGGTGCTCACGACGATCGCATGGACTTTCACTCCACGCTGATTGTTTATCGGTGCAAATGTGTGTAGTTGAGTGACTATTCAACTTCAAACGAAATAATAAAGATATCCACACCTTGATGTAAGTGCAGTACAGGCAAGTCGGTTGTTTCCTTTGGGAAATTGGGTCAACGAAGACCACGAAGAAAGGCGCCATTTCGTCAAGACAGATGTGTGGGCAGAGAGAGAGAGAGAGACGATGTTGGGAGCGAATAACGACTTAGACTAACTCAGTTTTGAGCTCATATTTCATGAATATTTCATTTCGGACAGTGTTTGGCTTCTCAAATGTTAAATGTTGCGCAACATTTTGGTTTTGATAGAAGCGCAGCAAAGAAAAGTGAAAGACTGAAAATTTAATTGAATCGAAGTTTGGAATAATCAACCAATGGACACTTCCTAGCGATGGATTCGAACTACGAAGCATTTGTTAAAATGCAGCGACACATGTTGCGAAAGAATAATCTGTGCTTTTCAATTGAGTTGCTTTGGAATTTCTAACTAGAACACAAAATGTTGCGCTACATGTTGCTTAGGAAAACTTCTAGACTCAATTTCTGAAATATTTTATGCTTTTCATTTTTTTTTTTGTACAAAAATATGGTGCAAGCTTAACACGGAAGCAAATTTATTCCAAAAAACACACGACCTATGATAATAAGCACAATTCACATGTTGCAGCAACATGAAGTATTTATTAATATTTTATTAATTTGTTCATCCAATAGGGTAGATTTAGTGGCACACCTCATGAAATTAAAATGAAACCATAAATTCAGTTGGAAATAAACCAGACACATGTTGCTGAGAAACTATTCGGATCGAAATGACTCTTATAATTCCTCTAACAAGGCAACCTAATGATCGCCGATCATTTAATCAAACGCCTTCCAATCAAAATGATTTTGACAAGGGGAAAAAAATGCTTCACAGCTTGTTAATCTAAATAATCCACCCATTTCGGTAATGACATAAACGAACAAACTATCCTTCAGAGTCTCGAAATGAATTCTTATTCACCTGTCAGCGGCAGTCGTTAATCGCCTTTGAAAAGTTTAAAATCGTGACTGAGTGCTATTAATTTCCATTCCACCAGCCAGCGTCGCACCGTCGAGCACAGGGGATATAATCATCATCCAAGTAGGCTGTGAAGTGTGTCTTAATGTTGCATAGGTCAAAAGTAAAACCGAGTCATTTAGACTGCGCTCTAAATTCCAAAAGCAGCTCTCGGTTACTTAATTGCATTAATCATGTTCTAAACTATCGCACAAAAGAGTATCATGCCGCCGAACAGTGGAGAGTGTGTGCATCGGTTCCTAACTGACATTTAAAGGCGGAGACTGTGATCAGCATTAAATTTGCAATTGGCTGGAGAGACAGAGCAACACAGCTCCCTTGTTGCATCTGCCAAAAATCGATGAAAACAAGACTAGGAGGAGTAGTTCAAAGCCGGCCAAATCGTAAGCAGACCTCGATTGTGTCATAACATTTGTCAAAGTCGTGAGCAAAACATCAAGAGCAGTGTTGTAGCAGCAAGCCGCTGTTGTAGCAGGAATGCGCGCCCAAGTAAAAACAGGTAAGACAATAATTCTATCTATACATCGAATGTGCCATAAATACGTGAAAACAACAAAACGATTTGCATACACATATATCCACGAGATACAACGCAGACAATGGTAATTATTGGAGTCGATCTGCGGTTCGATTTGAAATGAGTGAATGAGTTTGGAATGCTACTACGACGCGAGTGCTGGTAATGTAAGTTCGATTTATGAGACACATTTTTTGTTGTTGTTTGTTGTTGTTTACCCCTTTCTGTCACTGCATCGTGAGAGCAGTGCGCGGGCGGATGTTGCTGTCTGTATCTGAAGGTCACTCTAGGAAGTCCTTACTCTAGATGGAACTGTCCTAGGTAACGTGGGCGGCCATCTGTCTGCGAATGGCGTCGCACACGAATGTGGCGTGCTTTCCCCCCATGTTTATTGCCCGGACATGGTCATGCTGGCCCTAAACCTTGAGCAACAATATGAGCGACTAATGGAAGTGGTGTCTGATGAGAAGTCGTAAAAGTTTGCGGCTATGAACTGGAATCGATTAGACTGGTAGTGTTTATGGGTACTTATATTGTTTTCGAACATAAATCCCGGCAACAATTAAATCGAACTCGTTATGAGAGGCCAATCAGGGCTCACCATATGAATGTTTGCTACAGAGATTGTCTATTGGTGCGGTTATTATGAAAATATGAGTCCATTGGAAGCCTTGAATCGGTTTTTGCTGCTTGGAAGTGGGTGGGGGCGGGGTTGAGATTGTATGTTTCCTAGATTGCAGATGGTTGAGACTAGTTTCCTCGTAATGACAGTCAACTACAGTTGGATTGAACACATTTTAGGAGCTCTAGGTTAGGGTAGGTTAGAATGGCTGACTGCTGAGAGCTGCCACACTTCGGTCGATACAGGCTCATTGTGCTTCTGGAACCAATTGTTGCTACGAAGTTGATGTTATTCTGTTAAAATTATTGAAGAGGTATAGCGAGGTCAAATTGTTATAGCTTTGCGGAAGGAAATGCAGTTCTGCTGTAGCTAACTATCGTGTGTTTACTGTTTAGCCTATTTTAGGTAACTTTAATTTATTCTTGATGGCGATGACTGTGTCTACAAAGGCGAAGAAAGCGGAGAATGAAAGACGAACGACTTGACTTCGTGGGACGAACGAAGACAAGCCGATATGAACGAAGACAAAACTAAAGGGTGATTTTTTAAAAGCTATAGGAAAGTTTTTCAAAAAAAAACACATAAAATTCAATCTTTATTTGAATCGATAGTACGGTCCATATAATTTAATGTTTGAAGATTATTTCATGCAAATGTTGACCTTGACTGCCCCTCAAATGGTCCATCCGCTTAGTCCAATTTTGGCATACTCTTTCCAACATTTCGGCCGGTATCTCACGGGCTTGTCTGTTTAGACATGAGCTTTAACATAGCCCCACAAAAAATAGTTAGGCGTTAAATCGTACGATCTAGGCGGCCAATTGACCGGTCCCGAACGTGAAATAAAATGTTCACCGAACTCGCCCCTCAATAAGTCTATTGTTGCGCGTGCTGTGTGGCATGTGGCACCGTCTTGTTGAAACCACATGTCATGCAAGTCAAGCTCTTGCATTTTGGGTAAAAAAAAGTTGGATATCATCTCACGATAGCGCTCACCATTCACAGTTACGTTATGATTCGCATCATCTTTGAAGAAGTACGGTCCAATGATGCCACCAGCCCATAAACCGCACCAAACTGTTACTTTTTCTGGATGCATTGGTAGCTCTTGCAATGCTTCTGGCTGATATTCACTCCAAAATCGACAATTTTGCTTATTTACGTACCCATTGAGCCAAAAATGAGCTTCGTCGCTGAACTGACCATAAAATGGAAGAAGCGCGCGATAAACTTTCTCAACAGAGCACGCATTTTGATAATAAAATTCAATAATTTGCAAGCGTTGTTCTTTTGTAAGACGATTCATGGTTAAATTATAGACCAAACCGAAGATGACAGTGAAACAAAACACGAAACGTGCGTCAGCTGTTCAAACCAATGTTGCCAAAAAGATAATAGCTAAAAAATCACCCTTTAGATGAACGAAGACAGAACTAGATGAACGAAGACAACGCAGGACTTCATTTCCACACGGCTAAAACCTAGTAAATCCTGAATCGCAAATACCCGATAAATACTGGCTAAGTGTTGCCTTTATTCAACCAGAGCTTGCGAGCGAAAGTTCAATTCATTTGCTGTCAAGAACTAAGGACGTTCAACAGGGTAACCGGGTGTGCTTTCGGCCTAGATTCCTAGCCGAACTAAGCACTAAAGTACCTAGTTTCCCTGGAAATTGTGTAGCGAACGAGCTCATCAAACACGGCACTACGCTGCTCTCCACTGAATAAGAGTGGATAGGGATCCCTCTAACCTTTTACGGCAGTCGATCGTAACCCGAAAGACAAATACTAGATCGTGGTTGGTGGTTCAATGAAAGTCTATTGGACTCCGATCCATTCAGGAATGTGATTCGAACGAGCTCGCCAGACGCACTACAAAATTGCCCAGGAAGGTGGCAAATGATTTTTAAAAAACGTGTAGAACTATGACCATGATTAGGTTTTAACTAAACTCCAAATGTTCCAAAAAGCTACTATCCCTCTAAACAGATGTGATCTGTTAGCGGAGAGAACATGAGCCCGCCAGGAGCTCACGCGATTGATCTTGAGCATCCCACACACTTTTTGTCACTGTACACTGTCGCTTCCTAGATTTAGAGAGCTAAGATCTGTGCAACTTAGGCCGCGGTGCAGTGGTTAGCTGAGGACACTAAGTTCAATCCCCGAGGCCTTTCATAATTCACGGATCCACCCCTTTCCAGTCTCACCCTACCTGTCATCAATCCCGGCACAAATAAATTGTGTACAAATTTCTGCCGCCAAAGATAAACAAGATCAACTAAATGTCATACGTCAAACCCTCAACAAACATCTTGTCACTGGCACTGCCATCACCCCGATGATCTAATTAACCTTCCTCATCCACCACCAATTGGAAGCGAATACTCACATAAACTATTCCCGACTTTAATTGAATCATGTCACAACTTTAAACAATATCCCCCTATCTCTCTCTCCCCTCCCTCTCACGGTCATTTACCCCAATCGTCTGCTCATAAAACAAAAACAAATCATACACACCAGCCAAGTGCCGTTACAATAGAAGGGTGTACACAGAAGAGTCCCTTTCTTTTCATTTTTTTTTTTTTGTTGTATCGCATCTCTCAGAAGTCACTCAAAACAATGCATCCAGACTGAACCACCGTGCATATTCAACACACTAGAGAAAGGGTGTTGTTCAAGGACCACGTCCGTGACATCGGGGTGTAAGAGACTGAACTGAAGTGCCGTAATTAGAAAGTTATTATCAGCCAATTAAAATCAAATGTCAAGGGTTGGGCACAGCTAGAAAGTGGAAAGGCATTTAAAAAAACCAAACGAATAAGCAAACCCGACTCTCGCTGGAGATTAAGTGAGTTTGACGTCCATGCGACTGGGATGAGATTTTTTAAGACGTTTTTTTTCTTTTTAAATTTGAAATTATCAGCCTGAGACCTCTAAGAAAGAGAAATTTTCCTCAAAGGCCACGGGTATGTCCTATAATGCAGCGACATTCTTCTAAACACTGAGGATAGATAGAAATTTAATTTAAAATAAATCCTGAAAATGTAATAGCTCTCTCCAATTTGTTGTCCGGATTCGACATTTCGGGTCCGATCGCACACGTCAAACTGCACTGTCGTCCAAGGCCTGTATTTATTTAGCCATTTTGCAAAACGGATCGTTACACAGTCAGTGAACGTGTTAAAGTTGTGAAAAACTTACTACAGTGGGCACGTTTTGTGCATTATGATTGTGAGCCGTCTGAGACTGCTACATGCAAAACTGTACAGAAATACAAGGAGACTGGGTCAATTACAGATGTCTCAAGGCCTGTCCGTGATTGAGATGTACGCTTTAGGGAAAATAGGGCTGACGCTTGTGAAAGTGCAGAAGATGGTAAGGAGAAGCACGTCCTTTTGCATTTACACCCTTTCTGGTATCACCGAAATGTGATGTCTGTTTTTCAAAGAGCTCCGAACTGATGTAAAAAAATACCAGCGGCAGCGTAAGCAATCGCGTGAACACACACAAATGATACAGTGATCATAATAGCCACTTCCTTCAGTTTCGTCAAGTTTCGTTAAATATCGTCAAGTTTCGTTAAATATCGTCAAGTTTCGTTCACTTTAGATTAGCTAAATGGAAGCGAAATCAATAGTTTCTGGCTGATTTTCCTTCGGTTCGGACATAAGCTAGAGTTTACATAAGTCAATTAGGGCCGAAACTTTAGATTTCGGCAACCACGACAACGACAATTCCGCATCGAGTCGGCAGCATTAATCGAATAAGGAGTGGACACTCGAAGAAACGATGAGAACATGAAAATTCTTCAAGGACACACGATAAACTGGTCTTCCCGTTGGTTCGAACACGCTAACAGCTACTAACAAGCTGAATTGTTTCGTTGTCCGTGGGCTGTTGGGAGCCGCGTACCGGAAACGGAAGTTGTCAACATCGAGAAGCAGAGTGCTGAATATCGATCGGTAAGAAGCCGTGTTTGCAGTTCACTTTCTCAAAATTGAAACAGGTCTTTCCCCAAACGGTCTTAACCACGTATCTCTTGATTCTAGCTAGGTTCTTTGGCTTCTGCTGCAAATCATAATAGCAGCCCTTGGATACCGATCTTCTGCTGCCTAGAATGTCTCCATAATCGTCTGGATTGCCAGGTAAAGTGAAACGCGCTCAAACATTGCAAATTCCCAGCACCTGATTAATGTTCAAATCGCCGCCATGAGTCTCTGTATCAACTTGCAAATGAAATCATTCCGCAACAAGTCAAGACAATTTCCAGACACTACAGTATTTACATCATCCCAGGAACAAAAACTTTGCATTAATCACTATCCAATCAAAACCACATTGCGGCGATCACACATTTGTATTTACAGCTCAGCTTTATCTAACATTTTTAAGACACATTTCCCCCACACACCCTAGGCAAGCAAAGCGCCGCAGACCATCTCCATCTGCCGGCAGTTGTTCCATTGGGGCAAATAGTGACACCCCCTACATGTGGGCAATTCAATTCCACCAAAGTAGAGCGACGACGCGACGGGGTGACATGAATTTCTATTGCGTCTCGGAAAAAAACAAAAGAACTGGGTATGAGTAATCCAGTCTAAATAAATTCTAAAATCATCGCCCACCAGCAGATGTCTTGTGAGTGAAGAAAAAAAAACAACGCCAAGAATTAAATTATAGACATGCCAAGTGCAAATGACTTGTAATTGCTATAAATTGTAGTACGACGCGGCGCGGCGCGGCGCCTCTCTTGCGCGGGGTGTTTCTCTTTGCTTTGTTTTTACTCTCAACAAACAACAAATGAATAATGTGTCAACATGACAGCGTCGACATATATTTGACAGAACAATGAAATCAGACACATGTCGAATGCTGTAATAATTAGTTGCTGCAACAAGTTACCCCAACTTTGTCTCTTTTCGAACAACAAGTGAGAGTCGATGCTGAGAGGGCAGACATCTCTTTTCGCCCTGAAATTGAAATACTGGTTTCGAGAGGTTGAAATGTATTCAGAAAAAAAAATGAAAGAGGACAAGGTACGATGGGAGTTTGCTTAAATTTGCATACATAAGTGGGGCCAGCGTTTTGGGCGAGGGGCTTAGCAAAAATTATGCGGAAACTTTAACCAAATATTTATACGAAATTTTGAGATGAACGCAAATATGTCATAAACTTCGGTGACATTTAGCGCCGTTTGGGAAGTAGATTTATCTTCTTTTTATGCATCCGGAATGACGGTTGATGATTTGAATTCAGATCTTTGTCTAAGATTTAGCCACTTGTTCCAGATTTTTGTTGCGAGCTTTCAGCGAGTGACCTGACAGCAGATAGAGGAGACAACACGTTGTCACTGATTTCCATTGAAGCCCTCTTGATTGCGGCTAAAATTCAGCGGCAACGATGAAGTGAACAGTCTGATAGCAGACATCAGTCACCAGTGACTCACAAAGATAAAAGTCTTAAGACTTCCTGTGGACATCATTCAAATGGAATTCATTCAGATCGTCTGCCAATGCAAGTGTTTGCTATGAGCTAAACCACCTCAGTCAGGGAGAATTAATGTGTGTGCTCAGCGGAACTAGAGATGTTCAAAAGCCAGCCCTCAGCTGAAAGCTGATAGAGATCATGTGAAGTTGCAGAGTCAGTAAGTCAGTGTCAACGATGGTGTTGCTGATTTGAATCATAGAGATGTGCCACGGTCATGGAGAGTCACTTGATCGGACGAAAGCCATGATATACGATGCCGCAGATTACCGAGGCACTCTGATCGTATATCATTTAAGTTTATGACTTGGATCTTGGTTCCATCATTACAACGCTCTAAACGTTGTATATAGCTGGATCACAGATGATGATCATGATGAGATGCATACTCATGAAGCTTGTCAGACTTCGCTCAAATGGATAACAGTGGACAGGTGCACTTTTGCTGCGTTCGTTGCACGGATCTGTGCGTTTGATTTGACCGCTTCGGATAAAGTATTTGGTCAAATTTGTTTCTGCTTACTTATGAGTGCGAGCGATATCAATCTCTCTCTACGTACGTAAATTAAAGTTGGCGTTGTCACTTTGCGCAAGTTTCACGACGGAAATATGTGAACCTTTAACCAATCTGACAAGTCAATCATGGTTGAACCTTAAGTACGAGTGCTCTCCGCAGTCATTTGAAACGCTGAATTTATTTGTCCACATTTATCTGACGAAAGAAAATACGAACTCAAACTTTACCTAATTCACTAACCACAGACATTTTCCAAGTCGTTGTCCACACAGGCAACAGATGTGCTCTAGCCAAACCAAAAATACGTCTAATTGAGCAGATAAACCACAACAAAACTTTATAGCCTCTCTATGGCCCTTCTTTATCGTTCGGCTATCATCTGATTTCTTTATGTCTTCCAATTTGGGTGTCATAAAATTCCAACGAAGCGAAGGGAAATTCCCATTGCCCAATTCGCTTTGTTCTTCCCTGACCACCACTCGGCAGGCGGGTGGATGATTGAGTTTAGTAAATGTCACCAATATTGTTAAGGCGCCACTCCACCAAATTTGGTTTGATTGTTTTTTATTTTTTTCTTTCTTTCGTCCGGATTGACGTCTGAAGTGCGGGCAGGATGGGTGGAACATATTTTTGCGTTGAATGAATTTTATCTGTTGAATGAATAGGAAATTTGATGAAAGAACATTCGTCCAGAGTGACGTTGGTGAACTCTTGTTTTTAGTGTGTGTGATTCAGTGTCGCTCCTTCAGCTAAGAATATTCCGCATTTAAGGGCTGAAACGCAACAGAGGGCCGGACGCCTTAAGTTAGCTTAGGTAAACGAGCAAATACACCAAAATGATCCAATGTGAATATGGTAACCACTTCGTAGAGTTTCGGTATGTTCGTCAATGTTCGTTAAGTTTCGTTAAGTTTCGTTAAGTTTTGTTAATCTCTGTTAGGCTTCGTTAAGTTTCGTTCTCTTTTGCATACTGAAATGTGAAGTGAGATCAAAGCAAATTCTAGAATTTTTTCTTAAGATCACACAAGCAAGTTTTTCCTCTTCAAAATTGAACGATAATATAATAATAATATGGGTGGCGCTACAACCCGTAGAGGGTCAGGGCCTTGCTTCTCAGCAACCACTCGTGTTAAGCGTGCTATTGTTCTATCACGAGTGGAAGGAACCTACAGTTTTATGCCGACTCCGAACGGCCAAGTTTGAGAAGCTTTTTCTAGACAGTTATACTCTTCGAGCATTGTCAGTGACTCGAAAGAAGTGGGGCCGTGAAAAGTATTTCTTGTCGTAGCAGGAATCGAACCTAGACATGTAGGTCCAAGTGCATAGGAGTCGATGCACATACCCACAATGCCACGGGCCACCACAAAATTTGACGATACCTTTTTCTAATTTTCGTTCTGTTCTCACATACGCAAAAGTTTACTCTGTCAATTATGGTCGGACCCTTAGAATCTCACAAACATTTTATTTCATCTTCGAATCCCACCCTAATGCCTTCAAATTAACATTTAATACGTTTCAATTGCGACTAGACGACTTCGCATTAACCAACGACTGATTTGGTTTCCATAATTCATCATCACTTAAACCCTCTCCCAGCGCCACACACCGCGGCCCGACCAACCACACCCCAAAAATTCACACAAACTTAAGGTTGAACTTGAAAATTGAGTTAACGTCCTCCTAATCGTTGGACAAACACAAATTAATTAGCAACTTAGTTGAGAGGATTGCTACACCCACCACTGAAGTCAGTGGTCGCGGTCGATGTTAATCAGATCAGCTTTTTTTCTCCCGTTCCTTTACTCTTGATCCTTCCCACACAGAAGGAAAGTCGGTACAACAAAATAGGGAATGACAAATTTGACTGATGCAAGCTTGTGAACTCGTTTAGCCCGTCTCATTGTCTGTAGTTTGTTGCAAGAGAAAGATAATGGAATTGATGACAAGTGTGTCAGGTTTACATGGAAACTGGATGTCGGAGTTCGGCTTGAAGTCAATCCGAAGTCTGATCAAATGACTTTGATTATCGATTGATTAATGCTCCAAAAAGACTTTCAGTTCCAAGCGAAAGACTCGGAATACGCCGATGACCACCGCCCATCCGACCATTGAAAGCCCTGACCACAGGGAGAGGGAGAGGCCACACATCACCGCCAAATCTAAACAATCCCCGAGAATGCCAATCACGTTTAATGAATCGTTCTACTCGTCAAAGCCCACAACCAGGTGCACCTCCATACCCTGCAGCCTTCCCACAAACATATCTCTTTACCGATCGTGTACTTTTCCAAAGGAGCATTATCAAAGTTCTATTAGTTACAGATACAGACTTTTTAATATTTCTCAGTCAAGTCACATCATGGAACCACTCAAACGAACTCGTGAAATTCAACAAATGAGGAGAAAAAAAAAACAAATTGTTAAGCAACCGAAACATCTGCTTAGCGTTACTTTGTTTGCGGTTTTGCGGTTTCATATGAGCAAGCCCCACACACACACAGATAGGCAAAGTCAAAGCCATGAATCACTTGGCCAATTCAACACGCAAAAGCAACTCGACCGAGGGTGGTGGTGTTGGTTGCCTTAATCGGAAATGGAAATGAAGAATTCAATAGAAAAAGAATTGAGGGCAAAATGGAAATTTTGTATTTTTTTTTCAGAAAATTTCATTTGGGTCTCCTTCAATTAATTCAAGGACACATGCTGTCAGTGCGAATGGGGGGATGGGAAGGGGGGTGGAGGGTGGTCAATATGAGAGACCACCGAAAGGAGTTCTTTCACAGCAACAACGCGTGAAATTATTCACTTTTAGTCGTTACACTTGACGGCACATGTTCCAAGATACGGATACGTCATCAATTCGAAAGTCACAGCACTGTGTGTGACCTAGAGATGTCGGATTTTAGATTTAGCTATCTGCTGGCCAGCCAAAGACACCCAGGGGCCGTGTCACATTTAAGTGTTGCTAAGGTGCGGTGCACAAGTTGACTAATTACACCATCATGATGGTTTGTGTTTACTTAACGCCTATCGGCGGGGACTCGAGTGGTTAGCCACTGAGTTGAGGGGCGGGGAGACGACACGACGACGCATAGTGAGTGTGTCAAAATGTTGTTTATGTAAATCAGGGGGTTTCAAATTGTCATTTTGCCGAAATTTCCGCATTTGTCAAAGTCCACAGCAGCAACCAGCCGGAGTCGGCCCGAGTCGCAGGCAACAAAGAGACAATTCGAAATAGAACAATGGACACACGTTGTTTTTGTTTTTGTCTATTTTATCTGAATTTTAAAACACACGGATAGGCGAGGAGAAAATGAAAAAAGGTGGTGTTAAATTGAATTGTTCACGCTTCACAGAACCCCTATGCTTCGGCGGGTACCATTAATCACTTTTACACGTCAGTAATTAGCATTGAATCAAGGTTTTCTTTATTCCATCAACAACTAGTGTGTGCATGTGTCTGAATTTTGGGTGTGAAATTCGGTGGGGAATCACAAGGAACACCACAGAAAACGGCTCAGTATCTCTGTCTTCGGTTCGGCCAAGATCCCGAAGTGGAAGGCGACGCCGCCACTGGTGCCATTGCCATTTCCATCGCCGCGTAATTAAACCTATTACCAGAGAGAAAGATAGAATTAATTGAATAAAAAATCAATTAGATGGCTTCCAAAAAGGATTTGCGGTCGTGAGATTGGGATTATGTGTGTTTGAGTGTGTGTGAGGTGGGTTTTTATTTTGCCAAAAATAAAACAAAACACAGAAAAACCCATGCATATGTAAGAAGCAACTCCGACTGGATTGTGGTGACCGAAATGTGGGAGTAAAGTAGACGTATACGTGGTGAAGTCCTTTTTTTTGCTGTTCACGACGACGGAAGGTAAACAAACTTGTGTGCGCTTTGCTAAGGGAAGTAATTTAATTATGCACTTCAAGAGGTTTGGTTGTGTTTTTTCCTCCTTTTTTTTGTGAGAGTCTGTGTGTGTGTGTGCGATGCATGTTGGGGATTTAAGGTCTAGACAGGGTGGTGGATGATTGTGGGAATTCTTTAAGGCAGCGCATTACTTTGATTGAAATTGAGGCTCAGTTATATGTGGATGGTGAGAGGATCGATCCAGTGAACGAGCGAATGTAGGGAGAGAGAGGTGTCCCACAGTGAATTGACTCAATTCCCACGCTTCCCAGCTGTTAGCTGCTTAGAGACAACGCCAGCTTGTTCAACGCTGGCAGATTCTACTTTGTCTGCATAAGGTCCCTTCGAAGCCGAGGGGATTTCGCCAACGACTACGGCACAGCAATGTCATTCGTGTCGGCTTCTTCTGGTTCTAGTGGACAAAGTGGATCCAAAGATGGGATGGGGCAACTCATTGGTTGGTCAATCGCAAAACTGATGTCGAACAGATTCTATACCAAGGCGTGTGTGCTGATGGCATAGTGGCACAAATTCCCACTAGCGCGTGTACACTCCAAATTATTGTACGTCAAACGTACACACAAAATTAACGTACACATGTCATTACGGAACGAAGAGTGAACATAAGCAGCGTTAAATTTCAAAGTACACATTATTGCGAGTGTACAGAGTTATTCACTTAAGTAATCAAAAGTGAACGAAACTTAACGTAATATCGTCAAATATCAAAGTACCCATAATTGTGATTTTAGAGAGCCATTCACTTATGTAATCAAAAGTGAACGAAACTTAACGAAATATCGTCAAATATCAAAGTACCCACAATTGCGACAGTAGACAACTATTCCACTTAAGTAATCAGAATAGAACAGAGGTTAATGAAGTGAACGAAACTTAACGAAAGGATTATTATCGTGACATTTATTTCTGTGTGTTCACTCGAGTTCATAGTTTGTCCGAAATCGTTATCTGTTAATAATATCCACAAGTTCACCACCGTCAATCCACCCTGACTTGATCCTCTAGTTTCTTCTTCCTCACACACCGTTAAGCTTCATGTGTGTGCCAGAGTTATATTACGCAAAACTGTCCGCCCTTCGATTGCCTTAGATATTAGTATGTACCTACTGAGTCTCACTGCATACACTAAGGACACTTTCGCTGACAATCCATTGGTACAGCTCTTTTTGATGACTGGCTGTCAAAATACACGCTGTTTCAACGGCAGCCGCATTTATCGTACCCTCCTCGACCTGAAAAACGCCACAGTCGTCTCTCGGTACCAAGGATACTTCAAAGAGGCTTCTGGACTGTCAGTTTATAGCACAATTCAACCCTCGTCTACCACCATTTGTCTGTGCTACTGCCTTCGGTCGGGCATTGGTATAGAATTTTACGGAATCAAGGTCGCTGTGTGTAATTCCTTAATTAGCTGAGACAATCCCCAATGCAAAAGGGAATAGACTTGGAACCTACTGACTCAAGGTCACGTGAAAACTGTGAAGTTCTCCAGTCTTGTCTATCGACAGGAGACATGGGCTGCGAAGAACAACACGTACAATCACCAGATATCTCCAGCACACTTAACCACTCCGCACCCTCTTCAAAGTGAAAGGAGATACTTTTAATTGACTGCAAAATAACATCGAACTCCTAAGGTATCCTAAAGGAATGTACAGAAGAACAATGCTTGTCGCTGTCAAGTTCTTGAATCATTCTAGACTATTCTCAAGTGATTAACCACATCTCTGGCATCACACAACCTCCCCTGTTCAGAGAGACAGGCCCACTCTGTATCCAAAGCCAAAAAAACCGTCCAATTCAAGGCACCTTAGGTTCAATGTTCCTTAGGCAAACGTACTTGCAATATAACTTGTACATGTCTGGCAAATGCACAATTTATTGGCCACCATGCTCGCCGCCGCCGCCGCCATCGAATGCCAGCATCAGTGTCAATTCTCGTGATTGGGTAAAACAACAGATCCGTCAAGTTGAATGCGCGAGAAACACACCACCATCCTCAGTCTCATCCAAAAACACACACAGGAGAAATCGCGCATCGATGAAATTTAAAAAAAAAAAGAAGAAATCCATACATAAGGAGAGTCCCTGATGGATAAATTGAAGAGGAATACAAAGCGAGGCGAAACATAAGAGAGACGCCTCTGCCCCTTTTCAGTGTCAAATGGGGTGTACTTAGAGTGAATGTAATTGAATTTTTCACTGATACACGAAGATGCACACAAGACGGATTGATTGCATGCGGAGACGAGAAGTTGTCGTCGTCTGCAACTTAAGTGAAGCCATACACGGGTGAATTTTGAAAGAATTTAATAATCCCGCGGTACATACATGGTGCACACATACAATGTGTATGCGAGCGTTTACGAATGTTGCACTGAACTCGAGAGGCGATTTGTCAAAGAAGCAGACAGTCAGACAGACGCATTTGTACTTGATTTGGTCGTGGATGTTGGCATGGTCTGGAGAATGGAGTTGAGATCGCAACGAAATGGAAAGTGGAGATCGGAGACATCAGATCACCAGGGGATGCTGTTACCAGCCAGATTGATGGTAATTTTGGAGATCCTGTGATCATCAGCAGCGTTTCGGGTCGGATTAGTAGCTAAATGATGGAGGATCCCCTCTTTCCGGGACAGGCTGAAAGCTGCTGCTGGGACCCTACGGTGAAGCAAGTGAAGATCAACTTCAGTCGCAAGAATGCAGGCACACGGAAGGTGGGAGCTCTAAGACAGGTTCTAAGCCAGCCATAGTACGAGTTCAGTGCATTCGTCGGTGTAGAAGAATCTTCTCAAACTCGGAGTCGACCATAAATCTGCTAGGATCCCTCCAATTGATCACAATAACATCCACAAAACCAATAGAAGCTAGACTTCGGTTCAACTCGGACTGCAGCGCCCGTTTGACTAGACGTGATCCTCCATGATTTCTAGGAACCATAGCGTTCTTCGTGCCTTTTGTTGGTGAACAAGGCAAGCAGGAGAAATGGCTTTTTTTTGGATCGTCCGACCAGGCCAGCGTAACTTCGTCTGCGCTCCCTCTATGCTTCTGTGAACAAAAATGATTGAACTTGAACAATAAATATCCTTAAGACCCACGAGTCTTTCGCCGGAAGGCATATCTTCGTGACAAAATTTTGCTGAATGAGTGACCCAACTTTATGATGATTGTCCCCCCTTCCATCGTTGCCTTGAGTGCAGATCAAACATATTTCAGATTAAGGAAGTCAGTTGTCAATGTACCGTCAAGGACGCACACGCCACACTCAATTGCCTCAATCAATAAATCAAACGGGCGACAACTGACACCAGCATTTAGAGAACCAACTGCCCTCTGACACGATTCTCAAAATTCAACGCAAAACCTCCATCCTTTGCCTGAAAACCCTTATAACAGCCGCTTCCACTACATTTGCAATTAATTTGATCTTACCACGAATTGGCTATACCGCCCCGTTCAAATAACGAAGGTTACAACGAGTAGTTCACGCGCCACCACCAATTGGTTCACTCACCTGAAACGAAAGAAGAGAAAGGGAAAAAATTAATAAAAATTAGCATAACACGAACGAGAAAAAAAGGCAATATTGCTTAACAAACAACAGGGATTAACTCCAATGACCCATAACAGCGAAAAGAAACAAATCCCCCAGCAAATAATCCAACACCAGCAAAGGGCGAGCGCGCTTTCGCCGGGTGGACAGAGAAAGAATTGTAATTGAATTGGAAGTACCACATTTTGAGTGTACTCAACTAGCACCTCCATCCAGCCCCGAAGGATGCAGGACGATCTAAAGGACTTGGAAGTGGTTCGTCGACAGCCACCATCGAGAATAACGCAATAACAATCAAAAAATCCTCCTCATCCGAAGAAAAAAAATATGCTAAGAAAATTGTTATTATCATCCGAGACGACGACGACCATGCCCACAACACCATCGATGAACTAAACCAGCTCGTAATCATAAAACCTAATGACACCAGACGTGGGAAGAGCCCGGAGCGGTGATGGCGGCGGCGGCGGTGAATCCTTGAGTTGAGGATTATTCCTTTTTTTTTTTGGCACCACTCCTCTCCCATTGGGCAGCGATTAAAATGCGGGCTTGGTTGCACTCCGCGTGCCGATGAGTGCTGCGGCGTGGAGTGGGTGTTGCCGGGACAGATGCTCCCTCCTGAGCATTAGTGTGTGCTGACATGAAATTGACAGGGAATCCTTTTGGGTGATTTCGTGTAATTGAATGCTGGTTGCGTGTCCACTGATTTTCACTGAGCTCTGGACGACTGCAGGTGTTGAGGAATTTCGATTCATTTTTTTTCCTGTTGTTCGAGGGGAATGCAAAGTGTGAATGCCTGGAGCGAGCGAGTGTCGCTAAAGAGGTGTCTTAATTGTGGTTTTTCGAACAGCAAACGAGAGCAAATACCAGTTGAGGGCACGACTAATTAACACTAATTGAGTTGAGGTGAGCGCGCGAGACTAAACCTTGCAAATGAACGCGGGTTTTTGGGGTGAAAAAAAAAACAAAACAAGTAAAAACTGAGAGGCGGTGGAAATGACTGCGTGGGAGTTTGGTAGGTAATCCCTGTGATTAAGTTGTTTACGGGTTGAATTCAAAAGAAATGGGTCAGCTCGAGGTCGGCTATTCACAAAAGGAAATGGCATCAGAGACGTTTTTTTAAGAACTGAACCAACAGACGGTTGCTTGGGAACAACAATTCGATTCGTGGACCTGAGCTCAGCTTGTACACCTTTTGTGATGGATGAAATAAATCGGGAGAATATTTTTCTGAGGAACAGACAAGGAGACGTCTAGCGACCCCAAGATGAAGCATGAACTGACAATTATTTTCGTGAAGTTCAGAAGATTTCTTCTTCCTTTTCTTTTTTGTTGTGTACAAAGAGACGGCGGCGATTGTGGAATCTTTTTTCGAAAATACTTCCGATCACCATGCGGCATGAGGATGACGATAGTGAAAGCATTTATGATGGTCACAAGATGCACTGCATTCGGGCTTGGCTTACAGCACATTTGGATCTGCACCTAAACCAGAGATTGGAATGCGATCATATTTTTGTGACTTAAAGTTAAGTTGCCGCATATGACGCCGAAAAAACGTGGCGCGAGTACGTACACGCGGTAAAATAGTCGCGAAACAATGGTAATGCGGATGCAAGTGACGTGCTAGGAGTAGATCGTGTCGCGTATGCTCGAGATTTCCTTGATTATTGCCACAAAACCGAATTAATGTATCATCTGCCAAGCGCACAGACAATTATATGTTGACCATCAACGTCGGGATGCATTTCAATTGCGGGTCGCATTAGCTGTCACGCTCCTTCTCATATGCGCTTATGAGGAGTATTTAAGAGGGCAGTCCGGGAGGAACTCAGCTGCTTCGAGCGGAGAGGGCTAAGCTTTGATGGTTTGGTGTCACGTGGCACGTGGCACGAATTCCCCTTCATCACGACTTCCAAGTTGTGCCTTGAATGCGACTCCAACGGGTAAGCAAATCTAAAAACTCGCCTGGTCGCACTCCTAAGAGTTAGTGTCGACGATAGAGGATCAAGTGCCCAGGAGATCTCTCGGTCGAGATAAGAGAGAGACAGAGATGTTCTACTGGAACCTCGATAAAATAACCAACTATGCAAGCAATTTCGCCATAGTTCCACGAAAAGCAAAATCGGAACAAAACTCAGACCGAGACAACGAGGAACCACCCGTCCTCCTCTCTTTTCTCTTCTTTCAAAAAGACAACTTCTTTTTACACAAAGCTATACTTAATCACTTCCAAAAGAGAAGGCAAAAAACCTACGCTTACTTGAGATAAGCTCACCGAAGAAGGAAACAGGATCCAAAGTTCTTCAAATTTACACCCATCCCCATGCTCGTGCAGACAGGAATAACGCAAACACACCCGTATTCCTGTGGTAACCCAACACCGTACATATTCATCCGCAGGGTAAAACTTAAGCTGTCATGTACAAACACATCCCATCCCTCTCTCCCTTCTCCAGCCCACGCAAATTCAGGAAACGACTTTATATTTGTTCACCCAAATACGAGCCAGTACGTGTTGGTGTTTCCCACTTGAAACCACCAGCATCTCGCACCACTGCAGACGTTGAAAAAACTTTTTTTCAGGAAAGTATCCACGCCCTCACCTCTTTTTGGTGGATTAGCGGTTCTCTCGTGCTAGACAGTAGACACTAGACACACCAACTGTGCTCTCACACACCGCCTGTCTGTCTGTCTATTGAACGTGCGTCTCTCTCCTAGCGTATTCAACAGTTTCCTTAACCTCACATGCACTTACATACATTTTCAGGTTCTGAAGCGGAATTGGGGGTCACCACCACCGGCACCCACATCACCACCCATCCATTCAACCTCCAACTTTGCCGAACTTTCTTACTTTCATTAAGAAACTTTAGTTATGTGCATAATTTGCGATAATAATGTGCATGCAACCCCAGCCGCCGTAAGCTCGAAGAAATCCCGGAGAAACTTCAGAAGACGAGTCTAAGACCCGGCTGCAGGAATACAAGAGGCAACAAAGTGCATTAAGTAAACATGATGTTCTTATATAGCAAATCGGGGCCCGGGCGAGACACGCACACAACAACTGCACGGTGGATCGGAAGGAAGACACCGAAAAGTCTGCTTAACTGTCATTCCTTGGCGAAGTTTTTAATTGAAAATATTTCAACTTGTTGTTTTATTGATCAATTTAACGAGATTTAAAATATTGCCATGTCGACCCGCGAAACAAGGTGCCAGCGACGGGGACAGTGCCAAAGACGAGTGCATCTGCTGCTCATTGACAGGGTGGCACAGAAGGCAGTACAAAAAAAAAACTAAAATCGAGACTCGTGTCCCGACAGGTTATTACAAGTATGAAATTGCATACTTGGAAAAAGGATCGAAGGGTACCCGCTTCACATATTCCCCCCTGCGAAAGGATTCACCCTCATCCTCGAATGCCTGCCTTCGGGGGTGTTGTAGGGTTTCCTCTTAATTCCTTTTTGCGCTCTTCATCGTCTTAGCCATCCCGACGTGGCTTCTTTTTGTTGTGGTTAACCTCACCGATGGTTGGGTTGAGCCACACCACGCCAGTCATTTGGTCTTGTCTGCATTCTTTGCCAACCGGTTTTTACTAGCTAGCAGCTTTTCAAAGCGCATCGCTTCATCTATAAATTATGGCAAATTTAAATACCAGTTAAGCGCTGTTTAGGGAGCAAGGGATCCGCGAGAGAGAAACTTTTCCTGCCCCCACGTACACCACCACCACGAGGAGGAGCTGAAGCGACGACTTCTTTGAGTAGTCACCTCGTTATGATTATGCCTGGCCTTGATGTGCGCATAGAGTGAGTGTGGGTGGGTGGTACCCCGCGAGGTTTTTGGTGTGTGATTTACGAGCATTTTGGGGCCAAACGGTGGTTTGCCTTCCCGTCCGGAGATGAATGACTGGCTGAATGAATTATTCCAACTGATCCAAGGGGAGCATTTTAGTGCAGTTTTAGAGTTGCCGCAGATTACTCGTTCCCTTCGCGGGTCCGGGTAAATATTTTCTTTATGACTTTGCCGGGCTTTCTTTTTCTGTAACCCTCCACGGGGGTTAAGAATGCACAAAGGTACTTGTAAAGAGCAAGTTTTCGGATGACTTCTGCGAAGAATGAAAAGATTTCTTGACTATTCGTTAGAAGGATTGTCTTCATACTTGTATCTTTAGCGGTTGATTGTTAAATCATTCAGCAGAGTGGGATGTCTTGGTTTATGGTCAAACGTTTTTGGGTGCCCTGGGTGCTTAAATACAGCCGCGACTCACATCGCTCATTATGCCTCCGAGAGGTAGAAATATACTACCACTTTGAGACATTCCTTATTCTTAAAACCAGAATAGAAGACTTATCACTTCAGTTCTTTTCCCAGAAACAGGGTTCTTTTCTTTGCCAGCCCTGAGCATTCCCAGAACCGGACAAATTCGAAACCTTCATCTCCTTCGCTGCAGCTTCTAAAAAAGAATACGCGAAAGGGAAATCTCGGGGCATACACCATTGCAGCATTTTTGGACATCGAAGGAGAGCCTGCAATGATATTGAACCCATGACAATAGTGATCGAAAAATCTGGGAGTGACATTTATTCATCAAGCAGCCTACGCACTTTATTTTAAATTGAGTCATTCTAGGATCTCCTGAGGAGTTAATAAAGAAGTCCCACAAGGTTCACTACTTTCTCCTTTTCTATTGAACATTGCCGCAAAAGAAGCAATGGTCTATGGTAGAGAAGGGAGTACACACACCCCCTTGTAGGACTACTCCCATTATCTATGCGGACTATGGAAACCTGGTAGTAAAGGGTGGTTAAATTGTAAGGGCCGATGTTAAATGTGAACCACACCTTTTTTCATTGTTTTTTTCTACATTTTATTTGACATTTCTCAATTTCAGACTGACTCAATTTGAACCATGGAAAGATACACAATCGAGCAACGCGTTAAGGTTATTCAGGCTTATTATAAAAAGGGCGTTCAAATCAAAATGCATATCGTGCACTTCGTGATTTTTTCGGTCAATTTAATCGTCCACATGTGCGTACAATCGGAAAAATCGAGCAAAAATGTGAGCAAACCGGGTCTGTAGGAGATGTGAAAACACCAGTGCATGCTCGTACAGCTCGTACTGCAGAAAATATTGCTGCTGTTCGCGATAGTGTGGCTGAAGAGCCGTCCACCTCAACTCGTCGTCGTGCCCAACAATTGCACCTCTCACGCTCGTCATTGATGAACATTATGCATAAAGACTTGCATTTACACGCTTACAAGGTGCAATTGACTCAAGAACTAAAGCCTCTTGACTATTTTAAGCGTCGTCAATGGTCAGAATGGTGGCAAGAAATGGCAACAGTGGATGATCAATTTTCGGCACATTTTCACCTCAGTGGATTCGTCAATAAGCAGAATTGCCGCATTTGGGCGAATGATAATCCAAGAGTGATTGTCGAAAAACCAATGCACCCACAAAGAGTGACTGTTTGGTGCGGTTTATGGGCTGGCGGACCGTATTTTTTTCCAAAATGAGGACGGTCAGCAGTTACTGTCAATGGTGTTCGCTATCGTGAAATGATAACGAACTTTTTATGGCCCGAATTGGAAGATATGAATGTGGACGATATGTGGTTTCAACAGGACGGTGCCACTTGCCACACAGCTAACGAAACAATGGCTCTTTTGCGCGACAAATTCAATGGCCGTTTTATCCCACGTGGTGGCGATGTCAATTGGCCGCCAAGATCATGTGATTTGACACCGTTGGATTTTTATTCAAAATCAACATCGGCCCTTAAAATTTAACCATCCTTTACAGTGGACCAGTTTTTTGTCTCTGAGTGCTCCCGTGTAGTGTTCAAAAATCTCTGACAAAAAAAAATTAAAGCCAAGGTCACTGGGAGATACAAGGTACTCCTCTCAGAGCATTAGTCGCTTTCCCGTCTGCAATTTCTGAGCCGCATCATTACCAACAAATGTTTACAGAAGCATCGAAGACGGATAAAGGAGTGGGTCAGGGTCGGTGTCTGCTTCAGAGATATATACACGAGGGTACATACATAACCTTAAATTCCCCTTTCGATCATAGGGTCGTGCCAGATCCTCCCTCATTCTCAATCCCTCATAAGGGCTGACCAAGCGGCATGCCATTAAATTAAGGGTAATCACATCTGCCAAACTTGAAGCCTTAGAGTCCAGCACCAACTATGATCGCATTATCAGCGGCAAGTGCAATTCTTGGTCAATAGCTTCACCCAGGCAATCAATTACCGATCTCCTGCAATCGTAAGAGAGCAATTAGAGATAATGCGAGTGGTTGCTGGAGAGAAGCTGAATCGCAGCGTTGGCAAACCAGTACAACTTCGGTCTGTAGAAAACACCACTGACTCGAGGGACCAAAATAATGATCTACGCAACTCTTATTTTGACACCCCTACTGTAGGGATCGGAAAGCTGAAACGATAAGCAAAACAGTAGAGCTGATCGTCGTCTATATGCACTTGTGTTCACACAATTAAGACACCTTCGTGGCTGCAGAATCGACCCAATTCAGTCGCCTTTTATTTCGTGGACATGCTCCATGGTGTATATGCAATAAAAACCGCTAATCAATAAACATATCACACACCCACCGAAGAGGAAATTTCACATCATTGTCACACGGATTAATGACCGCCATCGCCATCACATGAGGGTGTTGTGGACGATGATTATGCTCTACGGATGACAATGCTGGGTCCATATCAGACAACCAACACATCGACATGCGTGCACGTATGGCTCATGGCAATATACTTAGTCTCGAACATGATGATATCGGTTGCCATTCATCAGGAATGGTATTAATAGACAAAAGCCCCAGACGATAGGGAGACAACGACAACGAGAACGAGACATGCTGTGGTTTAGTTTAGAAGATGTGGGAACACATTCCGTTGTTTTTACATCGTCCCTATAAACTGCTAAGCTCCCGCTGCTTCACACACCGCATACGTACGAATGTACACGGATGTACGTAAAAAAGGAGAGGGAAAATGTGTCCTTTACATCGAATGAATTCAGTGCAGTGCAGTGCAGTGCAGTGCAGTGCAGTGCAGTCTCTGTTGTTCCATCCAGTCATACGGAAACTACGAGTAGTAGTTAATGGTTTATTTTTGTCGTCTACCATTACCACATACACTCGCGTCTGGTTATTGTAACATGTGCATTCTTCTTCCGTCACTCCTTCACGTTCTAAAGTTAAATCACTTTTATTGTTCGCCATCGTTTCTGGTTTGATTTTGCTTATCTCAGAGGTTTTTTTTTTTTTGTCGTCCTTCGAACTGGCTATACCTACAGACGGCATGACACGGTATTTCTTGTAGTTCTTGTGTGTGCACAAGTGCATTGTACATTGGTTATCGAAGTTTGAATTGTCCCCTAAAATGCAATTCAAACAAAGCACAATGGAATTGTGTGTAAAAGGGGTTTATCTGCCAGTATCTGACTGATCATAATGGGATTTGAGTCTTTGAGAAATTTGTGTGTTCACTGCTGCTTTGTTTTGGTGTTGCTGCGCTTAATAGGCGACATTCGGACACAGCCAGAAGAAAGATGATCTGCAAATGGAGATAATTCCTTTGTTTTGGTAGTGGATTCAATTTAAATTAGATGAGAGGCTCAATGTAGCTTGCGTTGGCATCATCATGTTTTGTTGGCAATCGGTGTAATGTGGGCATGAGCTAATCGCATCAAGTTAATGGTTTTTGATGTGCAGACAGGGAGACAGAAGATCACAAAGGTATCCTCTTTGTCGCTTGGTGGCGGACTTGCCTGTTGTGGGGATCACCCCTTCCTTTAAACTACATTGTACTGATGGTTTCCCACAAAAAAGGTAACTCCTTCAACTACGGAGCGATAAGTATCCTAAACATAGCTTACAAGATCTTCTCTGCCGTTTTGTGTGAATGCCTGAAACCATTCGTGAATAACCTGACAGGTCCCCGGTTTCAGGTCGGGGAAGTCCACCATCGACCAAATCTTCACTTTACGGCAGATCCTGGAAAAAAAACCCAAGAGATGCAGATCGACACCTACCAAGTATTCGTCGATTAAAAGGCCGCATATGACAGCGTGCATAGAGACGAGCTATACAACGCCATGTCTAGTTTTCACATTTCTGCCAAACTCGTCAGGTTGTGCAGGATGACGATGGAGAACTCTCGCTCTTGATCTTGATCTTGGTCCCGGTCTTGGTCTTGGTCTTGGTCTTGGTCTTGGTCTTGGTCTTGGTCTTGGTCTTGGTCTTGGTCTTGGTCTTGGTCTTGGTCTTGGTCTTGGTCTTGGTCTTGGTCTTGGTCTTGGTCTTGGTCTTGGTCTTGGTCTTGGTCTTGGTCTTGGTCTTGGTCTTGGTCTTGGTCTTGGTCTTGGTCTTGGTCTTGGTCTTGGTCTTGGTCTTGGTCTTGGTCTTGGTCTTGGTCTTGGTCTTGGTCTTGGTCTTGGTCTTGGTCTTGGTCTTGGTCTTGGTCTTGGTCTTGGTCTTGGTCTTGGTCTTTTCGAGAGAAAAGTTCTGCGTTCTATCTTTGGTCCTGTTTGCGTTGATCGTTTTTGGAGAAGAAGATTCAACCATGAACTGTACGGGCTGGGCTGTACAGCGACAAGGTGGCTAGACCATGTAGAGCGCATGCACAACACTGCTCCAGCCCGAAGAATCTTCGACTCCGAACCAGTGGGACAACAGTGGATGACGCCCACGGAACCGATGTGGAGAAGGACTTAACCAACTTTAGAGGCAGTTGGCTTAAGATCATACCAGCTGGAGATGCTTGTTGACTGAGGGCCAAGTCCACCACGGACTGTAGCGCCACTAGATGCAGAAAGAAGAAGACGGCTTTCCATTCTGCGAGTCCTGGTCTCTCTACTGACCTTGTGATCCATCAATCCACAATCCAAATATGTGATCGTTCCAACTAAGTGTTGTGTTGATACACATACCAAGGATGGAAAGCTTTCCGGTTTCATCGACACAAGCGCCATTCATGGATAATGGCTGATTAACAAGGGTTCGCTTGAGTGACAGCAGACAGCATTGAGTTTTTGAAGCATTGTTGTTGTTTCCCCATTTAATTATGCTGTCGGAGATCGGAATTTAATGTGCTTAACATACGCTGCCGTTCCAATTCTACGGCCGCAGGGCAGGGTTGTGAGTCTCAGAACGAATATGAAAAGCTGAGGGTGCTGTCATCAGCGAAGGAATGGATTGGATTAGAAGTAGCAGACAAGAGATCATTAATAAAAATGAGAAAGAGTGTCGGAGACAGAATAGAGCCTTGGGGTACACCAGCATTTATTTGGTGGATATCAGACTTGAACCCATCCAAAACAACTTGAATTGAACGGTTCGAAAGGTAATTTCTAATCCATAGAAGAAGAGATTCATCGATACCATATGCACGCATTTTCGACAAAAGAGCTTGATGCCAAACTCTGTCAAATGCCTTAGAAATATCAAGTGCAACGATCTTGTTTTCGCCTGCATTATGCAAAGATTTGTTCCACTTTTCGGTGAGATAAGCTATCAGATCACCAGTGGACCTTTTGCTGCGGAAACCGTACTGCCGGTCATTAAGAAGCTTCCGCGATTCAAGATATTTCATAAGCTGACGATTTATCAGCGTTTCCATGACCTATGGGTCGGTACGTGGGTGACGAAGATTCGCCCTTTTTAGGGGCGGGCTGGACAAATGCTGTTTTCCATCTGCTCGGAAAGAGACCTAAAGAGTAGGATAGATGAAAAAGCTTACGCAATGGTTTTGCCAGCGCAGAAGAACACCTCTTCAGAAGTATTGGGGGAATACCATCCGGGGCAGCGGATTTGTGCACGTCGAAATCTTTAAGTGCTCTTGCAACTGTACGAGTGCGGAAGTGGATTTGTCCCATGGTGAAATAAACGCTCTCAAGTACAGGCGGAGACATATTGGAATCTGGCAGTGTTGAGCTGACTGCAAAATGCGCCGCAAGCAGATTGGCTTTGTCTAAAGAGCTGACAGTTGATTCTTGAATTGAAAAGATCGATCACGGTCTGAGAAGTGACGTGCTCTCCCGGGAACATCAAGTACAGAGTCGTTCAACAACTGAAAGACGAAAAAAACAAATGAGTTTCTTTTCTCATTGCTGAAGAGTATACCAAATCATCTGTTCTGTCCTTTTGTGAACAAACCCCTCGCTTTTATAACTTCAACTGACTGTTACATGTTTGCGATTCGAATAATTCCAGCTCGTTCTCCTCTTTCATTGGCGCTTTTTTGAATACATTTCTGTGCGGCCACCTCATCGGCAATACTTTGTTGAAAAAAAGAAAAAAAACGAACCAAAGTCTTTCTCTTTAAAAGTCACTCTTGTCCTGTTTAAACATTCAGATTTATTGTTATGACCTCCAAAAAAAAAACCAAAAATGTTCATATGTATAAAAGGAAACAAAACGCAACTACTGCATACGTGCATGTAGTCTCACCGGCCCTGTATACTCGGATCGAGTGGAGAACATCTGCCAAACAGTACGTCGTCAGTGTGTATGACGGGTTGTTTAAGCACAAATATTTAATCTGTCATCATTATGCGATATGCTGCCTGTAAAATGTCCATTCCATCAGTGTCGCATCATCATCATCATCGCAGTCGCCAAACGAATCGTATCCCTTTTTCGCACTTCAAATTATTACTTCTGCTTTTTTTTGTTTGTATTTTCGTGGAATTATTTCTCTCTGTGGTGACTCGAGAATCGACCGGATGACGACGGATGGATCTGTCAAATTGTATAACCCACAGCTGAAGCGTTTGTGCAAATTAATGACGGGTTCGAACTGAAAGTTCCACCATGTCTCTATCTCTCTCTCTCTCTTTAGCTGTCTCTCCCTATCTCTGTGTGTGTTGGCTTTTTTGTGTGTCGCGGCATATGTTGCAGTTTGCATTTTTCATGACATCATCATCGTCGTCGTAGTACTTGTCGTCGTTTTACTGATGTGTGGAGTGGATTTCACAGCGATTTCCATGTTCGTCCTTTGCTCCCAGACGCCGCAGATCTGTGCTGGCTGGGTTCTCCTCTCACTCTCTCGCTCACTCTGGTTTAATTCAATTAAAAGCAATAAATTTCATTGAAGAGAATTAAGATTTCTTTTTGTTACTCGGCTAGTTGCTTATTTATTCATTCGGCCAGGAGCGAGATGGAGATGACGATCAAGCGCGGATCTATTTTTAGACCTTCAACATCTTGCAAGTTTGCCTTCCACCCATCTTCAATGCCTTGCTTTTTTTGATTTTGTTTTATTTTATTTTTTTCCATTTCACTGACCACCAGCATTCGTCGTTATTGTTAATCAGCAAAATTTAGGTCAGTTTCTTCGTATGTCTCTGGGAGTCTGGGGTGTCTCTTGATGCCGATGGGAATGTAGTGCTTCTCTACACCTCTTCTTGATTAAGGGGAGACCGCGCATGGATGGGGATAGTCGATAAATGTGGTCAGACAATGGGAGTGCCAGAGAGATTCATCCACACGTTATGCAATATGAAATGGTTGAAGAAGGATTAACGAGGTTTTATTTTTGTTGGTGATGGCAGGCTTGTGATTATTGATTAAAATATAAAACAAGAAGAATATCTGAAGCGGACGACATCGAAAGTTGCTTTTAATTGGCTTTGGTCGTGGATTGGGGGGATCGAAGTTGGTTAGGCTTGTTTGTGTAACGATTCCTGGAAGGCAGTACAGACTTGGAAAATTAACCTCTTGCACTTCAAAATAGGGAGGGGGAAGGGAGGCTAGCGCTGGAAATGTTTGCTTGATATGCCTGACTACGTTTCTGGCTGCTTTCAACTGTCCAGTGCAAAGAAGCTGTGGGACGCCACTTGAATTGGAGAGGGCATGGTTTGCAGATGGTGTCTTTGAAGAAAAAGACGCATTTTTGAAGCCTGTTAGGGAGGCCAAAAATATAAGAAAGCCACTGAGGCATGGGAAGGCCGTCTGTTGCAGCAGAAGTGCCTGAGGCACTGGACCGCACGATCTGAGGCACCAGAAGAACTTCTGATGCCGTGTAGGACGATCTTGGACATCAGAACGACATTTGAAGACCGCCTGAGGTACCAGAAGAACTACTGAGGCCGTGGAGGACGATCTTGGACATCAGAAGGACATTTGAAGACCGTCTGAGGCACCAGAAGAACTACTGAGGCCGTGGAGGACGATCTTGGACATCAGAAGGACATTTGAAGACCGTCTGAGGCACCAGAAGAACTACTGAGGCCGTGGAGGACGATCTTGGACATCAGAAGAACATTTGAAGACCGTCTGAGGCACCAGAAGAACTACTGAGGCCGTGGAGGACGATCTGAGACAGCAGAAGGACATTTGAACAACGTCTGAGGCACCACAAGAACTACTGAGGCAGTGGAGGAAGATCTAAGACAGCAGAAGGACATTTGAAGACCGTCTGAGGCACCACAAGAACTACTGAGGACGTGGAGGACGATCTGAGAAGCAAAAGGACATTTGAAGACCCTCTGAGGCACCAGAAGAACTACTGAGGCCGTGGAGGATAGTCTGAGGCAGCAAAAGAATATTTGGTGGCGGTCTGAGGCTGCAAAAGAACTACAGAGGCATTTGAAGACAACCTCAAATCATTGTCAGAGAAAGCCTTAAAGCACAAACAGCGATTGCAAAGTAATGAGTTTGTTCAGCACTCGCTAGGCGGCAAAAGATCGTGCAAAAATCTTGCAAAACCTCTTCTCGGCCAATGTCAATGTCTAGTCTGAACGTGATTTCCACAGAAATCTAGTTCGCGTCTTCGTTCAATTCATAATCCTTTCGCTGGTCATGAATAATCCATTTCAATCATCCCCCAACTGGAATAGTCTCTCTTTCCCTCTCTCTACCTCTACCCCACCCCTACATGCTCAACTCCGCCGCTGTTAGCCTAGAAAACCTGGAGTTGAACAAATAAAAAAAAAGAATGAATGGTACAACTGGGCAAAAAGAAAAAAGGAAAGAAAACCCGTCTGGCTCTCTCATAAAACAGGCTTTTACCAATGCCCAGAGCTGGAGCCACAGCCACAGTCATAGCGCCGGAGCAACTATAACAAATGAAGGGAAAAGATAGTGAAGTGAAGGAAGGCGGACAAAAAAAGAAAAGAAAAAAACGCACTCGACTAGGCTACCGCTGCTGCTCGTCCATAGCGTCAACGTCAGACGTTCCACAAACATTAACACAATAACATTGAATCCCATAATTCCTGGGATTTGCTGGTGCCCCGCTGTTGGCTCGTAAGCTCTCTCTCTCTCTTTCCCCGCCCTTGCTGCAGTTTTAGTCTGTGTCCCTGCTTTTCACATACTCCACACTTCTAGTTTTTCGCCATTCATTCGGCTTTTATCTTTGACAGCGGGGCTCTTTCCTCCCTCTGCCGGTTGGGATTTTATGTAATCAATGTCACGTAGAGAACCGCGGTGGGAGGATGCACCCGAACGCAGTCGTTTCCTCTTTCCTCTCCGGACGGGCCGTTGGTGAATACATATCCATTATGAAAATACTCTTCATTTTTTTATTTGTCGTCTTTTTTGCATTCTCTCCTTCTTCGTTTGCAATCCATTAAATTCGAGTAAAAGGGTTGCTGCAACAGCGGCGGCAGCAGCAGCAGGCGCATGAGAGGGACAAGTAAGGGAACCCCCTCCCTCCGAAAGCGTGTCTCTGAACTTGACTATTGAAACTGC
This sequence comes from Eristalis pertinax, assembly GCA_907269125.1. Taxonomy (NCBI): domain Eukaryota; kingdom Metazoa; phylum Arthropoda; class Insecta; order Diptera; family Syrphidae; genus Eristalis; species Eristalis pertinax. Next base: position 54,250,828 of record OU026145.1, read on the forward strand.
AGACGATAAAATGTGCATGCATACACACGCCTTGCCCATGTGTCTGGTTGGGTCTTTTCAGGGAGAGTGCCTTCTTCCTCGCCGCGCTGTCGTCTCCCTCGACAAATCCGCCGCACTCCCTTTTGGAACGACACAAAAGGCCTCGAATACGGTCACTGCAGAAAATTGCATATTTCATTGCAGCAGCACATGGCGAGATTGTGAAGATTATGGTTTTGGCACACACAAATGCACTTCCAGTCAAACACACACACACTCACGGAGCCAGGCACAGAATGAACATCATCCCTGGCAGTGCAACCTCCCCCTCAGTGCTTTTTGATTCCTTCTCCGGCATAAGTTTTGTTGAACTAGTACTCTGCTGCGTGTGTCGGTGTGGTGGTGTACATAAGCCGTGACGGGAATGAGAGACACCCATTTGGGGGGTCTCTCTCCTACTGCTGGGTGATGCACTCAAAAGTGCATATTGCCAGCTGCACTCTACTTGACTGGATCGAGTGAATCCCAATGTGCATGCATACATGGCGCGGCTTTGAGATGGCTTCAGATTGAATGGGAGAGCACACACCAAAGCGCTACAGATTGAATAATCGGGCGGTGAATTGTGAAGGCAGATATATGTGGATGTGTGTGTGTGTGTGTTTGGAGGCTCGTGGTGTGCTGTGGAGGTAATTCAGTGGTTCATGGAAAATAAAAGTCAAGGGCTGCTCTTCCCATTCAAATTGGAGGTGATATTGCAACTATTTGAAATTGAGTTTACGGTCAACAACTGACTGGAGAGGGGAGAGTGGAAAGTGGCTGCTGTACTTTAATGATAACGATGTGTGCGAAGGGGTTTGTCGTTTGTGGCGTGCAGCGAATTTGTGGCACGATGTTAAAGCAATCGAAGGGGAATGGATAAAGCTAAGACTATGGGGTTTACAATTTTGAACACCTCATGAATGTTCCCACGCTTGATGAAAAGTTTGTTTCGAAATCAAACGCACGCAACTTCCACGAGCGAAAGCCAGAAATTGTGACAGTTTTTGGTCGAAATTCCGGTCGTTCAATCCGCTTTGAAAGGAAACACACCGCTTCGAAACTTCCAGAATTATGCAAGGCGCCAGTCCTTGTCTTTCAAGTTCAAGTCGCTCCACAAGACAGGCGTGAAATGGTTTATAGTCATGGTGCCATGAAAATGTTGGTCATCGCGGAAGATTTAAGGCCCAAGAGCATCCAAATTTAAGGCCCGAATGGCAACTGTAGGCCCCGTGGCAACCAAAATGTAAGGTCCGAATAGCAAGTGTTGGTCTTGTCGCATTGGTAGGTCCTGTGTCACCCAAATTTAAGGCCCGTGAGGCATTTGTAGGCCCTGTGGCACCGAAATTGTAAGGCCCGAGGGACAACTGCAACCCCTGTGGGACCAAAATGTAAGGCCCCAGGGGCTATTATTGGCCCTGTGTCATCCACATTTTGAATGGTTTAAAAATATCGGTTAAATAAAACAAATTCATTAGTGGTTCTCTGAAAAAGGGATCCTAAATCCACCAAAAACGTTGAAATCACTTCCAGAGTAGAAATAAAAGAAATAAACCAATCGGTCTCTGCTTCAATTCTTTAGTCTCAGAATGCGCTTCCAACCAAAGCCTGCGTAATCCCATTCTTTTGTTCCGATCATAACTGAGTGCATGCTTTGCGCACATTTCTGAGAAATGTGTTGCTCTCGAACGCAAGTGACGTGTGCAAGCAGCCCATCCTTAAATAATGTCCCTCTTAACCCGGTCTCATTTGTTCTTTATTTTTCGCACTCATTCAAGTGTTCTCGCCCTCGATCGCTTTTGGCATCAATATGACACACAAAAGGCATGTAAACAACACCCATGTGGGCAACGTCAAAATGTGCTCACGATGGAACAACACTCAACGGGTGAAAATGCACAATTTTCCAACGTTCAACGTTCAACGCCACAGCTGCTTTGGTGAACAGATCATTTCATTTATTTTCTTCGTTTTTGTTCATCAATGCGTCTTGGGGTTCCTCCTGCCTGGCCTAGTCGGATTTCTTCGTTTTTTTCTGAAACTCCTCTACACAGCCCACATGAAAGGGCGCTTTTTTGTGTTGCGGTGCAAACTGAAGAGTGGGTGTCGCTAATAATGAATTTACAACGACTGAGTTGGAGAATATTCCACTGCCCTCATCAAACAAAAAATAAATGGGGAAGGGAAGGGAAGGAGTGCGGGTTTCACTCACTCTCTCTATCTCTCTATCTCTCTCTCTCTCTCTCTGCAGGAGCACACAGCGATCGTGATCACCGAACTGATGATTCTCTCTCCATCTCTCTGACTGATCTGAACCAAATGATAACCGCACGATGAGAAAATGAGGCCTTCGCGATTGCACTACTCCTCTTTGGGCGAGTAAATTGCGTCGATAAATTGTGTGTCATTGTGATTTCACATCTCGCAGGGAGAGATGGAGACTATACCACAGAGTCAACGGAAACTGTGCAACTTTTCTGACGACTTTTCCGCCGTTCTTCGGTCTCGTGGTTTCTGTTTTAAGGTAAATTTCATTATTTTCCCTCAACGAAATCGGATAAAGTCATACACACCGCCGCCCACGATTGGGGATGAATGCGTAGGCTTTTTGATTTTTACGCGACGCTAGAGGATTTGTGTATTCATTTCGGTTGTTGGTGGTGTGATTTCTGGATTTCATTTCCTCGACTCCCTTTTCGGGAGACTTGCCTGAACTCATTTGGAACAAGAGTTGATGGAAATGGGAGTGGGATGTGGATAATTTAATGGTGTTCAAACTGTAATGGAATAGGCTGCGCCGTTGTAGTTTTAAATGAGGCTAGGCATGGGTTGGTTACGTTCATCTTTCAATGATGCTTTTTTGTCGCCCTGGTGATGCAAAATTTTTGGAGAAGGGATTCGTAGGGTTGTCTAAGCTAAGTCTGCACTCACGTCGATATGGTGGTCAAGTAAGAAATGCATGGACAGAGGATTTGACTAGAAATTCACTCGAATGAGGCCAACACCGAGTGATTACTAAAATCTCGCTCAGAATCAAACCGCAAGGATACCTCTTTCTGGGAAAAAAAAATCCTGTCTGCGGCTGGCTTAGCGTTCCGGATCTACGTCCAACATTTCCAGTGCCCAAGTAGGGAACTCAGGGCGTTCTCTATGGCCGTCAATTCATACTTCAGCACAACCTTATATGGACGAAGGCTCAAATTGAAGCGCGAAAAACAATCGGGTGATCCCCTAATGCAAATGATCGGCGCCGAACCGACACTTCTGGGTCTCCTTCGATACTGGCCGCTCTGTTGTCATCTCGCACCAATCCCTGCCCGGTTAGTTCGGCTTTTTTCCAAAAGTTCCCAAAATAGTGTAATCACGCACACTTCGTCAGAAGCAGCTACATAGCTCAATAAAGTCATTTCAGCTCCCTCGGGATCAACAGAAATTCAACGTACAACGCAGCAGGACTCTCCCGACAATCGAAAGCCAATCAAAGACGGAAAAATGAAAAACAAAGTCAACAACAAAGTGACATGACTCAAATCATGCCGCTGAATGTGCTAAGATGTTCCAACAAACAGCTCATAAAACTACAACTATCGACTAAAGAGGTTCGCCAGACGGCTAGTCATCACCGTCGCACTATTTCCACCCACGAATACAGACAAGAAGAAAAAAACCCACACTCTACAGTTTGCTGACTGCACACTTGCATTGGCGTCAGATTTTTTCTTTTCTTTTATTTTCGCTCAACAATCATGACTCATTCGGTGTATCGATTATTTCTACCATAACCCACCCTACACGGGAATTTCTTTGCGTCCTTTTATCCGTCCACGTTCTGTGCACGCACTTCATTCACAACAAAACTGCTTCCTCGTTCACCACCACCACCCATCGACAACAACCCACTACCATTGCCAAGATACAATGAATTGCGAAAGGAAAAGGTTCTCTGTCTCTCTCTCTCGGAAGGAGGAAAACAAAAGTATCTTCATTCCTCAGCTGCAGCCCTGAACATGCTTGTGTGGGTGGCTGTATCACACTTCGTGCGTAATTGAAACAATTCTGTTTTCTAATCCACAATCGCCCCCAACCCACCGACACAACCTTGACATTGCGAACAAGATAAAAACAAAAACGAGAGAGACGACACCCCATGAGTATGAGTTATGACGTGCGATCAAAAATTATCGAAGAACACTTTTTTGGTTTTGTTTAATTTTCTAATTTGTTGTCAAATGAGTTCTGCGATGAGAGGGTGTGACGCTGGCGTGCATTTATTTTTGTTTTATCTGGAAATTGTGGAGTGCGGCACCTCAGCACGTTCCGTTGCCTTGGTGGGGTGTGTTTAGGCCCGGTTTAGGCGTAATTTATCTCCAAAATAAATCTGAATGCGAAAACAAAACCAAATCGAATTCCAGAGAAACAAGTTTGTTGAATTTGCCAAAGCTTGCACTCTCTCTCTCTCTCTCTCTCGCTGTGTCCCACGCATAGTCTCAGTGTCTGTGTGTGTGGGGGGTGTTAGGCATATTTTTTTTTCCTTTCTCTCTTGTCTGCTTCGAGAGGAGGCTCTTCAATTCGAACGTTCCAATTCAACAGAGAGTGTGTGGGAAGAAGAGAGGCAATTTAGAGACGAAAATACGTCACAAATTGTGTATACAAATTTGACCTTGAGAAAGCAACATCCCAAAAGAAGGCGAAAAGCTTCCAAATTCAAGAGCAGACATATTTTGGGCACGCATACCCCGCGAGAGAAACAAAAAACACGCTATAAAAGGAAGGAAGGAAGAAAAAGTTATTTAGGCGCAAGCACAAGGTTACGGCTGGAGGGCAGATGGAGGACCGAGGCTTCCCCCAGACAGTAGACATTGCCAGAGAGGGACAAAGCAGAACCTTGACCTTCAACATTTTTTTCTCTTCTCCTTCTGCCTGCCGCTGGGCGATGGAGCGGAAGAAGTGGATTTGAACATATTGTATGCGTGGAACCTACTTAGAAGAATTCACTCTCAGTCTCACACCCCATGTGTTCTTCCGAGAGGCATTTCGAGTGAATAAAATGTAGGTTTGTGGGGAGGGATGACTTAATTCAGATTTACTCGGAAAATGTGAATGGGAAGCGCGCCGAGTGCCGACACACTGAGCGGATGACCAACAAAACACAACAAAAAATAAAACACATGTTTTATTGCCTAAGCTCCATCACATCCACAGACAACGCCACCACCACCACCACCACACACATCGAAGGCAGATCACGATGAAGTGGAGGAGAACAAAATAAAAATAAAAACAAAAGTGTACGTATTTTTAATTTAATTCGAGAGTTTAATAATCATATTCGCTTATTCCTTTTTTTATATTTGTTTTGAATCTATTTTCGGAATTTAATTGCTCGGCGAAATACGTAATTTGTCGATAAGCGTTATCCCGCCGGCCCAACAGATGTATTCTGCTGGGGATGGTGGTGTGTGGTCGAGTCGGTCTTGTTTTCGACTCGCATTATGCAATTTATCAAACGGAATGAGAGTTTGTCTCCTATACACAGAGCTTGACGACGACAACGACGACAAGTGCCATTATTTTGTTGTAATTTTGTTTGCGATTAGTCACAGAACTCTCGGGGAGTACTGTTTGATTTGCGGTTTCATCGGTTGGTCATCAGCGAGATAAGAGCGTGTGCTAAAATCGTTAAACTGACAAGCCGGTTTCTGGAAATGGATGATGCAATTCAATTAGACCGACGGCATGTGTGTGACATTTTAAGAGAATTAGTAGACCTGTCCCTCCTGCACACTCCCTGGCATTTGAGACGCTTACACATTGTCAGAGTTTGCTTGTTGCCTCAGAAGTGCATTTCACACATTTAGCTGGACTTTTACATTTCCTGGAGATTGAAACTGTGGTTTTAATCAACAATCAAGTATGTACTAACTTTGCTGCTGGTTGTCCCAACATGTGTCCACCGACGGACTTGACGAATAACGCCGCTGCATTTTAGTTATTAACTCACTTTTGCATCAAAGAAGATCCAGAAAGTCGATGCAAAGTGCTTAAAAAAGGATGAAGTGGAAGATCCTCGGGAGAAGAGACCGTATGTCAACTTGACTCGTGCATTTTGTAGGGATCGTTGCTGAGATCTCGCCAGGTTTCGACAAATCAACAACTTTGACTTGGATGTACAGGCCGAAGTCCTCTGAATTCCATAGCAATTGTAATGAAATCAGTTTATTTGAAGTTTAACTCGAAACCATTTTCAGATAACATAGCACTAATAATGAGTGAAGCTGTGGTCCGAGTTGGACATGAGCCTAACTTCTACAGTAGCCAGCGGTGTTGTTGCGTGAGCTTTAGTTTTTCTTCACGAGCTATACCGTGAATTATGGAACTTGCTCGATCGCAAAAACGTCAACGAACGTGAGAGGCTATGGAAACAACGGAAAGACTGGTACAAAGGGACAGAAATCATCATCTCTCAGACACTTAACCCTTGTGTCAACACCCAAATATACACCCAACACAGCCGGTGTCATACGTTTTTGTATGTCCATGGGCGTCGGATGGCTGTTAGCTGGTGTCTCCCAAAATTGTGTGCATACAACTGATCTATGGAAAACTAACTCCCATCCGATGTTTCGTGCTTCAATGGGTCTCAGACGTTTTTGGGCTATCAGTCGTTTTATCAGATTTGATAATGGAAATACTAAACAAACTGACAAAACAGCAGCCATATCGGACATTTTCCTTATGTTGAACAGCAACCTCCAGGATGACTATAAAGCAGGAGCCAACGTCACTGTTGATGAACAACTTTATCCGCCGGATTTACTCAATGTATACCTTCAATATCGGCCAAATATGGAATTAAAGTTTTGTGGGAATACGACGCTATAACTTCTTATCCAGTCAAAGGACAAATTTATACTGGTATGGCACCTTCTGGAGAAAGAGAAACAAATCATGGTGAACGTGTGGTCAAAGATTTGTGTTGCAATCTGTTCCGTGGAAGTGCTCGAAACATCGTATGTGACAACTTTTTTACGAGCTATAATTTGGCTTCTACTTTGATGGTATTGGGGACTGTAAACAAAAGACCCAAGAATCCAAAAGGAAGATTAGTAGAATCATCAATCTTTGGATTCAGCAACAACATACGAGTAAGTATGTGTTCATGTATACCAAAAAAGAACAAATCTATTGTGGTTCTTTCCACTTCCCACTATAGCATCGATATTGTAGGTTCTAAAAGAAAGCCAAAAATGATACTCGATTACAACAGTAGCAAACCAGGTGTTGACAATATGGACAAGTGCCTTGGTGAATACACTACGAAGAGCAGAACGAACAGATGGGAGCTTTAGGTTTTTTTTTATAACACGTGGATGTGGCTGATGTTGCCGCATTCGTGATGTACATGGAAAATAATCCACACTTGAAGACATATACAAACCGTAGAAGGTTGTTCCTACAACAGTTGAGTGAACAATTAGCTATGGCAGGAATCCAGGATCGTTCGCAAAATGCCCAAATCATGCGAAATTTTCGATCACGCAGTGGAATTGAAAGTATGTGGGGTCACCTAGTAACACCGACTGTTGAAAATCTTCCAGTAAGGGCTGAAGAAGAACGTGACAATTCTGGGAGAATAAAACAGAAAGGAAATTGTTACCTACATATGTCCCAGAAGAAGACCAACACGAAAAGCCTGCAAAGAATGCAAAAAGCCAGTTTGTGCTGAACATTCAGTGGATATAAGCCAGTGTGATAGATGTCCATCCTAAAATGTAATATTTTCCTTTTCTTCCAAACAAAATAAAAATAATGTCCAATGAAAAAACAAATAAGTGCTTTTCTGCATTTCCAGCTAACAATTTACATACATTTTTCTGCGTGTTGGGTGTGCTGATACAAGGGAGAAATTCAAAAAAGTGCTTGTGGATCTTGACCCAAAAGGAAAGTCTAAAACAATTTTTTAAGAGGCTATTGAAAATCCTAGAACTCAAGATATATCAATTTGAAAATGGAAAACCACCCCCGGGTGTGTGGGTGTTGACATAAGGATTAAGGGGGATGGCGGTTTTAAATTGGAAACGTATTTAATGCCACCTTTCTCCAAACCAGCAGCCTTGGTGGATGCAACAAAATTAAAAGCTTTAAATAAACAACTGTGCCGAGTTCTTCAAAAAGTGTGGTCCGAGCGGTCCGTGTCTACCTTTTTTTTTTTAATAAAAATTAATATTTTTGAAATTGAAATTATTTTTGAATTTTTGTTTTATACTTTTTTGATGAAAACGATATAGCTGTGGAAAAGTGTTGCGGGCATAAATAATCATCGTGTCGTGTAAGGATCAGAAAATATTTGTAAGCAATATAGAACTGGAAGTTGATGGGAAAAACTGATCGGCTGCTGGACTGTCTGCACAATTTTCTTGGTATTCACCCCGATTACGAAAGTCGTTTAACGACTTGTGTCGAAACGCCTCTGTGATGTCGGTATTACGCTTGTCGATAAAGTAGTCGTTTTACGCTACAAAACGACTTCTGGCGACAAGCTTATGTGGAAAGTATATTTTGTGTGACACTTGTCGTGTATCGGTATCCCGAATGTCGATTTACTACACCAAAACGACGAGTAATACGACAAAAGAAGGCGGTTTGAATTTTGTGAACGACTCTAGTGGAAATAACAAGTAGAAACGTGAGTTTTCTTTGGGTTTTAACTGGAATGGTGTAAAATGTATTTAGTGTTAATTATTTATACCTTAAGGGTCAACATTTTTAGCCAAAAAACAAATAAAGCGACTGGTTGAACTGGAAAATATGAATTTAGCAACAAATTTCAAAAGGTTTTTCTCAAACGGAAGGATTAAAAAAACTGGATTTAAAGAAATTTATCACAATTGTACAATGCACTTAGCATCTGGTAGATCAAATGGATTTTTGAATGGACTTTTGAAAGGCCATTTCACGTAAAAGTTGACTATGACTACGTTTTAAAACGGGTCCATGCGGAGAGTCCAATTTTGAGTCACTTCTTTGTGCATATTGACTGGTATTCGTGTAACATTCTCTTCCAAGGCGGCAATTGAAGCTGTTTGTATTTGACGTAATAATAATAATAATATGGATGGCGCTACAGCCCGTAGAGGACCAGGGCTAGCTAGCTTCTCAGCAACCACTCGTGTTGTGCATGCTATTGTTCTATCACGAATGGAGGGGACCAACGGTTTTATGCCGACTCCAAACTGCCGAGTTTGAAAACTTTTTTCTAGACAGTTTTACTCTTTGAGCATTGTCAGTGACACGAAAGAGGTGAGGGGGCGCTGAAAAGCACTGCTTGTCGTACCAAGAATCGAACCTAGGTTCAAGTGCATAGGAGTCGACGCATATACCCACAACGCCACGGGCCAACACTGTGTTTGACGTATTCGCATAAATAAGAGTCTAAATGAGTCACGGAGCCAAATCCGTATTGATAAACGAAGCAACTCTGGATTTGCTAGGTTGAATCATATGAAATGTCCGATTTTCACTCAATTCACAATAGAAGCTCTCGAAAATGCATCTTTAGCAGAGATGTTAGAAAGTGTTCGTTGCATTTCTTTTCTAGGATTTGTTTAGCATGTCTTCTGTCGACGGACTCTCTTTGACACTGGCAGCAAGATAGTAGTGCAGCATTTCGGGACGTAGCGATACATTTACGCAACATTCGCCCTTGGTTTGCCAGGTGGAAGACTAGACACGATGTGTGACGCAGTGCGTTGCAACAATTTTACAATCGGGCTGAAACATGAAAAAAGAAATGCGCATCGCGTAAGCATCACTGCCTTTGCGATGGTATGCAATGATTTTTTGATGTTGCGATGCATCACAATTATCTCTGATGCGCTGGTAGCTTTTGTATGCACAGCGCCTGCTTTCACATGACGTTTTAGAACGCGATGCATTGCACCATTGCCAAATGTTTGCAATTTTCGAACTCAGCCTCGAACTCAGCAAAAACGGTGCAAGACATTGCACAGAACATGGAAAATAATCGACACACTTCTCCATCCGGAAGAAATTAAATCGGACATGTGCTACAGCCTAATAGAAATGAGCCAAAACCGGAATCTGGAAAATGCGTCAATCTTGAATTTTGAGTTTCTACAATCGGGATGACGCTGACTTCTCGAATCATTCTACTGCGCCCACGCTCAGGGGCACTGTCGTACAGTTTGAACAAAGTTCAAAGTTCAATTTATTTGTAGTTCGATTTGTACAGTTTGAGTTACATCGAACTTGTATTATTTTAGAGATACAGAACAAAAGTCCTTTACAACTAAGATAGTTCAAAGTACACATAATAAGAAAAATTTAATACATTAATAGGAAATGTTAAGGGAAAAAACACTACAATCAAAAACCCTATTAAGGCTCTTACAACTAATGACTCTATTAGCTAAATTGCACCTAGGCCAAACTATGCAACATGCGAGAACGATATAACTATGTATATTATAGCTTTAAGATATGATCGATTTTTCCTTAATTTAAGATACGATTACGAATAAGCTCACTCTCAGAATAAGAGCTTAAAAAAATCTGGTGTAATTTATCAATGAGATGTGACATGGCATTTACATTTGCCTTTTCATGTAGCCTCATAGTAGAGAAATGCCAGGGCAGATTTAACATTAGCTTTAGCACCTTGTTTTGACATATTTGTAGTTTTTTAATGTGAGAGTTGGCACAATCGGCCCACACAGGTGCACCGTACGTTAAGACTGGTTGAAAAATCGTTTTGAAAACTAGTAGTTTGTTATCAATACTATGTTTTGATTTACGATTGGTACAGGGATATAGGAATTTAATGATTAGGTTTGCTTTCTGAACCGTGCTCGATATATGTTTTTCAAATGTGAGTTTTTTATCGACAGTAACTCCTAAATTCTTACAGCTTTCAGGCCACTCGATGCTGGTCCAGTTCGGTTGTAGGTTTGTTTGAGGTAGGAATTGCTGTTTTCTGCGTCGAGTAAACCACATAGCCTGAGATTTATCTGCATTCGGTTTGATTTTTCATCTGAAGCAGAATAACTGAAACGCATCAAGTGCATTTTGAAGAGAAGTGCTGTGCTAAGATATTGGATGCGAACTGGTCTGTGTCATCAGCGAACAAAGCTAGGAAAGTGTTACCATTAACTGGTATGTCGGACATGAATAAAATGAGAGCCAATACCGAACCTTGAGGTACGCCAGAGTGAGTGGTATATAATGATGACTACAGTTTAAACGTTTGGATTTGCAATCAGACCACAGTTAACCAGAGTTAACACGCAAATCTTTCATTGCTCCTCTTGACAATGACTACATATCATTTTATTAGTATTTTCGAAAGAATCAAAGCATCTTTTCCGAAGAATAGATTAAGATTTGTTTTCATTGCTGCACAAATTACATGCTTCTTAAAATATACTATTTTGCACAAACATCAGCGTACCTATACAATAACCGTCTTTTCAGAAGTTTATTCAGTTGACGTCAGCAGTTAAGTGTTTACGAAAAATTAACTTAATTTTTATTTTTACCATTTTCCCAGTGGACACTTCAAATAAATATTCTTCTGGGAATAGTCTACAAATTGGCCACTATTTCTTGTGACAGCATTCAGATTTCTTTCCACAAACCTTTACGAAACCTTTCCGGACATTTGGTGACATTTCCAAAAAAAAAAAAAAAGTTTATTTATATATATAATCACTCCTACTCTGTGTCGGTTTCAAATCGAAGATTTACGCAATTTTAAGAAACTTTGAGAAATTCAAACTGTTTTTTTAAAGAATGTGCAATTTTTCCATCACACTACTTTTTTTATCTCATTTTGGCCTTGCCTCAGAGTACTTCCCTTTGGTGGAAAGAACATCCGTCACATTATGTCGCACCCACAAAATCGACATAATACGCGAACAACCTTATCGCATTCCAAATGAAACCGATACGCGGGCGTCTGCATTTGCACTTGCACTAACGTCTTCGTCCGTCTCTTTGCGAAGATGAATGTGCAATTAGCACTCTAAAACTGTAACTACCAGGGGAACCAGGGTTTAAGCGCTTCGCGGATTGTCGATCCTTCAATCATTACTGTTCCACTATTCGTCGAGGAAATTCCCACACACCGCTTGTTCAAATTCAAAAAAGTCAATTGCAACGACAAACACTACACTATTCAGAACTCATAATTAATTTGAACATTCTCACATGTGAACGGTTTAAAAATGCGACAAGATTAATTAATTTGGACGAATTTCTGCAACTAATGACACACACTAACTTGTTCGGATTCAAAGAATAGTGCAAGGCATCGCAAATCTTTACCGGAGGAGTTCATTTCAATTTCAATCTCAACGGAGCACATTGAAACATCATAAATCTGATCAGAATCAATTCGAATTGGATTTCAACACTCAATCCCGCACAAACTACACTAATTGGACACGAAAAGGGAAACTCGTATATTTGTTCACAAAAAAAAAAAAGGAAGACTTACCGAACACGCTCCGAATAAATCTCAACTTCCTTATTCTTCTGCTGCTGCACCAACTGCTGCTGCTCCAACGGTGTCAATTGCTTCAACTTGCTCCCTGGTGCCAAATTGCCATTTGTTATCAAAATATTATTATTGTTGTTGTTGTTGTTGTTGTTGTTGTTGTTGGCGACATTGTTAGTGTTATTGTTAACAATAAGACCTGCATTTCCATTTCCATTATGATGCACTGGCGAGATGCTTAATTCACTCGAAGCCGATACTGGCGGCGATGTGGTTCCACTGCTCGATGACAAGCTGCCAGTACGTGCTCGCAAATCCATTGATCCATTCGAATTGGAATTTCCATTCGTATTGGCAGTTACTGATCCATTACCAATTACACCCACATTTCCATTTGTGGCCTGATGATGATTGCTGTTAGCCTGCTGGGTATTGGGATGATATGCTCCCGGATTGACGGTAGTCAAAGCAAGTGTTGGCTTCTGATTGTTACGATTGCGTTTCTTCTTCTTCTTCGTGGACTCTTCGTCATTGCCGCGAGCAGTTAGGAACACCCCATTGTGGGTTGCCTTCACCGGTGGTGGTGGTGACCAGTCGAGATCCTTACGAATGTGTCCACGACCGCATTTGCAACCGCATGCCTTGTAGACCAGATCGTAACCCTTCTTTGTCCACAAGTTCTGCAAACGTTGACGATCCGACCACGATCTTGCCCTGCCAATTGACTTTAGGGTTATCAGCACGGTTTGCTCCCAGGTTTCAAAGCATTCGCGATGCATGTACTGTCCCACCGAACAGTTTTCATTGTTGCAAATCACGCGCACACAATCGCTCAGATTCTCCATCGAGATCAGGCCGTAGTCTGGGCTGGAGGATGTCATTTTGAAGCAATCGCCGGTCGGAACACAGCATCGTATGTAGGTGGTCTCTCTAGTTGGAGACATCATCAGCGATGATGTAGACGATGTTGTTGATGAAGCCGACGATGACGACGATGATGCTGATCCCGATGACAACGACGACGAGATATTATTCTTGTTGCTCTCTACCAAATGATTGTTGTTATCCTGGAAATGCTGCTGCTGTTGTTGTTGCTGCTGCTGCTGTTGTTCGCCAATTGCTGCTGGCCCAACCACTGTCAAGCCGAGGAGATTGTGCACATCAATTGCTGTTGATGATGGTGTCACCGTCGTGTGATGATTGCTTACGTTGTTCCTTCGCGGCGCCATAAGGAGCACCGGATGAAATGCAGTTAAGGTAGCTATTTTCGTAATTTTTCACGCACCGTTTTTCACAAGAAAATCAGAAAATAAAATTTTTATATGTATACTATATGCAAAACTTCACGAAAAGCTTCGTTCGTTTTCTGGTTTCCTCTCTGCAATGCGAACACACTCCTGCTATATACCGAACGCAGCCAAATGCAGTAAAAGAAAAAAAAAAAAAAAAAAAGCAGGTCACAAAAAATCGACGAACTAAATTTGTGCGATTTCCTAAATTCGCGCACTTTTTCTTTGGCTCGTATCTGGTTGTTCCAATTTGATGGTGAATTCTGACAACACTTCGCAGAGGATATCACTTTTCTTCTTCTTCACGGATCTCTTCTAACGATAACGGTAGCTTATTCGTTGGCCACTTGTCATAGTATTTTGACACTTCTTATTTTCTATCTTTAAATGTCAACTATATTTCGTATAAACTTTTTATTTTTTTTTTGTTTTTGTATTTTCTGTTGTATAAAATATTTCCTGAGGTATAAGTTGCTCACTAAATCTTTCACTACGCGGTTGTTTTGTTTGTTTGTTTGTTTTTTTCTATTTTATTTTATTTTATAAAAGATGTGTGTGTATATACAAGTTTGTTTAGTTTATATTTCTACATATCAGAACTATAGTTACTTTCGTATTGCGGTATAAAAAAAACATGTTTCGTCGGGAAGAGGTATGTATGTATGTATGTACGTATAAAAAATTGAATTGAATTTTTCAGAGTTTCAAAAAGGGGAAGGAAGATGTACCGTTAAACTGTCATAGTATCAAAAATTGTCTTAAACATTTTCTCGGCTGCACTTGCACTCACTGATTGATGGAACCGAAAAACCGGGTGGACGTAAAACAGGGAAAGGAATTTTTGTTTTCTCACAAAATTGCATTTAAAAAAAAGACTGTTTCCTTATAATTTTTTTTTTTTCAACTTTTCACCGATAAGACTTGTTTTGTTTTTTTTCTTCTTTTTAGTCGGAATTTGTTTTTGCTCTAGTGTGTTTTTTTTTTGTTTTTTTGTGTGTGATTATTGTATGTTTCTGGAACGAACTGATCTATCGGAAAGCGAAAATGAAACTGAAATTTCACTCGAGGAGCGATAATCAATGGAGGCGCACACTACACCGAGCAACATACAAGAATCTACGATACGCGATACACAGCATGGTTTGGCAGCGACAACGGCGACTGTCGGTCGTGGTTTTGTGCGGGCCCCTGCTTGCTGTCGTGTAGTAGTGAAAACCACTAGCAGAAGCGGCAAACGGGTGAGTGGCAGTGGTGTGTGTTCGATTCGCTGTGTGCGAGAGTCTGTTGCGGGAGGCAGAGGAAAGTTTTCTGACGGTGATTGCTTATGTGTGCGAGAGAGATGGAACGCAGGGAGCGTAGAGATGTGTGTGTTTGGTGCTGTTGCAACCATCCTCATCATCCCTGCTGGTTGCAGTGATGTTCTTGAAATTTCCCGTTGCAGAAGGAAAAACCCTTGAACTGTGCGGCACGCACGCACACTCTCGCCGATTTGGCGGTGGTGCGAGGCAGGCTGCTGGTGGACTTTTTTGGGGTGAAATTGCAGTGGTAGTGTGTGACTGGCTTTTACGGGATAAACTTGAAATTGAAAATGAAATTTTTTCTGTTCACACACACCGAGTGGTGTCTCTCTTTCGCTCAGGGCTTACGCACGGACGGAATTGTTGCGTTGGATTGAATGGTGATGTGTGCGTGTATTTGTGTGGTGTTGTTTTGGTTCGCTCTCTTGGTTTGTTTTTGTTTCGTTTTCTGTGTTCTCTTGTTGGGCGAATTTCTGCAAAGTAGGGGAATCGAATTGGATGGACTTTTGTGTGTGTTCTCTGGTCGCATTAAACTCCCACAAGTATTCTGTGAAATAACAGAACTGAGAAGCTCCTGTTGATGGGCTGTTAACATCGCTGGGGCTCGGGGTAACTAGTGAGGGAATGTCCGTAACAGTGATGGCAAGTATTGCCAGATTCATGATATTTCGTGTATAATTACGTCTGGGACACCTGGAAGTCATTTCTAGTTTTCAAGCTAATTTTAATAATCTGTCGTTTTTGTTCACTGCTGTTCTTGTTGACTGGCAAGAGGAATCTGTAGTAAATTCCTAACACGACTAGGAAGATAATATTATTGCTTAACCTTGTTACGCCTTTTGAAGACCTGCAAAACACCTTAGCCTTCTCATTTTTAAATGTTCTAAAATAGAGTTAATTTGTGGCACCACTGCCCTGATGAGGCACATTTGCAAAACAAGCCTTGAATGAAGGGGTTTACTATGAACGACTCCATCAGATAAGCTTGAAATCACTTGACCTGCTTGGACAACGAATGGCTGCTAATGCGGCACTCGTCTTGCAGAGTCACATTTTCAATGGGAGACAGGTGTTGAAAGTGGCAACTTATCCAACAACATTGATCTTTGAGGAACTCCTAATCTCTATTCGGACCTTTCGAAAATTGGAAAAAATTCGCTAAACCGGACCGTGGTCAAATGGAATCTTCGCAAAAATGGCAGTCAAGCACTTGAATCAGTCTCCTTAAAGTCAATCCCGCTGAGAAGCAGTTCATTACTTGCTTATAGTCACTGCCAGGACACAGTGACATTCTAGACAATTAATTCCTTCTCCAATTGTGTGCGTCACCTTACACGCGGGCGTCCTTTATCCCACAAGATCGGGGACAAATTGCAACGCCCGCGTGTAAGGTGACGCACACAATTGGAGAAGGACCACGACCCATCCAGAGATTGCGCTAGCTGGAGAGGCATATTGGTTGTGGCCCAACTCCACCTGTCACTCAAACTGTAGAATAAATGAAACCTAGGTCGTTCACCAACAATAACGAGGGCTAACCCAGAGTTAGCTGATTACTGAGAATATCTGAGTATCAACGTGTAGGCGTTGAGTAAGCAGTTCCCATTTGATTGTTCGAGGAATTTCCTTCCATCTTCTAGCGTTGCTTCCTTTGGAAAAGTGCCGCCAGACACAGCTAAACGTTGGACAACTACTGTAAAGCGCAACAGTATCAATAAATCGAATCCTTTTCCAACAGCGCTATTCCTCAAATGTCTGATGTGATGGCAATCCAAACTAGAATCAGAGCCTGGGTGGTTCTCGGAGTTAAATTACACATAAAATTCCTCAAAACCAGTTCAATGGATATTTTTTTAAAAATTCAATTGAAAACGAAAGCATCTCCCGAATGGAATGATAAATCAAGCAAGAGAGCAACATTTCGTTTCTTCTAACAACATTGCAACTACAGCAAAGGCAACAGTAACATGACGGGCGAAATCAAGCTGGAGATTGGAGAATTGTCTGCAAAGAATGAATTCGCCGCAAGCACTCGATGAGATCTAATTCTCTCACTCTCCATCTCTCGCTATGTGAATGTGACTCTCTGTGTTTCTCCCCTCTATTTTCAATTCCTCTTCATATCTGTTTATTGTGTTTGTGTTGCCGTTTGGTGTGCTTTTTTTTTGCCGGCAAATGACGACAAAAAAGTGCCGGTTGCTGTTTACTTTATTTTTCTTGTGTGCTTCTCCTCATGTTTGCTTCGTTTGCTCTCTCACACTCTGCATGCCCCTTTTGCAGAGGCTTTCTTACGGGCGAATGTATGTATGCGCATATGTACGTACGTTTCTGCCTTGCACCGTTTTCTGTAGAAGTGTAGTGTGTCGGTCTTCCATGTACGATTTTCACTTTCGGTTTTGCGTTTGGCATTGACTCAGAGATGGGATGATGGCATGTGAGTCGGTATGGACCTGTGATACGTAGTATGTCCGCTTGGATGTGTTTGTGAATTTATTAGTAATTGAGGGGAAATCATTCGATGCCGGTTTGGAGATATCGTAACTTACGATATAAGCTGTGCTGCGCTGATATGTACATATTCTGTTTAAGGGAACAATTATTATTGTTGCGTCGAATTTTCTAGTATGTTAGGTGGGAATGGGGCTTACGAAGTTCTTTTGACTTCGATTTGTTTAATATTTTGTCAAATGAATGGACTCTATTTGAATTGAGACGTGTTGAGCTTGTTGTAATCGAGATGGGGCTGTGCACACGATGAGGAGAGCTAGCGTCTCACCTGGCCTTGCCATTACATTGCCGATGCTGGAGAAAGAAAGTAAGACAGCGTACTAGATGTCATAGGAAAGCAGTTGGCCGAGCTCTAATTTTGACTCAAACTTGAAAAGAGAAGGCAAGAAGCAGCCAAAAATAGATGTCACTCAAATTTCCTGATGACGAGAATGGTTTAATTTTCGATGTGTTTTGTTATTCAAATCTGTAAACGCTGTTGATTTGTAGGTGAGGTTCAGGTAGCTGACAGAACAGCAGTCGTGGGTCGTGCTTCCCATTGTGCTAGCACGCGGATCATGTCGATCGCACTCAGTAAACCAATTGATGCTTTTCACAAAGTGATGAATAGGTTATTGAAAAATTGGACCTCTAGGTGCTCTAGGTGAGCTTTCCTTCGAGATCTTTCTCGAAGTCCGGGACGGACCTGGGTCCCGAACAACAAGCCTATCCAGCTGACACCATTTTTAGAGTAAGTTGGCTGTGGTCCTTCTCCATTTGTGTGGTTTATCGGTTTCGTGAGCGCCTTCTAAAACATTCTGGTTGACAAGATCCAATTAGTATAAGAATTGAAGCTCAATGATCATCGTTTGCGTCGACATTTCGGTAAATTGGACCCTTTGTGCAGTGTAGTGCTACTAAGACTGGTTTTTTGGCGAGAAGTTCAGCTGTCGCGTTTAGAGAGCAATAATTTACACGAATTATAAATATAAATGTACTGTTTGCTGCGGTGTGTGAACTGCACCACTTTGTTCTTCAACCGCAATGGATTCAAAGATCTTATAATTTGGTGCATTTTGACTACTTTTTTGGGAATACGAAAAGTCGCTAGGCTACACTGCAAAAAAAACAACAGTCGACGCATTGCAGTCAACATAATTCGTAATACTGAAGACGCACCAAGAGCATCAAGCCCAAAGCGAATGCGTGGTAGAAACGACTCGAGCTGCTATCAGGATGAGGTTGTTGTCTGAATATACAAAGCTAACCTTACTAAATGGGCCAGAAATTACTGAAATGCAATAAGCGGTCTTCAAAATGTGCTACAGGACGAGTCCAATAATGTTGAACACAAATATCTATATATTTTCCAATATTCGATTGGCAGGTCATAATTAATTTGAGTCAATGTCAGTATGAAACAAAATGGTGGACATTTGTCGGATGTCAAAATTCACGCATAGTCCATAAAATATATATTATAGTTAAGATGTAAGAAATTCTAATTAATTAAAATAAATGTCAACATTTTAAAGAATTCCACTTCGCCTACGATGACATCTCAGCAGTCAACTCTACCGACTACACCGACCTGCTTCTATATCCAGCTTCTATATCCAGTGTCCACCTGTACGTGAGTGCGTCGACTCCACTCTGGGACAAATTCACTTTCGGTTTCGCACAGTGTCAAGCCGACCTAAGGATCTCATCGTCTAAAAATCTGCTGGTCCAAAATACCAGGCAAAACCACTGGGTTAGCCTTTTCACCTAAAGCAGCATTTGTGCACCCCGTTCCTAATCCTTTCCATCCAAATCGTACTCACCCATGCCGTAAGTTTTTTTTTCCTAAAGTCATGGAATCCTTGATAAATCTTCAGCTATTTGAAGTTATCGTGAATGACAGACGCTTCTTAGAAACCAATCTTTGCCACAATGATGTCGAAAGCAAGACCGTTGCGTTTGGTATTTCTGAGGCATTTGACTTGTGTGGAAAATTCGGCGAATCGACGTTCTCTTCTTCTTTGTATAAGGAATAGCCTTTCCAATCGTTGTTTTTGATAGGCTCAAGTCAGTTATCGATGAAATAAACGCTGGTCTTCCCCAAGGTTCTGTTTTGTCACCGATAATCTTTCTAATTTTTTCATAAATGATATCAAGCTCACGACTCTGCTCTTCGTTCGTCGGATTGGTCATCTGTTTTGTGCATTGAAAGCATAATCAATTGGGATACGAACAAACGAATTGAACTCAATGCATTTAAGCCTCAATGTTAGCTGTCGTCTAAGGAAAACCCCTAATAATCAGCCACTATCCATGACTGGCACTTATGTCGATGAAACCAGCAAAGTCAAAAGCACACTTAGCTGGAATTACCACATGTCGGAAGTAGCCAAAAATGCCGCGAAATCTCAAGGCATCCTCAAACGATGCAGGAAATATTTCAACCAATCTGATTTGAGTTCCATGTGTAGGGTGTCCCAAAATTACCTCATTTATTACCAAATTACCAATCAAATAGAGAACACAAAACACTTCCATTATATTTTGAGATATTGTTCAATAATGAAAACACGTTGTACTATTTGTACTGTTGACGCTACATTTTTACCAACCCTAGACTATCAGCGATCGAATTGTTTTTTTTTCATTTTCAGTGTTACCAACAATTTACTGCACAAATGGCGGCACATTAAAATCGTACGTTAATTTTGCGACACCCTATACACATCCATATATACATATATAGGCCCTAAGCTTGAGTAGAAGGCTAAAATTGTGTATGATCCCCCTAAGACCTCTCTCCACCTACTAAGCAGAATCTAAAAGTGGGAGCTTAAACTTATTGAATCACTTGAAGATCGATTGAGTGTGTCGGTTGGGCAAAATCTGTTCGTTGTATAGCTTTTTTTTTGTTTAAAAACGAGGATCAAGTGAACTTGGCTTTCTCCTCTTCATTAATTCAACCCCAATATCTGTCTCCGCATGAATGCTAAACAGTTCAAAGTTAATCACAGTTAAGTCTGGAGACTAATTTTTAGCCATTTTTAGCCGCATTAAGACCAATGTGCATAGGTACCTTCACTGCATACCTTCGGCTCGTGGCATGCCTCGACCCCTGAGACTCAAGGGACAAATTATCGGCCGGAAATGCTTGAAAAATTCTTCGAAAACGATTACATAGCCATGATTGTGGGAAGTAGTAGTGTTTGTGAACCACTTCCAGAATGCATTCTCTAGATTCGACACATATGGCGGTTCAAGCTTGACGTTTCAGATCAAAGTTAGGCTATCTTAAGTATGGACGTTATAAGTGTGTAAAGGGCATTCCATTAGCGCTAATGTGTGTGTGAGATATCATCGAAATTTTGTGTTCAATTGAAAGGCCTATCGATGCCAATGTGTATGGAATATAACATCGTTCGAAAAAGAAAGTCTAATCGATCTCGGTGGCCAGTTCACATCACATCCACGTGAGATGACCATGCCCTCGAATCGGTCGTTCAGAATTTCCAATGTGGCGTCAGCACATGTCGTTCGTGTCCATATCATCCAATTCAGGCCAGAAGAAGTTGGTGATCATCGACATAGACAGTGTTGGCATTGACGTCGTTCTCAAATATGGATCGCCAGCCTAAAATCCACAGCCAACCGTGACTTTTTCGGAACGCATTCGACGCTCTAAGATCTCATGTGGATTCGTCATGTTGGACAATTTTGTTTGTTGACGTACCCCTTCATCCAGAAATGGCCCACTTCTTATGGCGACCGTAAAATGGGCAGATGGACAGAACATCCATTTTGATAAAACAATTTTATCATTTACACGTGTTATTGAACGTACATGTCCGTCCATGGTGATTTGGCAAACACACACTGAATAAATGACAGCCAATTTGACAGGTGTAGCTTCAACAATATGGCCGCTGTCAACTGTCAAGGTTCGGAGGTACCTAGCATCAACCTGAACAAGGCAGCTGCCACATAAATATGAAAATTACGTGCAAACACAACAATCATTCAGTTCACAATAAGCATTTACATTACAAAACCCAGTTCCTCTGTCATTTTCTGACAGATCAGAAAAATAAACTTCAGCTGGCCCAATAATGCTGCCAAATGCCCCACCTTCTCGACAGGTTTCAAAAGCAAGAATTTCCGTAAACATTGCAATTAAATGGTAAAATATGTATGTCACCAATTTTTAATGTCACCCCATCGGCAGTTGGGCACGACCGTACAGCTGAACTGACATTTGTCATCGCCTACGCAAATTTACCAAATTAATCACACATGTAGATATGTATGTACGCACGTATTTTAAACACACAAATGAGTTTGTTTATATTGATTTTATTACCACTAGCGATGGTAGCAAACTGCTAGAATCACACCTATTGCTGGTCTTGATGCGGCATTGATTTGCATTTTTGTCTTTCTTGGTTTTGGAAGGTGTCCTCGTGTCTAAGTGCAATTTGCTTGATTGAATGCTAGTGCATGCATTTGACTTTAAACGGTTAGCTTAGAGTGGCGGCCGTGGAATCACATACATACAACATTGAACAAGTTCACGAGAATCGACTTGCTTCGGAAGAATAAAACCATTTCGTGACGGATTAACACACGACTGCATATGATTTGGGAGCATGCACCAGATCATCTGTAAAATTTGGGAAGACGAAAGCATGCCCGACGACTGGAATATCAGCTCCATTTGCCCCATCCACAAAAACGACGATCTTGCCTCTTGCAACAACTATAGAGGGGATATCCTAGCTCCACGTCGCCTACAAGATCCTGTCCAACGTACTGTGTGAACGTCTAAAGCCGTTTTGCACCACACCAAATGCAAATCGACCATATACCAATTCTTCACACTAAGGCAAATCCTGGAGAAGACCAGTGAGTTTCAAATCGATACGCACCATATTTTCATCGATTTCAAAGCCGCACACGACAGCATTCATCGCAAGGAGCTATTCGATGCGATGGCCGAATTCGGGATCCCGGGAAAACTGAAACACATACGCGATGCACCGTGCAGTTCGGCTCAAGGATTTCTGAGCCGTTTGAAACTTGCACTGGATTTCGGCAAGGAGATGCGCTGTCGTGTGATTTCTTCAATCTGGTACTGGAGAAGATAGTGCGGAGGGCAGCTGTAAACACGGAAGGCACTATCTTCTACAAGTCGGTCCAACTGTTGGAGTACGCAGATGACAACGTGCCGTAGTGGAGGCTCTTACGGCGATTGAAGAACAGGCGAAACGAACTGGTCTCAATGTCAATGAAGACAAAACGAAATATATGCTGTCGACCAAAAAACGTTCCGTCACACACCACCTTGGACAAAATTTCACGATCGACAGCTACAATTTCGAGGTAGTGAAGGAGTTTGTCTACCTCGGGGCAAACGTGAACTCCACAAACGACATCACAGTGGAGATCCGGTGCTACTTCGGTTTGTCAAAACAACTAGGCTCAAAACTCCTGACTCGAAGGACCAAAATCATGCTCTACAAAACTCTTATTTTGCCAGTCCTGCTCTATGGAGCCGAAAGCTGGTCGCTAAGCAAAACCGCAGAGTTGATTCTTCGTACCTTCGAAAGAAAAGTTCTACAACGTCTGCGAGGAAGGCGTTTGGAGGAGAAGACATAACCGCGAACTCTACGAGCTGTAGCAGGATGTGCATGTAGTTCGGAAGGCAAAAATCCGTCGACTGCACTGGCTCGGCCACATCGAGCACATGGACAACAATGCTCCAGCAAAGAGGGTCTTTGAATCCGAGCCTACTGGTTCGAGAAGGAGAGGAAGACCGAATCTTCGGTATAAAGACCAAGTAATCGCCGATGCAAGACAGCTTGGTCTTGATGACTGGAAGCAGCGTGCCCAAGACCGTCAACGATGGAAGGCAGCAATTGCTCAGGCTCGGACCCTTCATGTGTCGCCGGCCTGATAAGTAAGTAAGTAAGCATATGATTTGTCTCAAATATTCTAAAATTAAGCTTGCAGGGAGCTCTGCCCTCACCATTTTCAATATTATTGCTGAGGGTAAATTGAACCGCGACCTTAATATCTATTGTGCCCCCAATTCATAAGTTTGCTTTCTTAAGAGCTCCCCTCCCATGCAGCTCTTTTCAGAGTTGTACTGAGCGTTATTTGCTCCTATTGCGCGAAGGTTGAAGAGATTTATCCTAGAGTATTCCCTCTAAGCCAGTTTCCTTTGCGAATCTGACAGCTGGTTCTAGTGATTTCAAATCTTCCTCCGATATTAGGTGTTTGTCCAGATATCTTTATCTTTTGTGGGCTACACTTAGCTGGGCAGTATATGTTCTGGAATTTCATTAGATTCTCCGAAGAAACTGCAGAGACCTTCTTCTGATACTCCTAGGTTTCCTTAGGTGCTCCCTGAGTTTACAGTGCCCTGTTACGAAGCCTGTAATGATACGGAGGTTGTTTCTGCTCATTCTGATACATGGCTCAAACCTCTTGCGGTTATGTTGGGCGTTGTTCCATCTATCTGCCCGGTTCCTTCTTTCTAGTTCCCTGAACTCATCCCTGAGGACGTGATCTCCTACAGCGCAGAATGGTTCGGGGGCTATACAATTTTCCGATGCTCCTTTCCTAGACAGGGAGTAGGCCATTTCATTGCCTTCTATCCCTGTATGGCCAGGTATCCTACTGTTACTCATACACAGCTTTTTAAGCTTCTGTAGACTTTCCCACACGAGCTCTGCCCTATCCAACTGTCGAATAGGTGAAGAAAACAGATTTTCATCCAAAAGTTGACGAGCTGAACACAGTCTGTTATATTTACGATGAAACTGCTCAAAAGTAAGGAAGGAGAGGCATTCATTAGGTTAGGTTCGAATGGCTGACGGCTGATGGGCAGCAGTCACACTTATGTAGGCCAGAGAATGCCCGTCGTGCTACCACGCTTATTTAATTGATCCTATTCCGACTTTCACTGTTGCTACTTGCTCCTCATCGTCTCTGCAGCTCCTGCAGAAGTCATTCTAGCGAAGACCTAACCTAGAAGTGTGAGTTCCAATGGCACAATGCCCGTTCTAAGATTCTGTCTACTCATGCTGATCAGGCTACGTGAGCGTTTTGGATCGAGAGTACGTCATAATTGTTTTTCAATGAAGCACGCTGTGGCTGAACAGTTTCAAGGCAGTGGCTGAAGAGTTTCTTGAAGAGAAGATGTTTTGCGCTAGCGATTGGCATGGATGACAGATCTCCATCCTGTCTAGCGAGTTCGTGCGCTTCACAGTTGTCTGGAATGTCACAATGTCCCGGAACCCACGTTGGATGCTAGAATAGTTGACCATCTCGTCGGAGATAAGCTGCAGATCAGGGAAGTCTTGTGACCGCACTCAGGGATCTGCGCCTGATATTACATTGTTTAGCCGGGACAGAGCTTCCTTTTTCGCCTCTACCTGAGAAGCGTCGCAGTGATTTGGTAGCCGGATTGACTGTTGAATATTTAGTTCCTTAGAATAGACGCCCATCTTGAATCCATCTGAGAAAATTGGGAGGATGATGGTACATAAACCCATCTCGCAGAGGAGCCTAGGTATCATTAGATCGGTGTCTTCGGGTGTGGATCTACATATATCTGCCAAGGATAGTAGAGTGTCCATATCGGAGTTCATTTCGCACTTGTGCAGGGATTTCAATGTAATTGCCATACTGGCCGCTGATTGTCAATCGTTTAAGTCTATTGGCGGATGATTTAGGGGAGTGTTCAGAGCTCCACTGATACATACGCCCGCATCCACTCCATCCCTTCTAGCGGATTCCAGTTGATGTTCTTTGTCCAGCGCAGTCCACCAAATCGCGACTCCATGCAGTTGTATCTGTCTGACTACTGATGATGGATAGGCGTAGAGGCTTTTTGACACGACCTCGATTTTGGTTTGGTTGCTTAATTTCGTGTCCTGGATAAGACCTGGACATTTTGCCCTGCCATTCAGCTTTAAATGGATGCCACATATTGTGCGATTTTGTGGTGAAGAGGAGAGCCCAGGAAAGGCTTTTTTGATCACATTTTTTTCAAAATAATCCACCGTCTTGTAAGCGATCACAAGGCCTGTCGAAGTGTATATGCTACTCGATGGCCGGAATAGCCAATAGATGATGTTGATTGAAGTCATCTGAATTCTAAGCATCGTATTTGGAGAAGTCGCAAGAGTACGGTGGGCGCTGTAGGCGTTGACCGCAATACTAATTTGAGTTCGGGAAACAGACTCTAGCTGAGTTCGGCAGGTGTTCAAGCCCTGACGCTGAACATTATTATATTACCGACCATGTTTCGCACTAAACGACATGAACTTCGATCATATACCGAACTTTGTACCGGTCGTTTAACTATTTTCAACAAATTCAATTTCCTGCCGAAGACCTGATAACTCAATCTCTCGTCGACTTATCCACCAGCATTCCTTCACGATTGGATTGGACCTCTTATGATCAGATGGTGGACGGTCATCTGAGAATTTTCCCAGACTTATCGAGTTGTGGCTCTTGGTGTCTACTCCTTACTCTCCCATAGTGCTTAAATAGCCACCGTATTGGCTCAAGATCAATGGGATATAATCACGTGTTCGGACTGCCAGACTGCCATTTAGTTCCTCGACAAAGTCACTTTCTATTTCCTCAATTCTGGGCAGTCTAATGGCCAGATGTCGGAACACCCACCTCAAGTGAATTCCAGGACACTCGTTTGGTGTGGTACGACCACTACTCCCTCACCAAGTTAGAGCCCACTGTCTATAGGCTCTTTAGAGATTGTCGCAATGAACATAACATTAATACTAATAAAAAATATGATGACACTACAAACCTGTGCACGCTTGATGATCGACCAGGCAGAACGAGGCTTAGACTGTTTTTTAGTGAGTCTTAGAGAAGCTGAGACATTATCAAAAAGTAGACCCGTGGTGACGTGGTGGCCCGTAGCTTTGCGAGTATGTGCGTCGACTGCTACGCATGTGGACTTACCTGTCTAGGTTCGATTCCTGGTACGACAAGAAATACTTTTCACGGTCCCACCTCTTTCGAATCACTGACAATGCTCAAAGAGTATAACTGTCTAGAAAAAGCTTCTCAAACTTGGCCGTTCGGAGTCGGCATAAAACTGTAGGTCCCTTCCACTCGTGATAGAACAATAGCACGCACAACATGAATGGTTGCTGAGAAGCTAGTGCCTGGCCCTCTACGAGCTGTAACGCCACCCATATTATGGCGACAAAAAGCGAAAAATGGTTTTGCGACCTTGACCATGACGCCATCTTGGGCATGGCGACATCCTACTAAAGGGTCCTTCATTAAACGCTTCCTATCTTTAAATTTAAATAAAACAATGTGTGTGTCGGATATCATCGGCATTTTTTACTCGTTTGAAAGGCCTATCGGTTGGCTTTGAGGGCCGATGTGCTTGGCTTATTCGCTTATTAAGTGCGACCCACAAGAAAAAGTCTAACGGGGTCAAATCCGACGACCTAAGTGGCCAATTCGCATCACCTCCACGTGAGATGACTATGTTTGGAATCTTTCGTTCAGAATTTCTATTGTGAAGTCAGTACATGCCGGTCTTGTCCATATCATCCAATTCAGGCCAAATGAAGTTGGTGATCATCGACATATGCCGTTCATCGTTGGCGGTAATGGCCTGGCCAATGTCGTTCGCAAAGAAATATGGCACGCCAGCCCAAAATCCACACTAAACAGCAACTTTTTCGGGATGCATTGGACGCCCTTGGATCTCATGTGGATTAGTATCGTCTCAAATTCAGCAATTTTGTTTGCTGACGTACCAACAAATGCGCCTCACCTTATGGCGACCGTAAAATGGGCGAAGAGCACGGAACGTTGCCGAATAGTTGCAGTACTGTGAATACGTTGCTAAAACCTTTTCTTTATTGTTCGATCGAACTTGCCTATATCCCGAACTTTGCTGGCTTTGAGAATGAGGCAAAATAATTTCATATGCCTTGCCATAACAGCACTCACATTCATTAAGTACGTAGTTGATGGGAGTGTATTCAATGCTGAAAAACTTTTCGGTGCAGCCTACAAAACTTACAGCACCAGGGGAACTATAGAAACAGCGTAACCGATAGAAAAAGCGCACAGAAACTGCGAACACGATCGGTTCCCTAAAAACTGGAACAACAAGGTATTAGTGTCTCTATAAAAATACATATTTTAGAGGCATCAAAAGTGACCCAAGATTTCCCAGAAATCTATCGTGCTTCCCTTCCTTCTTCTAGTTGCGCTAAAGTCCGCGGTGGATCTGGGCTTTAGTCAACAAGCTTCTCCAGCTGGCACGATCTTCAGCTGCCTCCAATTTCGTGCGCCTAGTTGGTTGAGGTCCTTCTCCATTTGTGTGCGCCATCGTTTCCGTATGCGTTCTCGATTGCGTTGTCCCACTAGTTCGTAGTCGAAGACTCTTCGGGCTGGAGCAGTGTTGTCCATGCGCTCTACATGACCTAGCCATCTTAGGCGTTGAATCCGTAGACAAGGCTCATGTCACTGTACAGCCCGTATAGTTAATGGTTGAATCTTTCTCTCCAAAAACCGACAACGCAAACAGGACCAAAGATGGAACGCAGAACTTTTCTCTCGAAAAGACCAAAGACTTCTTCATCTGCTCTTGAGACTGTACAGGTTTCTGTGCCATAGAGCAGGACAGGGATGATGAGGATCTTATATAATGTTAGCTTGGTCCTTCGAGAGAGGGCTCTACTACTCAATTGCCTCTTGAGCCCAAAGAAACAGCGATTGACAGTTATTCTGCGTTTAATCTCGGTACTGATGTTTTTCGTACTGTTTACTTGGGAGAAGAGGCAGACGAAGTCCTTAACGTTCCGAATTTCTGGCCGAGTCGTCGATGCTGTACGTCCTCTCTCGATGACAGCATGTACTTCGTTTTATCCTCATTTACTGCATTTTCGCCGACTCCGTTTCGATACCAGCAAACGCTTCATTGACAGCTCGCTGTGTTCTGGCCGGCCTCACTTCCTGCCCATGTCCTAACTAAGATGGACCAATGCAGTTGTGTGAAAATCATCCACCGATTTCGGAATGTGGAATATTTCACAGCATTAGAGCCCGATTCTTACAAGCAATAACGGAAATAGAACTGAATCCAGGATAAATCCCTTCGATTCTCCAGGCAATTTTTGTCCTTCTGCTGCAATTGGAGACAAATCCTCAATTCCAACACTTTACCCAATAAATGCGTTTGATCTCAACCGCTGGGTTGGATATTTTTCAAAAACCGAAAGGCCATTGCGGGATATTGGATCACAGTTGCCGGGTACTGTAGTTTGGTGGTCGGGTATTGGTGAAAATTTACTTAGTTGCAGCATCAAAACATGTCACATAACCGAAACGTCTTCAAACTTCGAATGTACATACCCACATACATAACCTGTCACTTGTTCATGAAACCTGTTTAAACATCACTAAACAAATGGCGCACAGATCGTCATAATTTCATGCAAAATCTTATGAGGAATCTGTGAAACGTACGATATTCTTTTTTTCTTTATTTTACTTGAAAAAAAACCAAAAGAGATTTAAAAAAAAGCGTCCAAAACATAAATACAGCTGCCAATCTTCGTGTTGAATCTAGAAGTAGATTGATCCATTCCATTATTGCTTCATCCTTACGTAACATCCAGGATAAGAATAAAATAATAAAAAAAATATATACATAAATACCAACACATAGGCAGTGCCCATCAAGCCCCAAACTATTATCGTCTTCAGAAAAGAAAGAAAACAAAACAAAAGGACAACAAGATGGAACGAAGAATAAACAACCAAATAAAAAAAATAGTGAAAAAAAGGAAGATTCTGTAAAGAATTTCATTTTTTGTTTAGCAACAATCCAAGAAGCCCTAGTTCCCGAACAAAGTTTTCAGCTCCTCTTGACGGGTCCTCCTTGTTTCTGTTTTTTTTTTTATTTTTGTTTTGTTTGCTTCTTGGATCTTGGCTCTGTTTCAGGTTTCTTTAATTTCTTTTCTTGTTTGTTTGTAACTACTCCACTTGTGAGAAAAACCAAAAAAAAAATACATAGGCATGTGGAAAACGTACACATAGAAATGTCCGCTTTGTAAATAACTCGAATGTACCGATTAGAAGGAAAAAGAAATTAATTCTAAAGAAACGAAGAGAAACAAAAGGAAGTCATAAAAATCGATAAACACGCGCTTGATGTGCATATACAAATGTATGTATGCCTTTATAGCATATTCCCGTGGATGGGCCTCTATAACGTCAAGTTACGTAATGTCCTACCAGATTATGCACATACACTTATGCAGCGATATGTATAACCTACTCTATACTCTCACCTCATATAATTGTGTATATATCCAGATATATAGCATGCATAGGACAAGAGGCTTAAGCTTCCTTTTGGCAAGGGTTTCCCGTTCTCTGAATTCATCATTCCCTCATGCGAACGTGGATGGGTTTGCTGATGATTATAGAGCTCTAAGCGTTTAGCCCAATACACAGTGACATACAGATGTTTATGTACACTCATGTATCCAGGCTAGCGAAACGAACGTCATGTGTCAAATTTATGCATGTGTAGGGTAAGCAAGCCAGTAGCATTCCGTATCGCATTCCTCACCGAAGACCTAGAGTGCTGTTTGGTTGCTGTTGCTACACCACACCGACCCAACAAAAAAGAAGAAGAAAAAAAACGCAACTCCAACTCCAACTCGGCTTTCTGTTATAAAACATGAAAAGCGGGCATAAAGAGAACACAAAAACGCCATAATACATCCAAGGATTAACAAAAAAAAAAAAAGAAAAAAACTACACGAAGAAAGGAACAAAAAAAGTATCGCAACCAAAAATTGTACAAAAAAAAAGGGAAATATAACCAGTCCAGAATTGGAAGAAGGCCTTGGACAAGATGCGCGAAGGGCATCCGGGCGTGGAGGACGGCAACTCACGAAGCACAACCACAGTCAGCGACAACACATCCTTGACACATTGGAAATGAAAGTGTTTGTTTCACTTGATCAGCGGACTACACACGTATGTATTCTCCCGGAGCGATCGAGGGAGGTGGCCCTCAACCAAGAACACCGTGTCTCTGAAGGCTCAGAGCTAGGATCAGCGAAGACTGGATATCTATAAGTACTTTTACCCTGTCGTTGTAATTCACGAGAAGAGTTAAGCTCATTGCATGTGCAGATCTACTGATTCTAGTCAATTTGGTTCACTAGCTACATATAAAGTCCTAAAATGGAAGAACAGTTTTCTCACATAAAAATGTAGAAAGACTACCCTCACAAGGACTTTTAGATACCTCCGTACGCAAGTCAACTTAAGCAATCGAAGGAATACACAAATTTGATATATGTAGTCTGCCCTGATGACTACTTCGTTCAATTTCGTTAAGTTTCGTTTACTATTGCTTGCTTGAGTGAAAACGAAATCAATCGTTGCCTACGTACGTAAATGACAGTTGGTATTGGAATTTTGCTGTAATATTTGGCCTTGGAATTTGCCGATGCTTGTGTCTACTGTTCGTTCGGTTCTGTTATATGCTTATAAGGCCAACTAAAAAGACGGAGGTGACATTCTACAAAGATTTGCTAATTACGAAAGAAGACGACTACATTTTCGCTGCTAAACTAGTTCTTATTGAATCTGATTTCTTACAATGTCTTGTAAACAGCGAGAGATGTAGGCAGCTTTTATTTTATATAATATCGTTGAACTGCGTCCAACTTCTGTATGAATTTAGCAGATGTGTAAGTAAATGTGATCCAGCTATTGACGGATAAGTTATTCTTAACAAATTCGCTGCTTTCTTGCCATCTTGTACGCCTGAAGCCGTTCATAAACAATTCCCAGTGCGGCTTCAGGCCATGGAAGTCCATAATACACCAGATGCTTACACCCCAGCAGACCCAAGCGATGCAAGTCGACATGCACTGCCTATTTGTCGATTTCAAGCCTGATTATAAAAGCGTGCCATGCTTATAAATACGAACCATTTACACCGCCATATCCAGATCTGAGATTGCTGCCAAACTCGTCGTTGCGCAGGAACACGATGGAGAATTCTTATTATTCCATCAAAGTCGGTATCGAACTCACCGAGACCCTCAAAGTCAAAATAGGTTTTAGACAAGGCGACTTCTTGATGATCACTCTGGAGTAGATTGTGTAAAATTCGCACACTACCACTAGAGACACGATCTTTCAATGAACCGTACGTGCCAGACAAAGAAAACTTGGATCGAATTTCGGCTGAGCCTTTGTTCCTGAGAGTTAATCACAAATCACATGAGACAACAGCGTCGTTGTGTTCAAAGGAGAAGTCACTAGTTATTCTCCGCTTGCTGACAATGGGCCTGTACGTGTTGCATTTTTACATGTGGTAGGATTCATTTTTGGAGAAAATCTGACCAATGTTGTCACCAGTGGTAGACAAGACCAAACAGTCTAGATTTAAGGGTGGAACTGGAACCAGAAAGCCATCGATTAATTTAAGTTTTAGTCTTAAGCCTCAAGCAAGCCATGCTTTTCTACAATTTTCGAATGATGAACTTGCCGTCAAGCCGATAAAGTGATCTATGAAATATCAAATATTACACTGCGTCTACAATTTACAGGTTAAGGGTTTACCGATCTCGGGCCAACGT
Organism: Eristalis pertinax; assembly: GCA_907269125.1. Taxonomy (NCBI): domain Eukaryota; kingdom Metazoa; phylum Arthropoda; class Insecta; order Diptera; family Syrphidae; genus Eristalis; species Eristalis pertinax. Next base: position 54,283,109 of record OU026145.1, read on the forward strand.
GAATTCCAAAAATGACATCCTAGTGGAGATCCGACGTAGTGTCGCCCTTGGCTACCGGTCATACTTTCGTCTGACGAAACAACTTGGTTCAAAACTCCTAACTTGAAGGACCAAAATCTCGCTCTTTAAAATCTGAAGTTCGAAACCATATTTCACAGTTTCAAAAAGGCTTTGTGAGTGGGAGGTCAATTTCAACTAATTTGGCTATTTTCACAAATTTTTGCTTACGTTCGACTTCAAGTTGACTTGATATACTCGGATTTTGCCGAGGCCTCTGACCGGGATCAATATAATATCTCCATGAAGAAGTTCGAGATGATTGATTTTCATTCAAAATTCTTGGAATGGGTTAGTTATCTTACTAATCGTTGAGAGTTTGTAAAAACAGGAAATGTTCTGCCACAAATAGTTTTTAATTTCCTTGGAGTACCCCAAGGTAGTCACACTGGCCCCCATTTGTTTCTTATTTTCATTAATCATTTACCTTGCAATGTTTTCATTCTAACTGCCCTCATATGCCGTTTTATTAGTGAGATCATTGTCGGATGCGAAGGAGTTACAAAACGTGGTGTGATTTGAGACTGGTGAGATTTGGAGTAGCGAGAAATTCACCATATGTGTGCATTGTACATATTGTTTTCTTGTAGTCCGCTATGGCCTACTGGGTTTGCGATCTGCAAGCGGGGATGGCTCGCCTGTGCACAAATAGCAATAAAACTTGCAATAACGGCTTGTTTTGAAGAAACTGCGATGATCAATGTGGTGAGTGATAGCATGCTCACGAGAAAGTGAACCAAATTGATCTTCATCCTTGGGTTTTCCTTTTTCACTGACCCTCGGCTATTGTTACTTCCGGTTGTTCTTATCTGATATCCTAAAACTGATGCACAGTCGAAAATGGGGTAAAGAAATTTGTCCACCCGCGACATTTACAGTTTTGCAGTAAAGATAAAGTGGTTACGATCTAGTTGGCGTATTTTTAATGATAACTTCGACTACTATCCTCGGGATTCTAGGTTCGCTTCCCGGCACGAGCAACTTCGCTGCTTTCGGATCCTGCTTCAGCTTTTCAAAAGCCCACTCCCGGGAAAGTAGACACTGTGGTAGGTAGTTCGGTTTCAGTTCTTCGATAAACTCCGCAAACCGCATCCTGGCTGAGATCCGATGCAGAATCGCGTCAACAACCGTCAGTTTACAAAAAAACAACGTGGATTTAATCTCTTCGCACGAAGGACCAAAATCGGCTCTACAAAACCATTATTTAGTCAGCCCATCTTGCAGATCTGATGTAAGTACTCGCACCGTGGAGAAGTTTGAACAACTACACTCAAACATCTGTCAAAGCACTGTAGCGGCCATTATAGAAGAGAACCCAGAAATGTCGATGAGGCGACGATTAGCTGAATAGGGGATCGTCTGCTTATTTTGGGGTTGGATTTGACGCAAGAATTGAAGCCGCACGACCATAGCAGCGCCGAGGGCACTGAAAATGTTGCCAGTGATCCGGATATTGGCCATCTTCTCGGAAGACATCTATTTGTGACTCAACTCAATTATGCCAACAAAGAAAAATTGGAGTTATTGGAGCGAATACAATCCACAGGTGTTCGTCTTAGCATCAACGCATCCACAAAGATTGACTAACTGCTGGGGTTATTGCATGGTGGCATTATCTAATCTTATATCTTTCGAAACTAGGAAAGAGTCGCCGCTTTGGACAATGGTCTCAGTTATAAAGCGATGTTAACTAAAGTCAGAGATCGACAAAAACGATATATCCGAGATGCGGTTCAAACAGATGTGGTGCTACATGCCTTACAAGCGACGCAACCCTGGAAGCTATGAAAGGCCACTTTGACGGCATGGCTAGCGTTCATCAATTGGCCCTCGTCTGGGGCTAAAATTGCACTGTCCTACAAGTTTTTAGTTTCCGCGAACATGGCAACCACTTTGGACGAGCTTGAGGTCAACATTCGACACGGTATAGAACCGATCGTTTGAATCCCGTTTTAATAATGTGTACTTTGCTTTATAATGGCACGAATGTACCTTCAAAACTAAGTCAATATTTTGTGAATATCTCACACCGTTGTTGTTTTATTTGAACGTCTTTCCCTATCGTTCTTATCTGGTCATCCTTACTTTCCACATGTCTTGGAGACAAAATGGAGAACTTTTCTAGCCTAAGAGTAGACAGTCTTCGGCAGCGCTAAATTCCTGAATTCCTAATCGGACATCGGAAGTAGTGCATTTTTTTTCTTACTTAATCATTCGAAAATTGCCAGTGTACCTTGTTCAAGAGGCTTGCAGTGTAGCCGCTCAAACAAACCGACGCATTAAGTATTAAAAACATTCAGCAGCAGCCTATGAGCGATGACTATAGGTATACCGAACCGCTATAACAGCTCCATGGATGGCGATGTTGCATTGGGAATGGATAAGGCAGCAGTCGCAGGGTTTCCTAAGGGACCCGTGCAGTGCGGGCCGGAACGTTTTTCATTGCCAGAGTCCTACAGAAACGCGAATCGCCTCTCCCTTCCGCTGCAAGAAATGCTGCCAAAAGCAACGGGCAACAAAAAAAAATTAACGATACATGAAAGGAAGAGGGATCGAGTATGGGAGAGGAAGAAGGAACAAGAGAGAGAACGAGGCAAAGAAAAAACACCAACAAAATGAATGCCACAAACACATAAAGCATAAAAGAAATGAAAATTAAAAGCATACACACACACACACACACACACACGCACAAAGGCCCGATCGATTTGATTGCGAAACATAATGGGCCAAAGGGCGAAAGTGAGAAGCGGCACAACGGATCTGCACGGACTGTGCCGGCCTAGAGTTGGTTGGTGTCATGCAATGCGACGAAGGAGGCGGTGAGATGAGAAAGAAGCACGATACGCACACCACTGCACGGCGTACACACGTGCATACACGATGGTTACCTCGTCTCCTTCGGTCACCCTTTAGCGGCCCACTGGCTATGACATAAATCAAAAGCTGTTCTGGAAATTAGAAAAAAAAAAAATTAAAAGTGAAGCCCTCCTCTCTGTGCCATAGGTTTGAGCGATGATGGTGCGTTCTGGACGAGTTAGGCGGTACCGGGGTCAGGACAGGGAATTACGACCTGGTTAACGGGATGAATAGAAGGGACGCGGTGCGCAGAGGACTACAGCTCGTGATGATGGAATACGACGATGGATGTGTTCACCAGTACGGCCTACGCGAATTTTTGTTTTTATTTTTTTTATTTTTGCCTTTTGTTCGTTTGCATGTGGCTCTGTAGTTGCATGTCCCCTTGTTTTAGTTAGGAAACGTTTTGATGCTTCTTTTTCGACATTGAAGTGCAAATAAAGATAGAAGACAGAGTTTTGCAATTTTCACAGGGTGATCTGGGAGGGGAGCTGAGTAAATGTGAATATGTATGCAATTTGGTTTTGCTCACGAACGATTCGATTAGTTTCGTTAAGTATGAGCTGACACAACAAACCAGTGAAAAGAAGACAAATGGACAAAGCAGCTGATACTGAAGTGGAATTCGAATCTAATCCAATTGAAAGTGTAATCGACAGATGTTCTGAAAAATAGGGAGACAGTTTGACAGATCATCAAAAGTTCATTATGGCGAAATGGCGAAACATTTCGTTAAAATTTGAATCTAGCTCGCTTACAGTTGGCTTCTGTCGTTCTCTGTCGTTGTATGAAGCCCTTTATGAACAATCTAGGTCGATTTTAATGCCGCCTTTGACAGCATGTGAAGAGGCGAGCTATAGACTACATTTTTTTTATATTTTTGCCTTTTACGATTGACAATTCTTGCTGCTCCATCAAGGTCGGTAACGGACTCATCGAGACCTTCAGTGTCAGAAAAGGGTTTAGACAAGGCGACCCCCACTCTAGATCTTCCAAAGGAGCGTACATGATAGTTGGTCGAACATTTCCGATCGTTAATGAGGCATTTGATTAACATTGAGTCGGAAGCGTCTAAAATGGGTCTGGCGGTGGCCGACCTGTTTTTCAGCAAGGGCTTCCAAGAGGGCAACTCTAACTTCGAGATAGGCAGCGTCTTCATCTACCTTGGCGCAGCATTAAATATTACAAATAGCATCAATATCGAGATCAAACTCTTGCCAATCGCTAGTTCTTTAAGCTCAAGAGGCAATTAAATAATATACCCGTTTCTCGAAAAATCAAGCTGACTTCAGCAAGACATTGAGCATCGCAGTCCTGCCCTACAGCGCAGAGGTATGGACAGTCTCAAAAGGGGATGAACAAGTCCTAGGTTTCTTCAAGAGAAAATGTCCGGTGAGGATAGGCTAGAAAGAAGTTACGTCTCTACTTTCTACCACAGAGACGTAGCGTCTACCAGCGATCATGCCATAGATCATGTATAGCAAAGGTTTACTTATGCAGAGCTTGACCTTCAAGATTGCTTCAAGTCAATCGGACATGCACCCGTGCCTTGTTTATTGTCTGTGTTCCACTGAATGTCGGACACCATTTTGGACGCTGCATGTGTGATACTGGAACTGGTTGTTAGGTCCGATTTTATTTTCCTTAGTCCACTGTTTTAGGACTGGAATGAATCTGATGACCAATGACCTTGCTTATGGAAGCAAAAACACAAAAATTTGTAGGGATGGGTGTGTCTATGTCTCGTTTAAGGATCGTTTTCCAATGCTAAGGGTAATATACAGTACTCAGCGCATTGTTGAACAGTGCTGTGTAAATCTACACCCATTCGGGAGAAGCCCAACATTCAGTATATTATCGATTCCCACCGACTCCTTGCGCGAGCTTCTAACTTCGCTTGGCCGGTACACTCGCTGGAATACAGCACCAATAGCTTTCACCTTCGCCTGGGTATCTTCAACCACGAAGAAGTCATTGTCTAGCACCGCCCAATCTGGCTCGATGCCAACTGAGACCAATGGATTTTCGTTTTTCATCTTGGGAAGGGTAAAGGCCCAAATGTCGTTTTGATCTTGCCGACTGCTTTCTTGATTGCCGACTTTAATAATCTGACTTTCGGGTTTGGTGGATCTGTACAAGAGCTTTTGTCTTGACAGCAGTCGGTTCATTTCTCTCAGGTACTAGTCAAGGCTTCTGTTAGTTGGATGATTGATCCCTCTCTGGTGATCATTCTAGGAATGTACCCGATTTGTTAAACTCTCTCACTGAAGTCGAAACACTTCTGCACTGTTTGGAGTTCTGTGGAACGAAAATCGGCCGATATTCAAATTCTGATGCCTTTGGTATGTCAAACATATTCGCCTTCAGATCCAGTCGCAATCAGTCCAAACCTGCGATTGGGGTGCTGATTGCACCTGAATTCTGTAGCTGGTAGTGTGAAACGTGAAATCGCTTTCTTTTTGGAGTTGTTTCGTAAACCGAGAGACTTTTAATGGATCATGCATCGGCCCGTGATCTGCTAAAATGAATGGGAAACAAGATGGCGACCAAATAAAGGTTTAAGCCTTTCCGGTCTGTGATACGAATTCCTTTTAGAGTGTGAAAACGTTTCTCGTTCGCGCCTTATTGCAAGTAGAACTCCTACATTGTGAATGCGGTGTCACCCTATGACGCAGATTTGTGTGTGTGTACCCATCCATCCATCCATTCCGTGAGTCCGCATGAGATATTGTTATCCACATGGACTTTGTAAACTCCATCAGAAGCGCGTGTGTTGTTCTAAGCAAATTGCGAACAAAAAAGAAAAACAAAAGCTGACTGCGAAATGGATTGATGCTGCCAACAGAATGGAAGCCTTCTCTGAAGGGCAGGGCAGCAGCATTCCTCTGCCATTGCTTCTCTTTCGCACAACACGTGAAAAAAACAAAACGAAGACACTGCCGGACGAAAATAGATAACAGTATCCATATAGGAGTCCATCAGGATGACAGAGAGACAATTCTTAAAATGAAAACGACTGCGAATTGTGCGGTGTAGTATGGTGTGCTGTGCTGTTGCCGTACACCGATGTGGTCTTGAAATGCGCCTCAAGGCCAATTAAATGAGGGCCTGGGCTGTGCACACGTTCCCTTGGCATTGTCATTGTTCCCGTATGATTGTGCCCTTTTGTCGTAATGGAATCACCAGGCCCTTCCAGTCCGCACCCGCCCCCCGTTCGATGGGATCGTCAATTATGTCATTTCGACTCGTGGTTGACGTATGTTTTCTTTTTTTTTTTCATTTGTGAATTTTTCTCCATTCTGGGAGAGGCCTTCAGAATGGAAGAAGTTTGTAAATTAGTACGTTTGTTGTCGCACATGCAGTGTCCATTACAGCAACCAATGCATGGGATGGCGAGTCTTCGATAAGTTTCTTTAGAGAGGACCAATCCCAAAATTGGAAGTGGAAGTGTATAGAGAGTGTGTTGGACGTAATTCCAGCCGTTACAGGGTCACACAAATAAGAAACCAGCTAACACAGGTTCTTTTTCTAGAAGCGAGATGCTTAAAAAAGTCCGTACAACTGTTAGTCGAGGTGGGCGACGTTGGTGTGATTGGTAGAGCGCAGCGAGCCGTCGATGGAGCGTTTGTATCGGCATTCAAATGGAATCAATCTGCCCGGTGAATGAGAGCAAAACGAAGTGCACGCGGTCTTCGAAAAAGTACGCCCAATATCGAAGACTTGGTTAGCATTTTTCGCAGCTTGGCTTTACAGTTTTATTTGCTAGTTCAATTACGGCTCTTGGAATGTGCTTAACTCAATCATAGCAACGTCTTCGACCGGTGAATTGGTCGGCTAGATCGTGCGTATTGACGCCTTTAGCCTGTTTATGGCTGTGATCGTTTCTGATACACGTTGGGCGAATGTCTCCTCTTTCCTTTTTCTTTAATCTGTTGCTCAGCCATTTTGATATCTTTATTACCCTGAAAACAGATTAAATGGGATTCTTGTTAGATCCTGGAGGTCTTGCAAGAAATGTGGTCTCAGTGTCCTACATCTCAACTGGCAGAGACTGAGGCAGTGGCAAAGGTAGGTAGCTGAGGAGTTGGCTAACTACTATCGCCAGATGGAGTCTGTCGGTTTCTGCACTGCTCAACTTGGGCCAAAGCATTCGAGTGGTCTCACAGGTGGACAGTGAGTTCCCCGTCTGTTTGCTATTTCTGTCCGCAAACGTTGTTCAGTTTAGGTCCTTTTCCTCATTCCTGGCCTCTGGCCTAGAATACAGCACCCACCAGAACCTGCTTGGCATTCGACCAGCTTGGACTGTATTTCAGTTGCCGAAATTGCTTTGATGATGGCTTGACTGTCAATTAGGATGGTAATATCGAACATTGATATCACTCATGCAGCTTCCTTGAGTGCCAGGACTTCCGCTTGAAGTCTGATGGAGCAGTGTTTGTTTAACAATTCGGAGAAACAGAACGCGGCTGTCCCTTTTAGCATCTTCTATCCATTTGTGTAAACGGGGATGAATTGTTGATGGGATCACTTGTAGTGATTTGTATTCCACTCCTGCCCTGTTGGGGAATAGTACCGGAAGGATATTTCGGAGTCAAGGTATGGAGGAGTATAGTCGCTTTCGACCTTTTCAATTTGCAATCTATCTAGCATACTTGCATGGCATGTAGAGCGTGGGAGTCAGCCGCTGAATTGGTTAATCCTTATGGCGCTCTTTGAAAAATTGGACTTCCCTTATGGATCAACTAAAACATAGTCCTGGCTAATAATTACAAGAAATAATATATGCAAAGTAAATGGCAAGCATTGATTTATCAAATGGAGTGAATATTTTCTACACTTTTATAAATTTCCTAAGTATTCTTTTGATAAGCAAAAAACAAATACTTAAGAAATCACTCATTGCTAGGCCTTGGCCTTCAAGGCCTAGTATTATGATCGAATGTAGAGTAACTTTCGCCACCTTGGTGGGGAGGTTGACAATTCAAGTGGCGCACAAACGAGGATATGAACCTCAACTCGTGCAGTGGCTGATATTGGAGATATCCAGCAAAAGATCATGATGGGTGGGGATTGGGCGACATACGAATAAGGAAAGGAAGTTGGTGATCAGAAGAACATAGCATAGCATAGTTCAGCTGAGATAAGGCAAGGTATGAGTTAAGAAGGTGCTGCAAAGGAAGACGCTGATCGCGGTGATCTTCAGAAGTTGGGAGATTCCTGATGATTGCTTCATACGGAAGCCAATGCTTACATTAAAATCTGCCTTAAGTGGACAACGACGGTGACAACATATTCATGTTTGCACAGCCAAGAGATTTGTCCGTCCCAAAGTATCGAATCGAAGAAGATATGAGGCTCATCGGTAAGACATTGTCGAAGGAGAGCACACTCGACGACTGGAATCTCAGTATCGTTTGTGTGATCCACAAGAAAGGAGACCATTTTGACTGCGCCTACCATCTTCTTTTGCCGTTTTGTTTGTTCGCGGATTCAGGCTAGAGAAGTCCGCACTGGATTAGATCCTGACGCTACGGCAGAGCCTGAAAACGATCCCAAAAAGTCGATGCACCAACACCAAGTCGTCGATTTCTAGGCCTCATATGAAAGCGAGCTATCCACTGCCGTGTCTACTTTTGACATTCCTAACGAGGCTTGCCAACCCTCAAAAGTAGACACGGCATGCAACACGGTTGTTCCGGAATGCCAGTGGAGAATCCCTTGCTGCCCCATCAATGTTGGTAATGGGAGCTGTCACGGGATTTCTTCAACATTGCAAGATTGTTCTGCAGAAAATTGTCCGAAACTCACACCCGGAGGCATGACAATTTTAGGCATACGCAGGTGGAATTGAAGCGATTTCCAGAACGCAGCGAGCCCTCATTGAGGCGTTTGCTGGCGTTGAGTCAGAATCGGCTAAAATTCAGTTGTAGAGACCTCTCGAAGGACAAAGCTGACTTTATGTAACCCTACACTGCTCCATGGAGCGGAGATATGAATAGTCTCAAGAGCAGATGCGGTCTCTTCGAGAGAAAAGTTTTGCGTTAAATTTGTGGCCCTCTTTACGGCGATGCCATCTAGGGGACGAGATTCGACCACGAACTGTATAGCGAAATGAGCCTATTTAAGCGGGTACGGATTCAACACCTAGGCAACATGTTTCGACCAGACCTTATGAGTCTTTGTTTCCCACCTTGTGGGATTACGTAAACGACTACGCCCGCTTCGCACACAAGTGGAGATGGACATCAACCAACCAACTTGGAAGCAGCTAGCCAGATATTGCGCTTGCTAAAGAGGCTCTTGGTTGATGCCCAGGTCCAACCTGGACTGTAGCGCTACACAAAAGGGAAGAAGTAAGAATCGCCGTGGTGTAACTGCTTCTCGCATTCAGCCATTTGTACACATCCCAACCTAGGCTAAAAGTCAAGGAAAAATTCGTACAAATTGGAGTTGTAGTGTTTTTGTGAACTTAATCTAAAGAATACTAATACAGATGCGCCGCCTATGAGCAAACTGAGCCTTGTTTTTGCCTACACAAGTTTGCATTTTTAGCCTTATTCCGTCCTTGAGTGACTGCTGAGAATGTTATAAACTGAGATCTATTGACGACATCTGGTACATAACTAGTTTAGGTTATGTTAGAGGGTGGCGGCTGAGCCTCACGTAGACCTAATGGTCCATAGTGCTATCACTAAACACAGATCAAAAACAGTTGAGGATGGTGTGGGTTTACAGTTGCCCTTGAATTTTATAACGAATTTCGGCCAAAGATACCCCAGAGTGTCACGCACCGATGATGCTTTAAAGTTTCTGCATTTATCCTTGAGAATTAGGCCTACTCTATGAGCACGTCCTGTCACGATCCCCACTAAAGTCTCTCTTGTAAGCGAGATTAGCAGTTTTGTTTTAGCGATGTTATAATTTGGCGAGAGGATAAGGTTCTTTGATGCAGGAATTTGTCCTCTTCCACGCATCCTTGAAGAAAAATGTTATCTAGCCTGGGATGCCTAATTTCTCAGATGACTTTGTGACTTTACGCTTCGCTAGTTAGTCAGCTGTTTGGTTTCCCCTGGATTCTCATGTGTCCAGGAACCCACAGAACGGAGATTATCTTGTTCCTACAGAGTGGGCTATCTAATGGGTTTTTTTTTCAAACGGTGGTATGATACTGGCTTTCTTGACACAAAGCCAGTATCATACCACCGCTTTATGCTTGGAAAACGTTGGGAAATTTTGAAAACTTATTTCCCCAGTGTGTGTTGTGTTTAGTCCAAACAGGCGTTTTTTTGAAAAGAAGAAGTTTTGGCCGAAATGGAACACCCACCGCGACTGATGTGCAAAAAGGTAGTGATACTAGTATGCTAGTGGACAAGGAAGGTGCGCGCACAGATGAGAATGTGGCTGCTGTGGTCTTCTTCGAACAATGTTTCGGTCAACGGTGGGCGTTACAGAGCCATGTTAACCGACTTTTTTCTTTACTGAAATTGAAGCCATGAATTTTGACGACCTTTGGTTCATGCAGTATTGTGCGCGTTTCATGCCGCAACTTCCAACGAAAAACATTGCATCCATGCACTAGTCTTTGTTCAATGTTCACACCTCATATTTGTTTACGTCTTTTCAATTGCTTTTCCTTCATTCTCCTATTTGTTTATGGGTTTACGATCAGTAGCGACCTTTTCCAATTGTTAACTGTTATATCTGTTGGCTTTGTGGATAAATGATGTTGAGTCCGTCTACAAAAGACCTCCGACTATGTCCGTAGAGGGCCAGGGCCTAGCTTCTCAGCAACCACTCGTGTTGTGCGTGCTATTGTTCTACCACGAGTGGAAGGGACCTACAGTTTTATGCCGACTCCGAACGGCCAAGTTTGAGAAGCTTTTTCTAGACAGTTGTCAGTGACTCGAAAGAGGTGGGGCCATGAAAAGCTTTTCTTGTCGTACCAGGAATCGAACCTAGACAGGTAGGTCCAAGTGCATAGGAGTAGACGAACATACCCACAACGCCACGAGCGCTAAATTCCCAAATCGTGTTATCAGCAACCTTGGCGATATCAATAGTCCGCTTCGGAGCTATTTGACCCATTTGCACTTTTTTCAACAATCCGGAATCGATTCAAGCACTTAAGGCCAATATCATCCTAGGATCAACAAGGTCTTGCAAAATTGGGGTGACAGAGTTCGAAGGCAGCCGAGGCAGCCACTTGAACGACGGTGTATTTTATAATTAATGGGAATGTTTGTTCTTATTAAAGCCATAATATGTATATTGGAAAAAATTATTTTTATTAATTTTATTGCATTTTTGAAAATAAACTTATATTTGGTCCAGCATGTAGGTATATAAAGTGGTGGTGGTTGGGGTGGTTAAAATTTAAGGCCCGATGTTGAATGTGAACCACACCTCAACGTCAAATTTTTTTCTGCATTTCATTTGACATTTCTCAATTTCAGACTAATTCAATTTGAACCATGGAAAGATACACAATCGTGCAACGCGTTACAGTTATTCAGGCTTATTATGAAAATGGGCGTTCATATCAAAATGCATATCGTGCACTTCGTGATTTTTTCGGTCAGCATAATCGACCAATTTGTGTCCACAATCGGTAGAATTGTGCAAAAATTTGAGCAAACTGGGTCTGTAGGAAATGTGAAAACACCTGAGCATGTTTACCCAGTTCGTCCTGCGGCTTATGGGCTGGGGGCGTCATCGGGCTGTACTTCTTCGAAAATGAGGTCTGCCAGGCAGTTACCGTGAATGGTGTTCGCTTAGCGAGATGATCATGGACTTCTTGTGGCCAGAAATTGAGGATATGGATCTGGACGATATGTGCTTCCGACAGGATGGTTCCACTTGCCACACAGCCAACGAAACAATGACTCTTTTGCGCGACAAATTCAATGGCCGTGTTATATCATGTCGTGGCGATGTCAATTGGCCGCCTAGATCATGTGATTTAAAACTGTTGGATTTTTTTCTTTGGGGTTATTTGAAAGAAAAGCTGTACGTCGATAAGTCAGCAACAATTCAAGAGCTTAAGGATGAGATAATTCGGCACATTAACGGCATAGAAGCTCAATTATGCTTCAGCGTCATCGAAAGTTTGGACCATCGGATGTAGGTGCGCCGCCGAAGTCGCGGCGGCCATTTGGCCGATATTTTGTTCCATACATAAGTGAACTATACCAATATTATCATAATAAAAAGAAATGACAATAATTTCTTAAATAATTTGCGTTTTATTCACAATCAACATCGGCCCTTAAAATTTAACCACCCTTTACATTGGAAAATTTTAATTTTGTTCATTTTATTGCATTTTTGACAATAAACTTACATATATTTGGTCCAGCCTGTAGGTATATATTAAGTACTGTGTTGGACTGTTGCTTGAGCTGGTTTTTAGGCCAAACGCGCGACTGCAAATAGTTCCCCTTTGGAAAATGCTGCATCCTTTCCTGCATTTTATACATATTTTGCAGGCCACAGATGGCTCTACACGGCATGAAGATGTCTGAGCTAAAATCTTTCAAAATTCAGTCAGAGAAGCTACAACCTATAACTGGTGTTTCCTTTCTAATTTTAGAACAATGAAATGAAGGTCCATGCATCACATGACCCTCCCTCTCTGCCAAACAGTCAAGAGCTATGCCCCTAAATAAATCGCCTGTCACTTAAAAATCCCATTTAATTTTTCATTAAAATCCTCGATAATTGCTTAACATTATTAGAAAATATTTTCCATAACATAATCAAATGCGCCCAGGTATTGAAACCCTTGGAATTATTAATAAATTCGAGACGTTCTCACTTAACGACACCTCCAACCTAAAACCAGTCCACAAACTGGAATGTTTTCCTTCAACACGCGCCAAACCTCAAACCAACCAAGATGGGTAAACAAAACGAAGAGGACGCCAACAAGAATCGAAGACACCAACGAAGACCTAACAACCAGTCAAACGACTACGACAACGACAACATCGTAGCATAATCGAAGATAGGAAGGCAGGAGGACAGAACACACAACAAAGTAACCCCTAAGGAGCTTATCTTTCTGGTTTCAAAGTCAAACTTTGGCATCTTTCTTTCCCGGGGAAGACGAAGACAGACACGAGGACACGCTTTAAGACGACGACGACGAATTCACTCCCACTACCCCAACAAATGAGGATAAAACGCAAGCAAAAAAGAGAGAAAAAAGAACTGAAGGGAAGACTTGTGCGCCCAAAAACCAAGTCAGTCGGGTGTTAACTCAATATTAGGCTTTATGTGGCATACTACGCCCGAAATGTGGCCCCTCCTGTGGCACACTACACTGCGGGATTTTTGGTTCACTGGGGGGATACACGAAACATACATATGTACATATGCTTGTGTATATGGATGAATGTGGGTATGTCGTCCAACAAGGACACACCGCAAGGAGTGTGAGCCACTGTCTGAAACGCAAAAGCCCTCAGCAGGATAGAAGTGTGACGTTGATGGTTAGAGATGTACTGTCAGTTCCTGAATTTTTGGCAAAATCAACAAAAAAAAACACCAAACACACACACATCCATCCAAAGACCGATACATTGACAAAAGTCAGGCGAATCAAAATGGCCTACATTCGAGCGTTATCCGAGCCGCGTAAGTGGAACATCCCATTGGTGGGCTGTGTAAAGGACGAACATACTATTTTCGCTTCTTTCAACGGCATATTTAGCGCACGCACAAAACCGCCAACAACAACAGTGCCCAAAAATAAGTCGAAGAAGAATAATTGTGTTCCAACTTCAAGGGTACAACCTACACAGCGCACAGCCAAGGACGAGAAGGGAAATTCCCCACAAGCCAAAACCTTGCCTTTGGTTAGTGTGACAAGGACAACGATATTCAGTTGAGGGAAAACTCGCATTTTCTTTTTCGAACTGTTTTCTTTTCCCTTCTGCGCCTTTGCGCCCATCTGTCTGTCTCACTTGGCAGGGAAGCATCCTCAGGATATTTCTTTACAAGGATTCTGGCATTTACGCACAATTTTGCAAGTCGCCTCACACCACGCACCACGCTTGTCAGACTCCGCCCACAGTGTGCGCTGTGCGGCAGTGAATAGCGTGCAACCCTTAGCGCGCTTTCCTTCAGGATAACCGGAAATGTGCACACACACTCGCGCACAAGCACAAGGGTACCGTTGCCTCGATGCTCCCCTCACCGCACCGCCCAATGGTGTTCTTTTTTGTTGATAGTATTTGTAGGAAATAAAAGGGAAAATTATAGGTTACGTCATTGTCGGCCTTACTTTCGTTTACATCGCTTCGCGGTGGCATAACGGCGAAGGATCAAGGCGAAGGGGTGTGCTCTGCACACACACACGCGAAACAGACGAAATGAGTAAACGGAAAGGAGGAAGAAGGAAGGAAGTAACAAAAAAAAAAAAAAGATGAAGATAATCATTGGGGAGAGAAAACACAACACGACCAACACAAGGACACGGAAAGTGTCTCAGCAAGGAGGCAGGTAGTGAACGGATCTGTTTGTGTGAAAGGATCCACTTCACTATGTGTGATAATGTGTGTTACCGAGAGGAGAGCGAGAGGTAGCGAAAATATTTTTATCCCTTTAGGACATTTGAACAAATTTCACTGATCCATATATTGTACAATGCGTTCTGGTGGGTTGGTGAGTTAGTTATTCATTTGTTGTTGCATTTTGAAAACTCACTCACTGCGTTCTGTGTGCCCTTCATAAGGACTCCGGTGTTGACCATTTCACGTGGTAAATAGAAAATCGAAGTAAATAAGTCGTAAAAGTATATAAGTGCACATGTACATATGTGCATCCTTCCTCCTCACACTGTGAAAGTGAATTAAAATGGTCCAGGACATTAGGACATTTCACTGAATCCTTTCGAAGAGTAGTTTGCTGTTTTTCTTTTTTTGCGTGGTGGTGGTGTGTGCTGTTTTTTTTTTCTGTATCGCCATAGTAACATTTGTTATTTGAGAATTCGAGGGGCTGTAACAGTTGGTATGGTGAAGGGTTTTATGTATTTTTGGCATCATTTTGCATTCTGCAGAAGGACACGTGTGTTTTGTGTTAACTTTTGAATTAGAAACACTGACGCATAGCTTTGGTCAATTTGCATAATCACATGACTAATAAGGGGCTGAATCAGCATTTGTGGACATGACTTTTGCGTCCTTGATTGTCCTTGAAACTGTACCGAATGATGTGAGGAGGAAATTTGTGCGTTCTTTGATGAGTACAGTTTCGCCGACTATGGTGGGATGTTTTTTCTGTTCAAAATAAATGAAGCAGATGCATGAATCATGTTGGACAGTAATTGACTTAGTTAAAGTGAGATTTGTGTCAGAACCGAACGAAGAGCATAATCGTTAAAATGCGAATTGGCCATGATTGCTGCTGGGAGTTTAGGCGAAATTTGATGTACCTACGTATAACGCGTTTGATTTTCCTTGAACTTGAGTAAGCAAAAGTGAATGAAACTTAACGAAGCTAAAGGAACCTAACGAAACTCAACGAAACTGTATGAAGTGATTGTTGTAGTCATATACTAAGACTGTGCCTTAAAGTGCGACGTTAGATGAGGGCCCTACAACTGGCACTGAGCGACAGTTGATCATCGTCTGTGATCAGATTTAGTTGCAAGGATGTGTTGATACTGGTCGGTGTCACTATCAGGCACTATGTCATTGGCGGAGTCGAAGAAAAAATAATATTCAAGAACTGCTGTTTGAGTACACAACAGCCCTAGAAAGAAAGGGGAAAAAAACACTTTTATGTTGAGTTTGGATATTTATGTATTTCGATTCGAATTGAAAAGCTTACCGAGATGTGGTTGGTTTTAGAAAACACTGGAACCAACTCACTGTTCCCAATGAGCCGCGGCTATGAAGCCTCTAGAGATACATACAGGTTCCCATCTCCCAATCTTTTGTTAAAATAGGGCCGAGGCCCACTGAGTGTTGCTGTGGACTAGACAATACATAAGGTTCGGAACCTTTTAACCTCTAGCATCTATTATAGACGTCTAGCTTTAAAAAATATTTATCTTCCATAGGTCTCGTCTTAAGCACTAATTGGGTTTCTATTCGAGATGGGGTCTATTTCTTATTTGAGCCTTTTCTTTGAGATCCCGTGATTCAAGGCGGGAGTGGCAAGTTCGCATTGAATATGTTCAAAGGTAGGTCAGGTGCCTGCTGGATGTACCCGACGCGTCCCGTAAATAGCTGTGCCATACCAAAGAAACGGAATTGAAAAATAGAATGGACGAAAAGTGCTTCGTTCCACCATTCTGTTGCCTGGTATTATATATACAGTAAAAGCCCAGTAAAAGCCCGTTTATTAAAGGAGATTTTTCCGAATAAATGTGAGTCGTTTTTCAATTTTGTATGCAAAAATTAGATTAAATAAGCAAATATTAAATAAAGCAATGATTGAACACGTATAGGTAGAAAATAGATCTCAAAACTGCAAAAGTCGGAACAAATCATTGAAATGGCTATTGGGGATCACGGTAATGCAAATTCAGAAGTCGCGAAACCTATAAAAAGAAAAATGGTAGAGAAAAGTCACATTTATATGTTGTTTGGGTTAATACAATTATTTTTTGTTTTAATTTTTTGCATTCTTTCAACACTAGAATGCGTTTTAGTGCATACAAAAATCTCTCATTAATTCGGAAAATTCGTTTATTCCAAATGACCTTCCCCCCAACTGTTTCGAATTAACGAGCTCTTAATGTATGTATATTTGTTCCTTTAAAAGTAACCTGAACTAAAAATGTCGCATTATTTTCCTTTTCTAAAGCCATCCAAAGGAGAATTTCTGAAATCGTTGCATTTTTCAATTCGGCCTTGATGCGCTCTGTCATATTTTCACGGCACAATTTTAGTTTGGTGAATGTGTAGCGTCTGAATTTCCGGGAAATTGAAGCATGAACGGTTTGCTTACTGTCTGAATAAGATTTCTTACGTAAGTCAAGCTCTAGGATGAACAACAACAAATTTTGTTGTTATGATTTCAATTTTTCTACTCTGCTTTTTGTACTAACTTCTGATTTCGTTAGGACCAGACGTTCGTAAAGCGAGATATCTTGACGGACGTCCATGACTAGGTCCCTTTTAGTCCATTCGTCACCATATGGCCATATCGCATATCATCATCCTGGATCTGATACCAAGTGATCTCGTATCATCTTCGACACAACGACGATAAGGTCCCAAGACTTCGACACTCTAGTCCTCAAAAAAATGGAATAGCATAGCGGGCTGATGTACCGGCATTTTTACATGGCAATCTACACTGGCGGCTCTAAGATGGGCTGGTGTGTTCTCAAGCCCACAGACTCCCGGACAATTCCAGTGAGTTCCAGGTGAAAATATTTGCAAATTGGGTAAGCTTGTCGTCAAGTCAAATTGCATCTAATTATCTTGCCAAATTAGAAGGCTGCCTTTTGCGTTGATAGTCAAGCAGTCTGTGTGCCTTGGGATTCTCGCATTTTGAATTATTGCGCTATATCCCTTATTGCGTGCGTTGCACCAGCAGCATCTTTCTCTGAGTCGTACAGCCGTTTTTGTGGCCGTGAGCTTTCGTAGCATGTCGACTGAGTACAGATCGAGTGTCATCTCCATCGCGGCAGTGAGCCCCCGTGTTCCAAATCTTTGTATTTTATTAGTCTTCTACAGATTTGCTGGCCACCAGAACAGAATACCAGATATTAGCAAATATTTTTTTATGAGTGGGGCAACAGCCCTTAGAGTGCCGGGCCTAGCTTCTCAGCAATCACTGGTGTTGTGCGTTCTCTCACTAGTGGAAGATGTTAGTAACTGTCTTACAATAAATTGTTATGTACATCCAGTGCACTACTCTTGGTTGTAGTCCCCATTTAGATCCAAGAACGTTCCCGCATGCACGCGAGTTACATAAGAATTAAAGGGAAACAAATTAATAAGAAGGAAACGATCTTTATTCGATGAATTATGCATTAAGACTAAAATCTTAATTCTATTCTTCTCGCCTCCATACTCTTTGTGTTCCTCTCTCATTTGTTATTGTTTGTACGAATGTAGCTGCATGATCGTTTGGAGTGTCTGCTTCCGGGAATTGATCATAGCAGCTGACTCGTCTCGTTTGACGGAGGAGTGTATGTCGTTTATTGTGTTGGTGGTCTACAACACCGACATAACCCTCGTACGAGTACTTTCTTCTGATGTTTCCAGTTTAGTTTGCTGTCCAGGATGAGGCCTAAATATTTGTCATAGGTAGCATTGGAAAATGGGAATCCGTCGTTGCTCATACAATTAGACTTAGAAGTTCTTTCTGCTCTACATTCATGCCTAGCGTTCTATTTTCTGGGGTTGTCAGATTTCCGCTTCTTATTGAAATGTAGTTTTGGGTAAACGCGTTAATATTAAAAAACGATAAGTACAAAGAGAATGCAGTGGCACGAGCGCCTTTGCCAGACGAATATCATCCTCGATCCTCGGGCGTCGGTCTATTATCTTTCCTTATCCTGTTATTGACGGGCTAGATAAGCGCAGTTCAGGATAAATACCTGCTAAGGGAAATAAAAAAAGGGTTACTCTTGTCGAAATCACTCATTTGTAATACAAGCTAGTGTTTGAGTGGAATGCAATTTCAACGTGTGCAGGTAGAAGAACAGCAACATCATTGTTCCGATGACGACAATATGGAGGACGATGCATTATTTCCGGATGCTGACGATCCTACTCATGAGCCACATACAGGCTTGCTCGATATATGTACGTCGTCAACAGCGCGATATCGATGTATAATCAGGAGTAATTATGGGAAAACTACAATCGAATAAACCACGTTCTTTTTTGTATGTGCTGCCACTCAGCGGTGTGGGCCCAGAAGCCTCTCGAGCTGACGGCATTAATGGCGCACACCATGTTGGTTGACGTTCTTGCTTGAACGCGTGGGTCCTCTGATCCATCCCATAGTCTTGAATTCGATGCTCTTTTGGTCCACATGGCCCAACCACATTGGGCGATGGATTCATAGACGCCTGTACAGTTTGTGGTTGGTTCACCTACCATCAACGCAAACAGGGCCAAAGATTGCAAGTAGAACTCTTCTCTCGAAGAGATCAATGTATTGTTCATCAGCCCATGATTCAGTGCCCGTCATCAAACTAACTGGCTGACTACTTCGAAGTTAAAGCTGTCATTCAAGCACTCTGTCCAAGACGTTGATGTTGTATGTCATTTCTTGAGGACAGCATATATTATCCCTCTCGTCAGATTCATTCCGAGAAACTCTTGTTTTTCTCTGGTGTGTTGTGAGGGATCCATGTTTCGTCCATGCTAACGAAACGGTGCAGAAATTCAGAAATTCGTTCGGACTGAGGACAAACATAGCCAAACACTCTTTTTAAATGGTCACGCGTTTTTCACCGAGTGTGAACAAATGCGGCAACCATCCTGATGTACTCGCTTAGTCAAGATGCATCCAGCTCGCACACGGCCCCCTCACATACTTAAATTCACCGATTGAGGGATTTTATCGACGTGATGACCTCTTTTGGGTGGCCGGGTCGATCGTCGTCTTGTGTCACTTGTGCTACCACGACCACTTCGAATTTGATAGCGCAGAGTCCACATTGTATTTACCAGGCCCTTCCACGGGTCAGGTGATGATTTTCTTCCGCAAAAAAAAAAAATAATGGACACAAACTTAATTCAACATTTCTTCCATTTTTGGTTTAAATTCACGAGGTTGTCTACGATCAATGGCCGCTGTGAAACACAAACTAAATGACACAGCTTCCTTAAAGCCTGACTTCTAGATGGCAGTTGAGAGGGACAGGAGCAGTGTTCCAAGACCTCTATGGTCCAACCCGGCTCCCACGTTGATCTTACTGCGTTTACCTTTTATGTAACTTTGGTCATTCTAAGATGTCATCCTGATGTACTCGCTTAGTCAAGATGCATCCAGCTCGCACACAGCCCCCTCACATACTTAAATTCACCGATTGAGGGATTTTATCGACGTGATGACCTCTTTTGGGTGGCCGGGTCGATCGTCGTCTTGTGTCACTTGTGCCACGACCACGACCACTTCGAATTTGATAGCGCAGAGTCCACATTGTATTTACCAGGCCCTTCCACGGATCAGGTGATGATTTTCTTCCGCAAAAAAAAAATAATGGATACAAACTTAATTCAACATTTCTTCATTTTTTGGTTAAGATTCATGAGGTTGTCTACGATTAATCGTCGCTGTGAAACACAAACTAAATGATGCAGCTTCCTCAAAGCCTGACTTCTAGATGGCAGTTGAGAGGGACGGGAGCAGTGTTCCCAGACCTTTATGGTCCAACCCGGCTCCCACGTTGACCTTACTGCGTCTAAGGTAACTTTGATCATGCTAAGACGTCTGGTTCGGCTGTTTCATAACCATTCGGTGGCTTTGAGATATTTTGGGATATCTTTTATATTTTGTGTATCTTCGCAGTTGAAATAATAACTACCTAGCAGTCTTCTTTTAGTTTCGGCAAGGGCGGGGCACGTTGCTAGGTATTGAAGTTTCATTTATTCCCCTACCTCCTCATCGCTGCAACTTCTACAGAAATCATTGTCCGAGTCTTCTGACTTCTTTCCGTATATACGCTTACCAGTTTACTAATATGCTTCTTGCCTAACTCTAGGAGAGACTTAGTCCTCTTTAGTGAAGGCCACATCGATTCGATGATCTGCACATATATATTTCCATCCAACACTGGTGCCGTTTCTGGCATTCGACATTAGCAATGATTTTATTGTTTTCAGTGGGGACGGGGTGTCTCCTTATTCTGCGCCAATGACAAACGCACCCCTTGCTTTTCTAATTCATAGGCTCTTTCGTTGCCCGGAATACCCTTGTGCTCTGGGACTCAGCATAGAGTAAGGTTGCGGATATATCCGCGATCTGCTTGGGCTGCCATTTTTTTAGTTGCTAGTTGCCTTACCTCTGCCTGTAATACAAGTTAAGGAACAACACATTTCCAGACTCATTAGCAGAAACATCCGATCAGCACTCAATCCACCAGCCATCATCATTATTTCACAACAAGCACAGGACGGCACCCAATCCACCAGCGGCCATCACAATTTTTCGCAGAGTATTAGATGGATGTTTATTTCTCAGAACAATCCGATCGCCACTGAATATTCTTGGAATTCCCCCATCCACATTACTTCATGAGAATCATCTCCATAACGCAGCAGCAGATCATAGCTTAAAATAAGATTTCCCTTTTTGTAGTATTTAGTTCATTTTTGACAACCAATAAAGGAAGAGGCAAGAATAGAGGCAGGAATAAAACTCAACACCTAGAGTTTTAACTTACACTCCAGTGGTTTGATAGACGGGGGACCATAGACACTTCTAGCGAACTGGCGTATCCGATTTGGTTCCGGCTGTGTAAAACAGTCATCTCTCGTGTGGATAGTTGTATTGTACTCCGGCAGTTTGTGCTTAGCCGTGCATCCTTTGGCCACATTCATTCGGCCCCGTCTGGCTGCGATCTCCGATTCCAAATTCGATGGGCAACAGATTTTCGTTCCAATAATATGCCGGATGTATATCGTCTCTGGAAAAATCACCGGCTTCACTATCGGACCATGCTTGTTGATTTACGTATGCTGCCAACTCTTTGTAGTCTTCTCGTTGAGAGAATCGATTTTGCGTGGCATTCTAAATAACACTTTTTACATAAAGGGTGGTTAAATTTTAAGGGCCGATGTTGATTTTGAATAAAACACAAATTATTTAGGAAATTATTGTCATTTTTTTTTATTATGATAATATTGGTATGATTCAATTATGTGTGAAACAAAAGATCGGACAAAGGGCCGCCGCGACTTCGGCGGCACACCTCCATCCGATTTCATCCAAATTTTCGATGACGCTGAAGCATAATTGGGCTTCTATCCCGTAATGTGCCGATTTATCTCATCCTTGTTGCTGGCTTATCGACATACACCTTTTCTTTCAAATAACCCCAAAGAAAAAAATCCAACGGTGTCAAATCACATGACCTTGGCGGCCAATTGACATCGCCACCACGTGAGATAACACGGCCATTGAATTTGTCGCGCAAAAGAGCCGTTGTTTCTTTAGCTGTGTGGCAAGTGGCAAGTGGCACCGTCCTGTTGAAACCACATATCTTCCAATTCGGGCCATAAAAAGTTCGTTATCATTTCACGATAGCGAACACCATTCGCAGTAACTGCCTGACGGGCCTCATTTTGGAAAAAAAAATACGGCCCGATGATGCCGCCAGCCCATAACCGCACCAAACAGTCACTCTTTGTGGGTGCATTGGTTTTTCGACAATCACTCTTGGATTACCATTCGCCTAAATGCGGCAATTCTGCTTCTTGACGAATCCACTGAGGTGAAAATGTGCCTCATCACTGAAGATGATTTTCTTCGAAAATTGATCATCCACTGTTGCCATTTCTTGCCACCATTCTGACCATTGACGACGCTTGAAATAGTCAAGAGGCTTTAGTTATTGAGTCAATTGCACCTTGTAAGCGTGTAAATGCAAGTCTTTATGCATAATGTTCATCAACGACGAGCGTGAGAGGTGCAATTGTTGGGCACGACGACGAGTTGAGGTGGACGGCTCTTCAACCACACTATCGCGAAAAGCAACAATATTTTCTGCAATACGATCTGTACTAGCATGCACTGGTGTTTTCACATCTCCTACAGACCCGGTTTGCTCAAATTTTTGCACAATTTTTCCGATTGTACGCACATTTGGACGATTAAATTGACCGAAAAAATCACGAAATGCATTTTGATTGGAACGCCCTTTTTCATAATAAGCCTAAATAACTTTAACGCGTTGCTCGATTGTGTATCTTTCCATGGTTCAAATTGAGTTAGTCTGAAATTGAGAAATGTCAAATGAAATGCAGAAAAAACTTGACGTTTAGGTGTGGTTCACATTCATCATCGGCCCTTAAAATTTAACCACCCTTTAGAAACGTACGTTAATTTAAAGCTCAATTTGGTAGGAGTACGATAACTTTGGCGCGAATTTTTCAAAAATTATTACCAATACTTATTTAATTTAAATGCAGGATTAAAGAACAGGTTTTAGGTTCAAGTCGCTGTTTTTTAATAATTTTATTCTTAAATTGCCTCTACCTCCTAAACGGGGGCGATATAGATCCTCCCCTCCGCTTTTCATAGCACTTAAAAAATAAGATATTAGACTTATCATCGGCGCCTGACAACTCCAAACTAGATTCTTAACACTTTTCTGGCTTACATATAACCTACGTTACGTCTTTGTGAAGAGTACAGCGTTGGAAATAATGACGGTGCGTTTGTTTATTGCACATTGCTTCCGGTCCCGATTCCGAGCGTAGACGTTTTATTATGCAATGATGACCTGACCATAGATACGCTGTCCTTATGTTATCTCACAGGAACATATTTTATGGCTTAAGTGTACAGCGTGCCATTTTCGGCCCGAACAGAAAATGATGAGATTTCATTTAATTTCTTATTTTGAACACTTGCACCATTTTTTAGACACAATAACGTATCGTCGTCCGGCACAGACTCAACTGCATTCCAAGCATCCAAATGGTTTAGCTTGTACAGCTGAACGTAATCAAAGTGCGCACGTTGGGATATTTTTGTTGTACAACGTTTTTGTTCAAAGAGTGCATGCCCAAAGTGGGCATTTAGGGGTTAATAAATTATTTTTTCAATAAAATGTCAATAACATTGTTACATTTCTTTTATTGTGGCATAAAATCTACAATACATACAATTTTAAAATTTTGAATTACAGAGATATGGTAAAAGTACCTGTAATATAAATACAATTGTTTAAAATAATATCACATAATTTTTCAAATGTAGAAGCAAAAGCCACTAAAAACCTTCATTAAAACGAGAGAAAAAAAGAGAAAGTACTACATATAAGGTTGGAGGGAAGAGAGAAGTAGTTGCGAAACTCAATCATGAAACAATGGTTCTATTATTAAATGGTATTGAAGCGATTTGTGTAGCTATTGCAACAATTAATAAATAAATAAATAAATAAATGAATAAATAAAAATAAATAAATACAATAAATATGCACAAATTATAAAGCCAAATTAGAGATGTAGCCATTGTCAGAAGATAAACACGAAATATTGTAATTTAACAGAATTTTTTCAATCTTTTGTGATACTATTTCAATGTTCGCCATTTCATGTAATTCTTTTGTTGGGCAAAACCATGGAAAATCCAGAATCATTTTAACCAGTTCTTTTTGAGCTATCTGGAGCTTGCGTAAGTGATTCTTTGCACATTTACCCCAGACAGGAGACCCATAAAATATAATAGCTTGAAAAATAGCTTTAAAAATGAGTAGTTTGTTCGCAACATTGAGTTTAGAACGTATTACATATAAATGGATACAGTATTCGTGTAGTTGTGTTAACTTTCTTAATTGTTTCTTGCACGTGAAGATTGAATGTTAAGCGCTTGTCTAGATAAATACCAAGATATTTTACATTCGGTTTCCATTCAACCGCAATTCCATTGACGATAAGTCTGTTGCTAGGAAGTAAACAAGCTTTTCTTTTACGAGTAAAAAAAGTTAACTTGTGTCTTAGAAGCATTCATTTTAATTTTCCACTTAATACAATATGTTTCGAATGCATTTAAAGTAGATTGTAGATTAGTTTCAACGTTGAAACCGATTACATCTGATGAATAAATGCAAGTATCGTCAGCGAACAGAGCGATACTACAGTTTGTTAAGGAAATCGGATGTATAAATGTTATATAAGACTGGACTAAGAACGGGCCCTTGTGGAACTCCTGCATTAATCAGTTTATTTACAGAATAATATCCATTTATGGAAACATTAAAACTTCGGTGAGACATAAATGACTGGATGACTTTGACAAGACACAACGGAAGACTAACACTTACTAACTTATGAATCAATCCATCATGCCAAACAGTATCGAAACCCTTTTCAACATCTAAAATTACCATGCCAGTAATTTTTCTAATTTAACTAATTTAACAATCATTTTTGATACCACCAGATCTAAAACCGAATTGCTCAGAGGGTATACTAGAGTTACTCTCAATGAAAGTCACAAATGTCAATAACTTGTCTTCCATTTTCCAAAAAATATTGTCGAAATGTTGAAACATGTGCAAATTTTCATCGTTTTATAGATTTTTGTTCCGTTTTCCCATACAAAAGGCACCACTGTGTGCCGTGTGGCCGGTGTGTTATTCTCGGTCGGATTCCCTATTTGTGTCCGACGACCAGTATACAGTTTTCGATCGATGGTTTCCTAATGCGTCATGTATGTTATGTTTCAAGCTAAGTTTGGTGTAGACTTCGGTGGAGTATTGTTTGGAATTTTGCAGACGAGTTCAGTCTTGGATTTGTTCAAATCAAGTCCGATGCTATCTGTCCACTTTGCTAATATTTTCAAGGACGATTCCATCCGGTCTCTGTTGGTGTTTGGGCATTTTCCAGTGATGGCTAGTGTGACATCATCCGCATTGGCTATGCATTTAAAGATTATCCGCTGAAAATTTAAAAAATCACTGACTTATCAAACACTCGTATGTCCAGTAAACGATATAAGATTCCACTCATCGGGCATGATTTAGTCGCTCGCTTCTCGTGTTGTTTCTTTTCCATGCTGAGAAGCCGCATCTCTTCTATTCGTCTCTGTTTGTACAGCTCATGAACACATCTCGCTGTTCATTCCAGCGTTGTCATGTTACGCATTTGCCTACTGTACCCAAAAGTCAGAGTCGACGTGTGCCTTGTCTTTTTTCTCCGCCATGTCAACAGATTGCAAAGAGCTGAGACAGCGTTCCTGGGTGACTCGGTCGACAAGGATCCCACCAGTCGTTGCGATGCAGCTTCCCGACGTTCCTTACCGAGTTTCCTTAACCGACTTAAAAAAAACTATTTATGTCCATGTTCAAGCTGCAAAAACAAGCAGAAGATCCGCGTCACCCATTCGATCTGCAGACTCCAGAAAGAACAAGAACAATAAAATGTACGTTACCATGCCACTCGTAAACTACTGCTCCACATCGTCATGAACGCACTTTAATTTCATCAAATTTACCCTCGTTTCGCCGGAGCGCAGTCCACTTAAAGCCATCCACATCGAAATGACGCGTCCTCTACCGCCGTCGAACCGGTTGCCAAATTAAGTTTGAGTTTTGGGCGTGGCACTCCACACACACAAAAAAAAAAACAAAAAAAAAGAGGAAGAGAATTGCAAAAATGCAAAACAAATATCAAATTAAGTCTACCTACTGCCGGATGAAAATGGAAAGTTGTCCAAAACACAAAAAACCTACATAAGTGCAGTGCAGTGGAGAGAAGAGATAGCCGGCCCTAACTTTGCGATCTGTAAGTGAGATGAGAAAATAAATAAAATGAGTTGAATAAAAAGTGTATCCACACGGAGAGAGCTGTATGTGTGCTCATCCCACTGGACACTTATAAATGTGACGCTGCAGATAGGTACGAGTGCACACATAAGCCGCGCAACATAAAACTACCCCCTCAGACCATTCCAGGAAAAAACAGACAACAGCGGTGATACTCAAACTCATCCCAGCACCGAAGCGACCTTAAACTCAGCTTCTCTCCTCGCCACACTGGGGGCTCATACCACACGAATTCACGGCCACATCGAACAGTCGCCGGGTATGTACAGCCGTTCTCCATTCTCCACCGACGAGTACATCTATCTATGGTTGTGTCTATTTGTGTTGCAGTCGCGCAACTCCCTTTTTGCATAGATATGGCGCAACATGAAATGTTTTAGAATGCCACTCTGGGGCTCCTCGCTGCCCGCTTCCACATGCTGTCCCTATGTATCTCCTGGTCTCTCTCACTCTTTTTCTCTCTCTGTGTGTGTGTGTGTGTGGGTGAGCCTGCATCTGGCAACCATAAGGGCCAAGTGCAAGGGCAAGGTGGCGTGTCGGCCAAGAGCAGGGAAACCGATAAAAACTCCATCAACTGTGTGCTCAGTCATTCTGGCCACCACTGCCATGTGCAGGCAGCCGTCCTGGGGTTGCTGGCTGGCGTCGATTCTTACGGGTGTGGGTGGTGAACTTCAATTTTCTACAGTTGCTGTGTGGGTGTCGGTGGTATCTCTATTCTCTACCTACGGTCCATAAGTCATACAACTCCTTCGCCCGAGAGTGGGGAAGGCGCACATAGACTCCACATGGAAACTGCCACTCGTCCAGGTTCTGCGCAGAAGGCGCTTTGCAGTGCTCGTCGGTGCAGCCCGGCGTGGGCGCAGAAGGGGGCGGCTGCAAGAGAGCATAAATGCCCATAAATGTGTGCGTTGCGGGCTGGTTGTGTGCGATCTATACACAGACGTGGAGCATCGATGTTGTACGCAATGCGAAATGGGGAGGAAACATATTTCCATTCCCATAGCCCAGTCGACCACCCTAGGCGAGAGGGGGAGGGAGCAGGGAATGTACATGATTTCCTGCAGCAGAGCTATGTTCAAGGTTTCGCCCAGTAGCATACAAAACCGCCTCGTTCCCTTGCCATGATCATGACCATGGGTTGGTGGCGGTATGCTGCTCATGGCATTGGCATTGGCACGCTGGGCTTCTGGCTTCTGGTTTCTGGGTGGTGGCGGGTGACAAGCTAAAAGCTTGGAATGGCGTTCGCTTTTGGTTTCATTGGATTATGGTGGTGTGCTGTGCAACGATATACGACAAAAAGGCGAGAGCAGGAGAAAGGAGAAGCTTTGATATCGTATCCAGGGGAAAGTGGTGAATAGGGTGGGATTGTGAGAACTCAGCAGAGGGTGATGGCAGTCGGGTGGTAAGTTCTTTTCTGTTACTCCGCAGTAAATGTGTCCTGGCTGGTCGGTAAATGGGCTACGGAACTTTTACTTTTGTTCAAAAATTTTGAAATATGGGTATTGTGGGCCTCGGGGCGCGCAGAATTGGTGTGGAATGGGCCTTACTTTTCCCGCTTGCTAATGCGATTGTTTTTTGTTTGAATGTGATTCGAGGAAAATAAGACTGCTTTGAACAGAGATTTCTGTGATTGACGGCGGTGCTGTTGGGTGGATACTGTGGGTTTTGTGTTTAGAGAAGGGCTATCCTCAGACCTTCAGCGTCTAAGTATGAGACGAGCTTCGAGAGATTGCAGCCACTGTTGCCGAGCTGAAGAGCAGGAGATCTGTTTCTAGAAGCAAAGCAACGAAGAAGCGCATGCACTGTGTATTTGGACTGTAGGAACAAGTCACACTTAGGCCATCGGATCAGGGAAAAAGCCTACTCTGCCGACTGACTAGCTTTGCCTAGCTTGCCCACGTCGTCGAAATAGTAACGAACATAGTGGGCTATGCTCCTTCTCCTCCTCGTCTCTGCAACTTCTGAAGACGTCATTGCAACGGAGACCCATCCTGGAGAGGTGTCTGTCAAGAGAAACGATTTATTGCGTAGTCAGTTGTGTCAAGTTCGAGGCATACGAACTAAATACGAATTCTATCTCGTCGCAATCTCAATTAGGATGATTTCTTTCCTTTCATGGGCATGTCGCATCAAGCGAATCAAAAAAGCTAGTATCCGGTGTTCTGGCAGGCGCTGGACAGAAATTACCAAGGATTTTTCATCCGCTTTTGAGATAGATATTGATCAGAAACAGGTTTGGCACCATTTATGAAGTGTGATCAGAATCTGCAAGATATTTTGGTATGTTCAGGAACTCAATTGTGCTGCTTTATAATAGTAATGTGGGTGGCGCTTCATTCCGAGGTGGACTTGGGCGTAGTTTCTACAGTAACCACTCGTGTTGTGCTCACGAGAGGAGAAGACCCACAGTTCTAAGCCGACTATGAACTGCTAAGTTTGAGATGCATTCTTGACAGGTATACTCTCTAAGCATTGTCAGTGAATCGAGAGAGGCGGAGTCGTTTCGGGGATTGAACCGAGATTCCCCGCAATGGAAGTCGACCCACAACGCCACTGCAACCATGTACCTAGTAGATTTACTCCACCAACCGACTCCACCCAGCTTTGAAGGAGTCGGTACACCCATTAAAAAGGTGAAGAACAATAAAGCCGCAGGCTCAAAAGCCTACCATGGCGATGTTCTGGTAGGGAGCATTCACCAAATGATCTGCAGAATGCAGACGATAGCATACCCGACGACTGGAATATCAGCTCTATATGCCTCTACTCACAAATCCACAGTGTATAGTAACGATTTTGTAGTATTTTCATGGCTCATCTTCCAACTGCCACAGCGGTCCAACTAGGCATACCTACGGTCTGTGTAAACCTGTGATTATGTGTATAGATATGTATTGTCGACTGAACGGTCCCGACGACACAGTGTGTAGTAAGGATTATGTAGCCTTTTCATGGTTCATCTTCCAACTCAACGTCTCCTATAAGATCCTGTTAAGCGTACTGTCTGAATGTCTAACACCTTTGCGGCTTCCAGTCCGGCAAATCGACTATAGACCAAATGTTTACACTAATGCAAATCCTGAAGTAGACTTACCAGTTTCAAATCAATACGAACCACCTTTACATCGAAGCCGCATACCACAGCATTCATCGGGATGAGCTGTTCGACGCGATGGCCGAATTCATGATCCCGTTGGATTTTAACCTGTTCTGTTGCACCACGCTAACAAACACGCGATGCACAGTAAAGTTCGGCCCGAGGACCTCCGAGCACATTTTGGTATTGGTGACGATAGTGGTGAGGGCTGCTGAAAACAAGGAACTGTCCAGCTGTTGGGTTACGCAGATAACATCGACAAAGTAGCGCATTCACGACGTCCAGCGGTGGAAGCTTTCAAGAAGATTGAAGAGTAGGTGTAACGAGCTGGGCTTGAGATCAATGACGAAAAAATACATGCTGTCGATCTAGAATCACTTCGATACACACCAGCTGGAATGTCCCACCGGTGCTTCTTCGGTTTGCCGAAACAACTGGGCTCAAAAATCCTCGCTCGAAGGACCAATTTCCTGCTCTAAAAAACTTTTGTTTTGCCAGCTGGACAATAAGCAAAACAGCAGAACTGGTTCTTGGTGTCTTCGAAATAAAAATGAAGATTCTGTTTACGAGGAATGTGAAAGGAGAAGAGGACACAACCGCGAATTCCACGAGCTGTACCAAGATGTGGATGTAGTTCGGACAGAAGGCAAACGTTTCTGGCGTCCTGATCGCATACTTAATCTTAGCTGCAGCAAATGGCTTGTGGGGATGTGGTTGATCATCTGCGTTTCCTGAAGATGCCGGTACGTTCAGCCTTCCTCCAGTCATAGTTGGCAAGCATCGTCTTTAATCAGCTCTTTGTTCTCCAGATGATATTTGAAGTTTCTGTTGGACAAAAACTGATGACAATCTTCTAAATATGGCATGTCTACGTGGACGTCAGCTTCCACTGGTTTGGCTACATGGCGCCTTTTACACATAGTCTACACTGGTTTAGTTGGTACCACGTATTCAACCACTTCTTAGACTGAAGTAGCAACCGTTACCAAACGAATCACCAACGAGACAAGTGCCCGCTTCGATAGGAAATCCGGTTTGTAGCTTTTGATCCCCACTTTTCGAAGTGACACTGGTGAATTGAAGTGTGAAATGCCAGAGTAAATTTGCCGGTCTGGAAGTCCTTTTGTGGATTTGACACTTTATTTGGCTCCCACGGACAAATGAATAAGGTGCATAGGTGTAGCAACGGTGTCAATGGTATGATCCCGATGCAAAGGACAATTCACGACCCCACCTCTCTTGAGAGCGCACCAGTCAAGAAAATACTCGGGGTCGGCTTAGAAGCTAACCAGACCACCTCTTCACGTGACCGAACAATGGCATGTACAACACGAGTGATTGTTCACCTCGATCTTCGAGGTTCCGATTTAGGATCTATTGGCCAGTATACCATGCTGCTCTTGACTCGTCAAGCAGTTTTCATGCATTCACAACGCAAGTGCATTGACACGCTTCGTTGAGCGTGTCCGTCTGCAGTCTGGCGAGAGCGCCATTCGATTGCACATCCATCTAGCCCGAGTGAAGAAATCGCTCTAATTACCTGCATTTAATGCACCTGCACCCTCTTCGCCGAACCCTTTGTGTCCCATGGCAAATTATGAATTGAATTTTCGGACGTTATCATAATCCACACATGATGCGGGCGTCGCGGCATTCCTCCTGCCCCAAGCACATTGACAAAGTTATGCTGGTCATCGAGAAGCAACAATGTTTCTATTCTGCTTCTAGACCGACCCCGTTCGGCTGTCTCGAACGTAACAGCGCAACAACTTGACAAAAACTCATTAACATTATCACTCAACCACTTCGGCGGTGATCGTAAATCCCCGACAGCGACAATGCCAAACAATCGCAGCTCAACCGTCGTGTCGACAAACTATGTGCGTTTAAGTGGCGGCGGTTTTGAAGGACCTTCGGCTCTCTAGTTTTATCGGCATTTATCGAATCGAGGGCACGAGCATAAATAATATTTTCGAGTAGAAAACCGAGCATTCCTTGGATGCATGTAGGGAAGTGAAACTAATATTTGAACTCAAACATATTCAGCCTTTCGTGCACTGATTGCTGCGGCGCGGCGTAGATTCAATACGGAACGCAAACGAACGCTGGACGATCAATTTGTTTATGCGTCGTAGTTAATTTTTATGCCCACACTTCAGACGGCTCCTATTGCGATTCTCTGAATCACTTCGCTCTCCAGGGTCCATCCTCCCATCACTCGCATGACATGTGTGTGTGTGTGCTGGTTGATCGGGGTTCTGTGGGGCGAGCGCGTGGCCGAAGCTTGACCCGGATTATGGGACTATGATTTACGATTATTGCGCTGATTTTGATCTCGTTGGCGAACACAATAAACTGATTGTTGCTCTCAATGGACTTGCTGAACAAAAGGTCACACATTAAATGTCCAACAGCTGGAAGATATTCTAAACATTCGATCGCTTTGATGGTCTCTCAATTCTGGTCGCTTTTTATGTTCCAGATCGATGGATTTTTTAATTACTTTGAAACGAAATACGATTTTATACTGATCTCGAAAGTGTGACATTGTTGCGCGATAGTTTTAATTTTACGATATTTCATGGGATATTTATTTAAATTGTGTGCTGCAACAATCGTCACAACAGCTGTGTCGTTAATTGCCTGCAAAGTTGTTTGAAGGAATGCGAAATGCTACCCATTTTGACGCTCTGTCCAAGTCATCGATGTAGTGTGTCCTTCCTAATGGTCAGAATGTGCATCGTTTTGGTATTCATTCGCCGCCAAACCCATTTTGGCCGCTGCAAAGCCAATGAACGCCTAATTGACAGACATCCACGCTTGCCTCTTATGTTGGTTTTGAATGATCTTCTGTCAAGGTATAGCTTTGCAAGGGATGTGGGTGTGTAGTGGCTCTTCTAAGAGAAGGACCAAAGTACAGCTACAGCTCTGAAAGAAGACCAAATGGATGCTGTAAGGTTTTTTTTTTGTCGGATGTTTTTGAGCGCTACACTAGAGCACTCAGACTTAAAAGCTGGTCCATTGTACTACCAGGAAGCAACCCACATTTAATGGAATTTCATGGTATTTCGGAGGAATACCATCAAGCGCTTTTGTGATGAGGGGCCTACCTCATCAGCACCAAATAACTGCCACCTGATCCGAGCAAAGGCGGGACAGTTGCAGAGGAAGTGCTGTGCAGTGTCCTCTTCTTCTCCACAGGCGTCGCAGAGGGTTTCATCGCTTAGGCCAAGCACATTTAGGTGTTTGGCGAAGGTGTAGTCGTCCGTTAGTACGCCGGTAAGTCGTCTGCAGTCTTTTCTGTTAAGAGATAACAAGAATGCTGCGGATTTCTTATAGAAGTTTGGGAGCATGCACTTGGTTGTCTACATCCTGGAGAGTCATGCCACTTCCGGTTGTGCTCTCGAGAAGCCCAGCAATCGATGGAAGCCCTAACCGAGGACGAGGTTAGTCCCAACGCAGGTTCGGGTCCTAAGAGTATCTCCTCTGATTCTTGTCTAGCAAGTTCATCGGCGATCTCATGTCCCGTGATCCCGTGGTGGCCCGGGACAAGTCTTAGTGTATTCAACCAATTTAGAGAAGACTTGCATTCTTGGACTATCTTGGAAGTGGTTAAAGGGTTGAATAGGGCCTTAAGCACAGCTTGGCTGTCGTTACAGACACAAATACTTCTCCCCTTTCACCTGTTCTACACAATATAGTTCGCCGCCATTAGGATCGCATAGGTTTCCGCTTGGAAGACCGACGCAAATTTACCTAGATTAGGTTAGGTGAATAGGCTGCCAGCGGAATCGCCAGCACACCTAGACCATATTGGTCCATTGTGATACCCATAGTCAGACTACTACCACTGACCGACAACTCCAGCGATAGTGCCGTTAATTTGATCCCAACGGCAAATGGTGACTGGACCAGATTTGAAAACTGGATAAGAGGTTATTAACTTTGCTTTCACTGGGATTCGAACAGGGGACCCCTCTAACCAGGGGCAGGCAGTCAACCAACTGTGTCATCCAGCTGTTAAATTTACCTAACGAGGTGTGCAGTCTAATGTTGTCGCTCTCCACGAAAGCGCCAGCGCCAGCTCCAGATCATTCATTGGTCTTGGAGTCATCCGTGAAGATTCGACCAGTCCTGAGTGTAGGGAAAGTCGACTTAGTATGTGCGTCGCAGCTGGATTGCTGGTGTCCTTACGTGCTAGGGAATGCCCCTATGCAGCCGAGACAAACCGTTCTTGCTGTAAGGTTAGTAAAGGGTCTTCCTTCTTGATAGTGGTCATTTTGTTGAAGCTACGCTTGTCAAATTGGCATTTATTCAGTCTGCTTTTTTCCATGAAACCATCCCCATGAACGGACATAGCGTTCAACAACACGCGGAAATGATAAAATTCTTGTATCAAAATGGGTGTTCTGTTAGGGCAACGTTCCGTGCGCTTTGCCCATTTTACGGTCGCCATAAAATGAGGCCCATTTTTGGATGAATGGATACGTCAACAAAGAAAATTGACACATGAGATCCAAAAGTCACTTGTTTAGTGTGGATTTTCAGCAGACGGTCCATATTTCTTTGAGAACATTGGCCAGGCCATCACTGTCAATTGTGAGCGCTGTAGGTTGATGATTACCAACTTCTTTTGGCATGAATTGGACGATATGGACACCAACGACATGTGGTATCCACAGGACGGCGTTAAGTGTCACACAGCTCATGCCAGATTGGAATTTCTGCACTTGCGTTTCCAGGACATGGTCATCTCACGTGGAGGTGACACGAATTGGCCACCGAGGTCGTGCGGTTTGACACTGTTAGACTTTTTCTTGTAGGTCGCAGCTGAATAAGCGAATAAACCACGCACATCGGGCCTCAAAGCCAACCGATAGGCCTTTTAAAGGAGTAAAAAATGTCGATGGTGAGAATTTGGAAAAATCTCTTCTGCAGACTGTTAAACGGAGATGACGACACAAACTCCGCTGTCAGACAGAATGTTCCACTTAATTTGGACGAGGATGACCAAGAATGCCGTCCCCCCGACTTAGACGAGGTCAAGATAGCGATATCTAGACTGAAGTCGAACAAAGCTGCTGAAGCGGACGGACTGTCCGCGGAACTGTTTTAAGCAGGAGATGATCCGGTTGGGCGCATGCTCCAGCTCATCTGTAAGATATGGTCGGAGGAAAGCATGCCCGATGAGTGGAATCTCAGCGTCGTTTGTCCCGTCCACAAGAAAGGAGACCCTTTTGACTGCGCCACCTATCGAGGGATCAGTCTCCTTAACATAGCGTACAAGATCCCCTCTGCCGTCTTGTGTGAACGCTTGAAACCATTCGTCAATAACCTGATATGTCCTTATCAGTGCGGTTTCAGGCCGGGAAAGTCCACCATCAACCAAATTTTCACACTGCGGCAGATCCTGGAAAAAAACCCAAGGGATGCAGATCGACACCCACCACCTATTCGTCAATTTCAATTCCGCATATGACAGCGTGCATAGAGACGAGCTATACAACGCCATGTCTAGTTTTGGCATTCCTGCCAAACTCGTCAGGCTGTGCAGGATGACGATGGAGAATTCTCGCTGCTCCATCAAGGTCGGTAGTGAACTCACCGAAACCTTCAATGTTCCAAAAAGGTTTTAGGAACGGCGACGCGCTGTCGTGTGATTATTTTAACATCATACTTAAGAGGGAGAACATACGAAGAAGAGGCACGATCTTCCAAAAGTCCGTACAATTGATTGGACGAACACAGCGAGCTGTCAATGAGGCTTTTGCTGGCATTGAAGCGGAAGGGGCTGAAATGGGTTTGGCAGTGAATCAGGGCAAAACCAAATACATGCTGTCATCATGAAAGGACGCACAACATCGACGTCTCGGACAGAGCGTCGTAATGGGCAGCAGAAACTTTGAGGTAGTCAAGGACTTCGTCTAGGTCGGCTCTGCAGCAAACAGGGACAATAACACCAGTACCGAGATCAAGCGTAGAATTATTCTTGCCAATCAATGTTTCTTCGGGCTCAAGAGGCAGTTGAGTAACGAAGCCATCTCTCGAAACACCAAGTTGACTTTATATAACAATCTAATCATCCCTGTCCTGCTCTATGAGGGATGGACTCAGAGACATGGACGTTTTTGAAAGCGGATGAAGAAGCTCTTTGTCGTTTTGAGAGAAAAGTTTTGCGTGCGATCTTGGGTCCTGTTTGTATTGAAGGGCTGTACAACGGCATGCACCTAGTTAAGCGTGTTCGTATCCAACGCTTAAGAATCCTAGGTCACATAGAGCGGATTGACACCACAGCTCCGGTGCGAAGAGTCTTCGACTCAGAGCCATTGGGACAACGCAACAGAGGGCGTCCTAGAACGAGATGGCGCACACAAGTGAAGAAGGACCTCAACCAACTTGGTGTGCACAACTGAAGGCAGCTGGCGAAAGATCGTGCTGGCTGGAGAGGCTGGTTGGTTGAGGCCCAGGTCCACCTTGGACTGTAGCGCCAAACAAAGAAGAAGAAGAAGAAGAAAAATGTAGATGATATCTCCCACACACTTTGTTTTATTTAATTTCAAAGATAGGAAGCGCTTAATGAATTACCATTTAGTAGGATGCCGTCATGCCCAAGATTTTTGTCACCATGACTTTTTGTCACAACGACTCTGCTTTTTAATGTCTCATCTTCCATAAGATTTAAACACGGGTTACTTTAAGAAAACAGTTTAAGCCACGGTCTGCCTGTCCGATCATCTTTCAACGGATTATCATTTTTTCCACACTTAAGCTGGGCACAGGTCTGCAGTGTCATCAGCGGACTGTCGTGTCACCTATATTTTTTATTAGTATTAATGTTATGTTCATTGCGACAATCTCTAAAGAGCCTATAGACGGTGGGATCTAACTTGGTGAGGGAGTAGTGGTCGTACCACGCCAAACGAGTGTCCTGGAATCCACTTGAGGTGGGTGTTCCACAATTGAGGGAATAGAAAGTGACTTTATCGAGGAACTAAATGGCAGTCTGGCAGTTCGAACACGTGATGATATCCCATTGATCTTGAGCCAAGACGGTGGGTCTTTGAGCCAGCGAGTAAAGAGTATACACCCAGGACCAGCATCAGGGCTTGAACGCCTGCCGAACTCAGCTAGAGGCTGTTTCCTGAACCCAAAAACGCCTACAGCGCCCACCGTACTCGTGGGACTTCTCCAAATACGATGTCTAGAATCCAGTTGACTTCAATCGACATCGTCTACTGGCTATTCCGCCCGATCGCTTACAAGACTATGTTGACTTTAGGGGGATTACTTTGAAACTATATGCTATCTCCTCTTTACCACGAAATAAAAAATCCCTGTCATTGACCATCCCACAATATGTGGAATCCCTTCAAAGTTGAATGACAGGCCAACATTTCTAGGTCTTATCCTGGACACGATATTAACCTGGAAAGCCCACATCGGGGTCGTGTCAAAAAATACTCTAAGGCTGTTCCTCGTCAGACAAGAATCTTGTAAACGAAAATTATTAATGAATAAACTAAAAATTTAAAATCTATTCGCCAGTGACCCGTGATGATCCGTTCTATTCTTGCGACTTCGGTTCGAGTTCTCTAAAGGATATCTGTTGTCATAGCTAAATTATAATCTAGCCAAGTTTTCCTAGATGTCAGAGTTCCACAGTTTCCACAGGCCTCCCATATTTAGGAAGTATGCTGATATTCATGCCTTGACCAAGCCCATTGCGGTCGAAGGACGATTTCCATTGCTTGCGAGTTCGTCAGCCCCAGAATGTTGATGGTACCTGGAAGCCGAACTAAGGTGAAGCTACATTGTTCCTGCAGTTAAGCCCGATCATAGCGACATTCCCTGATTAGCTTTGATGTGATGCAGGCCGACGCAGTAGCCTTAATTGGCAGCTTGACTTTGAATATGCTGTGGTCTAGTGCCCTGAATTGAATTTATGATACGCAAGGCCTTTAGAATATCGATGATTTCTGCTTAAGAAACTCGAGCTCTCTTCCGCCGTCCATTTTTGAGCCATCAGTGTACTTCTGGGACGAGTCCGATAGGTGCTCCTTCCATCGAAGGATGGATTCGGGTTGCTGTAATATTGTGTATGTCAATGGATATAAGATCAAGCATAAACGTCCGAGCGTCTGTGGTAGTGGACTGTGGGTATGCGATGGATACTACCATTTGTCAAACAATCGCTGATCGGCTGCTCGGACTAGTTGATTCCGAACAATTTAAAGCCTCATGGCACTTCAAGGCAAATACATTACTCGGCCATAGCAAATCAACAAATTAGGTTAGGTTTGAGTGGCATAGTGGCCGTCACATGCACCAGTCACTTTGCTGTTGACAAAGCGATGAAAATGATCGACACTACTGTTGCTTCGGGAGGAGATGTCACTGCAAGTTCTCATCTTCCTTGTCTCTGCAGAAGTCATTTAAGGCCAGATCCAATCTCAAGGCGTGAGTTCCAACCGCGCTGTATCCAGTGATGACACCGATAAGTGCCCTGTCCACTCTAAGTGTGATAGGTTCACCTTATCTGACCCCAGCTGCACAAGCTTTCTTTCTCATTTCACAACAACCGCAAAAAGAAAAATACAATTACCGACGCTGTACTAAGTGCTTTTCCTCGAGGACAAATTTGATTCCCAATTGCCACATCATCTCTCACATCAAAGCATCTCCACCGCAACTAGGCCACTGCAACTCCGACTTGGTCATAAAAGCTGCCATCGCGGTGCAAATATGAAAGCGCTCCAGCTAGCGGCCATTAAGAGTCCTCGAATTTAAATTTTGTTTACAACATCAACTCCGAAATCCGACACGACTTCCCGTCGTCAAACGTCGCCGATGCACTCGAGAGGGTGCCAATAAAACCCGAACTTTATGTTTCCCGAAGCGCATTAATGAGGGAATCATTTGCGAATTCGTAACTTTTATGACTTCGCCAGTGCAACGGGCGTGGAACCAAGCAGTACCCCACTACGGTTCGATGCCCCCCAAAAACACCAAAAAACTCTGAGAGAAAATTGTTTGCCACAATCGGTCCCGAAAAACCGCACATCCACATCCACTTAATAGGGCGCAGATACGATTTTCAATCTTCTGGTGACGTGTTTAATTGCAAAATTAAGGAACCAAGATGTGAACGGGGGAAAAAAGTGAAGAACGCTCACAAAACTGTGCCCGGAGTCAGGAACCGTTGATGCAAGTGCAGTAGACTGTTGCATGTTTAATGTTTTTGCGGCGTCGCTGGGCGATGGTGGAGGATGGGCGACAGAGGCTGCGGACTGCTGTCGTTGGGGACTCGAAATGCTCCGAAAACGAAGCCAGTTTCGCATCGATGGAGACTGCAAGAGCGACTGACAGCGAGAGAGAGAGAGAGATCGAAAGCATGAATTCAAGTTTTGGGGCTGCCTTTTGTCAGAGGGTCACTGCGATAAGGATGCCTCTTTATGCTCTTCAATCAGACCATGACAGGAGATAATTTTTCGGGAAGTGACGCATGTGTATGTACCCGCTGTGCTGGTGGAGTGCAACAATGCGAACCATTTTCGGCAGTCACACAGCGAGACTAAATGCTAACGAGGTCTCGCTTGCAAAAAAAAAAAAACAATCTGAAAGTCGACGAAGTCTCTCAACACAAGCCAATGAGGGTCAGGAGGCGCCTTCCAGAGGAAGTGACTGACACAAGTGATGATGAATGATTTTTTTTTTGTGAAAATGAATGCCAGAAATGTCATGTTCTCACGATTTGTAAATATTCAAGTGATGGTTGTCGCTGCACTTGCTTCGTGGGAAGTGATCGTGTGTCACATTTGGATGGAATTTTTGAAAGTATTTCTGGACAATGCCGTCAACTTTATAATGACTTCATAATTCACTTTAATCCAGCGCCTCTAGCCGGCTGTATTAGTTGAAACGAGGGTAGATTGATAAGTCAGTGACTTTTTGAATTTTAAATTATTTAAGTTTGTTTTGCCATTCTGACTAAATATATGTCGAGGGCATGAGATGTGCGTTCAGGGCAGTGAGGCAGTGTCTGCACTGAATCTGGTGAGATGCCAGCAACGATTCTTGTAAATGCAGGATGGGCTAAATACAAGTTTCTTTTTGAAAATGCAATAAAATTAATAAAATTATATTTTTTCCATATATTATGGCTTTATTAGTAAGACCAAACATTCCCATTAATTATGTTATGAAATGCAACGTCGTTCAAGTGGCTGTCTCGGCTGGCCTCGCAGTGGCGCGTTCGGTTACCCCAATTTTCCAATTTTCCATTTCTTGTTGATGGTTTCGGGCTGTAGCTCACGGATTGCTTGGATAATGTTGGTTTTAAGTGCTTGAATCGTTTCCGGATTCTCACGGTATCTACGGATCTTCACGGTACCCTAAAAAAAATGTCCAAAGGGGTAAAATCACAGCACCGAGGCCAAGACTGCTGATAACCCGATTTGGGAATTTGGTGCGCAAAAGCTCATTTGTGGCATGGGCTATGTGGCATGAGGTATGTGGCATGGCGCGCCATCCTGCATGAACCAGAGGTCGTCCAAGTCCATGTCTCTAATATCAGTAAAGAAAGAAGTCGGTTAACAAAGCTCTGTAACGCCCACAATTGACCGAAAGATTGTTCGAAGAAGGCCATAGCAGCCACATTCTCATCTGTGCGCACCGTACGCACCATACGCCGATGAGTGTTGTCCACTCGCGTACAGCAGTCGCTGTGAGTGCTTCATTTCGGCCAAAACTTCATTTTTTCAAAAAACTCACTGTTTGGCCTACACAGCACTCATTTCGGAACTAAGTTTTCAATATTTCCCAACGTTGTTCACGTTGAAAGCGACTCATTTCGTTCCGCGGAGATTTGATACTGACTGACGGGAAACAGCTGACATTGTCAAAATAACCTATGATTTAAAAAAAAACCATTAGATGGTCCACTCCGAATACGGTTGACATACAATTTTCCTCGTGCGCCTTCTGGGCAGCCTCTAAAGTCTACAGCAACGGCTTAAAAGTGAACTAATGTGTGCAGCGGCTTGGTGTTTAAATGAGAACTTTCACTAGGTTTCAACAAAATATACGAAAAGTGTGAAAGGGTTGGGGAATCGTTGATGGCTTTCTATACCATGAAACGAGAGTGACTGCAGTTCAATTGCGAAAGAATTCGTAGTTCTTTGCAATCTACCGACTTGTGTGGGTACAATTGACGGGCAACACATCAATCAACGTTGTCCGCCTGGAACTGGAGCGGAATATTACAACTATCACGATCGACTGCTACAATTTTGAGGTAGTGAAGGAGTTCTTCTACCTCGAGGCAGACGTGAACTCCATAAACGCCAGCCTAGTAGAGATCCGCCGTAGAATGGTGTGGTGCACCAGCTGCTACTTCGGTTTGTCAAAACAACTCGGCTCAAAACTCTTTACGCGATGGACAAA
Source organism: Eristalis pertinax (assembly GCA_907269125.1). Lineage (NCBI taxonomy): Eukaryota > Metazoa > Arthropoda > Insecta > Diptera > Syrphidae > Eristalis > Eristalis pertinax. The sequence continues at coordinate 54,324,031 of OU026145.1, forward strand.
GATCATCAAAACTCTTTCCACTTGGTGCCTTCGGTAGAAAAATTCTGAGTTGGATATATGGTTCCGTCTGCGAGGAAGGCGAATGGAGGAGAAGACAGACTCTACTAGCTTGGCCACATCGAGCGCATGGGCACGAATGCGCCAGCTAAATCGAATCCGAGCCTTCTGGTTCGAAAAGGAGAGTAAGACCGAATATCCGGTACAAAGACAATGTTATAGCGGACGCAAGACAACTTGGTCTTGATGACTGGAAGCAGCCTTCCCAGAACCGTCAGCAGTGGTAGGCATCTCTTGCTCAGGCTCAGACCAGGGTCGTTGGCCTGATAAGTAGCTAAGTAAGTAAAGGTCATCACTCCATTGGTATATCGTGGGCAATACCCCCTCTCTGCAGGAGCTCTTCCAACCAAGAGTTTCGGAGGCAAAAACGTAAGACTAAGCCCCCCCCTCAGCACTCGACAATCTATCAATGTGCCCCTCAGACAAGTTCGAGTCCCGAAATGATTCTCACAAGCCGCATCTGTCTTCTCGATGGCAATAGCATTACGAAGCACATCGCCTGGCTGCGACAGACGGTTGCGTTGCCACCCGGCATTGCACTCAAATTAATGACCACCACCCCAGTCGGGGGGAAGCCGAACGAAGTTAATTAAAAAATAATCCCTCTCGGAGGATATGACTAAGAGCTTGCTGGCCGTCGAATCTGCACTTTCGACGTCCCATGTGGGAGATGTCTCCTCCGTTTGACCGCCTCCGGAACCGTGTGCTAATTTGTCATCATTCATCCGCTCATTCGTGCATCGGGTGGAGTGCACTGCATTAGGAAACTCATAGATCATGGTTAGCAGTTCAGAGAAGTCAAATGTGCGCTCCGTCTCGTGTTATCCTGCGTGCCCAGTCTGAAGCAGCACAGCTCCATAGTCCACACCCAGCCACACGGACAGTATCTTATTGAATTCTCCTCGCAGACACGGCTCTACTTGACCAGTTGCAACATCATTGATTCAACAAATATGATGGTGCAACGTGGCCGGAGACACATTGCTGTCATGTCCACAATGACAATGCTTCCAATGGCAACCACCGCTGGTGCTCTGGGATGGCGGACGGCGACTGCGACGACGACGATGACGATGACGATGCCAATGTTGGTAGGACAGAACGCACGAATGACCGGGCACACAACGTGATGAATTCGTATGCAAATATGACTTGAAGTGCCCAACAGGCCGTGGAAAATGTCCTCAGCCACTACCGCAAGTCACGCAGATACCGAGGAGATTCGTTAGACTCGCATAGCTCTCGGTTTCGTCATGTGGGTGACGGTAGAAGTGCGTCTAGCCCGAATGCATGGGGTTCATAAACTTCCTTCATGGTCGCGGCGACTAGCGTGTGCAAATGGAGACAACGACGATGACGATGCGGATGATGGCGACAGCGGCAGCGAATCTGACGAGGAGGACGATGATGAATTCACGAGGAAGCGGCTGCGGATATTTTTAGAGACCGACCGCAAGTCGCGTCGCGCCGCTCCACCGCCGTTAGAGATCTCGTTAGAGGTAGACATTGAAGGAGTTCAAAGAATATCGAAAGTGAACAGGGACCACGGTTAAGGCGTTTCGCATTTTCGCTCGTCGCTCGACCGGAAGCCAATTGCATTCGCATTAGTGACTGGCGTACCGAAAAGTGTTCGAGGGAACACGAAGATGTGCCAGTTGATTGGATCGCTGGAGGATCGTCTTCTGGGCGGAGTGCCAAAAATGACGCTGTGCAGTGAAGGCGGCGGGTGACATTCTTTGATATGCGAACGGGATGTTAATTAGCGGCCAGAGTGGAAAGATGAATCACTTTAATGCGCAGCATATGGGATGGATAATGATGCGACTGGAAGGAAGTCAGTCTTCATTTGACCTAATGATGGACACATTGATATTGCTGATGGAGCAGGAATTGCGTTGCTATCTAAATAAATCTGTCATCGTGAAATGAGGCTGGATGCTCTGTGAATGGCCCGTGGATTCGCGATTTGTCAATTTTTCGATGAGGCGCTCTATTGACTGTAGAGCAGGCTCTACTAGTTTCGCTTTCCAGTGCCCGTGCTGACAACCTAACGGCTTGGGTTGTGCAATGCTTCGATGAAGATGGATCTTTGCGTCGTTCTCAAAAGACAATAACCTCTGATTGGTCTCAGATCTTTTAAATGGTCGTGCGAACTGCCACCTACTCGCATGCAGACGAATCCACACATCCAGACCTTCACACTTCCGCAACTGCACATCTCCACACCTTCACATAGACCAGGGATCAGCTTGGCATTGCCCGCAGTCCAAGGTAACATTTAAACGAGCGAGACACACCACACACCAAACCAACGCCAAAAGAACAAAACCCCCACATCGTCGCTCAAAAAAAATTAAATTCAATTTTAAAAAACCCATTTAAGCCATTCTCAACTCTCATCATCAATTTCCCCCACCTGGTAACACTTTCACCACCAACTGTCAGAATCCAGTGCAAATCGATCACATCATTGCCAGACTGGCTGTGATAATCGCATTTTTACACTCTTGCGCCAATCGATTTGTGACGTCATCAAAATTGAAAACTCCATTTCCAGCCGAAAAAAGCAAACAAATGGCGAATCTGGGACACAGATCGATCGTAATTAGTTCACCACACACAGCCGCGCTTTATTTCAGTCATTTCGATGTGACAAATCGACTTTCAAGAATTTGCCATCGCTCAGCGGAAAAAATGCAGTAAAATGAGAAACGAAGTGAGTGCACTTTTTTTGGTCTGAAAAAGTCAATTTTGGAATATCGGATTTTAAGAACTTTTGAAGGATTTCAATGAAAAATTGGTGGAGCGCCAAGGCATTTTTTTTGTCTTAGAAAGATGACCGGATTGTGTTGAAGTAACTATCAGGGCAATATGCCGGATTTCAATAGCTTCTAAGGCCGCGGCCTGCATGTCTGGGAGTCAACCTTTGTTTAGGGGCGGACTCCGAGACGTGAAAGGTATATGATTCAAATCTGTGTGTAGTTGCAAAAAACAACCGGGTGCTACGACCCAAAGAGTAGCAGAGGTTTGGGTAGGCCTCACCACCTTACCAAGGTGGAGAAATAAGTCCATAAGCTTATTTCTAAATTTGGAACTTCAGTTTCCTACTAAAGACGTCTGGTCCAGCGTCCTTAAATGGTCCTTATGAGTAAGAGACCTCGTGATATAAGGCTTAATGCCAGGTGATCACGTTAATCAATTACTTTATCTGCTTCTAAGCCGTTCGACACACAGTCTATAGGGCCCAGCAAGGTAGTTTGTCTACCTCGGGGCTTCTCGAAAGTCAGACATAGAATCGCCCTTGGCTGCCGATGCTACTTGGATCGAAGGACCAATTTCGTGGAGCCGAAAGCTGGATGATAAGCAAAACAGAAGAGCAGGTTTTTGGTGCCTTCGAAAGAAATAATCTGCGTTGGAGGAGGTGGGAGAGAAGACACCACCGCGAACCTTTTGAATGCGCATCGAACCAATACTCCAGGTATGAAGGTCTTCCAATCCCAGTTCCCGGTTCGAGAAAGAGAGGAAGTTTAACGGAACGTAAAACAGCTCGATCTTGACGGCTGGAAGCACCGCCTGCAATAGAAAGCAGCTATAGTTCAGATTTAGACCCTTCATGGGTTTGAAAATAAGTCAGTGAGTGTATTCATATTTCATTCATCGGCCTGTCTGGGAATGTACTTCGCTGCTTGATGTTTTGTCAGCAAAACCCAGACACGGTGTATTGCCGTATCTTGGAGCTCTGAATCCTCACAAATCGTTGACCGTCTGATCCCCGTCGGACTCAAAATGTGAGTGTCTTCTCTTTTGTTAAGTTCATCGACCCTTGGGAAAACACACACATTTTGAAGGAATCTGTGCCCAACCTTCTTATCTAGTTCGTGAGATCAGTTAAAAGAAGTACAAGACCGACGAAATTTTCCAGAATAACACTTGGTTTCTCTGCCTGGCGGTTGAAGATCAGATAGTCCGACCCAGTTGCACAAGCTTTCATCCGAGAGATGAAAAATTTTTCAAAATAAATCTAGGCCGTCCTAACATCGGAACGGAATGTTTCTTGCAGGCGGTGTCCTCATTCGTTCAGAGAACCATGTCGAACTTATCGCAACCAATCTCCATTCAAACCGTATTCGGAAACCGAATCCAGCCGCCACTTCCAGCAAACGTCAACAAAAGAGATCACACTTCTCTTCCGGCACCGCGAGCCAGACGCCCCGGACAGTGAACAGAGGCAACGCCAACACTCGTTCCATAGAAACTCAACTATTTCGGGTCCGCGAACATAAATCAAAAAATTCCTCAGAGAATTCCAGTGATTTTGCCGACACAGCCACTTTGTCTTTGCACAACTTCCTGGGTATCCCCATAATGAGCAGGGCAACGGCACATCTCACAGATGGGACTGTACCCCGTTGCCATGTTAACAAGAACTGTCCCGTCTTCGCGAGGGGCACTGACAGTCACTGGTTTCTTTGTAACCCGCGCGAGGAGTGGTGTGCGTGTGTAAATATTATGCTTGAACCGATGTAAGATTAATTGGGAACCAAAAACAAAGAGGTCGACATTCCTAGGGGAAGCAGTGGAGACTCATTAGTGCCGGACACTGCCGGGAACACAGACCATTTGTTGGCCGGGCCGCCGCTCCGCCCTCAAATTCGCTGAACTTTGGCCCCCATCGCGGCGCTTTTGTGTTGATGGGGTGGTGGTGGTGGTGTATCTCGAAGCAATAATAGAAGTCAATTGAGAGCTCATCAGTGCCGTGATTGACAGGTTTCATAAATCTTCACTTCTGAGAAGACTTGCTTCATTCCACCCAGCAGCAGATCATTCCGCTTTGTTTACGCTGAACTCTGAAGACATGTGCGAACGCATGTTCCTCGTACACCGCCGGCGAGTGCCCCAACCTTGGTCAGGCGGATTACAGAGCGATACGGCGCGGCGTTACCCACCGCCGTCTCAGGCTTCCAGATTTCCTCGATCATTACGGCCCCAACGGCTGGGGTTCCCAGGCAAATGCGAAGCCGTGCGCGCAACGCAACACACTCGCTTGCCAAGGGTCAGCGTTGAAAAGGCGGCGCGCTTTGTTCTTTTATTGCTATGGATAGACGAGAGCGAATATTGGGCCAAGTGGCCCGGGTCCATATGGGTGCACGGCACAATTTGGTTAAATTGGCGAATCTACATTCCGTGTGCGTTTGGCGAACGAGTGAGTGATTTACTATATTCAAATGTACGAACGGCATGGGGTCCGGCCTGATGTTGGGGGGACCTTCTTCCGTCTTAAGATCGTTTTTATTTATTTTGTGTATTTTTTTTTTGTTATTTTTCTGTTCGTGCTCTTTCGCTGTTCATTGGAAGATTTATGTCGCAATTAATTTATGTCATTCGGTGGGGAATTAATTGTGTCGAGGGAAGTTTCCTTTCATTTTTGGGGGGCGGCCGTGACGGGGGACGAGTAGCATGCTCCGCACACATGAGCTGACGATCGCGAAACCAACGGCATGAATGGGTGGAGATGGAGATTGAGAGATGGAGCGATGAAGATGCAGTGCTATCGCTGCTGTTCCCATGGTAAATCAAACTGGTAGTTCAGCTGGAAGTGTGGCCACATCAAAGGCTGGCATCGGTTTCGACGGGAGGAACATCGCGGACAAGGGTGACTGGGTGTTACTTCTGTGTTGTTATCGCTTCTGGCCTTTGACTGTTTGGATTGTGGATTACTAAACGCTCCAGGGATTCGCTTTGAAAATGCTACGCAATATCGGTTGTGCGGATCACTGAGACTTCGGATCCTCGTCAAAAAATGTCGACGAACTTGTCAGGAGGCGGGAGATGCGATGAGATAATTTCTTCTTGTATCGTGGGATGGCATTGATTTTGAATGAGTTCCAAAGAATCCTCTATTGGTCCTTTAACACAGCCTTAAGACGACTTTCGCAGTTTTGGTTAAAGCTCCATTCTATAAAAATACTGAAAAATGCTCGTGTGGTGCGCCACATGTAGGTAATCTCATTCCAATCAGTCGATATTTGGAATCAACTCTACTAAACAGAACTTCTCGAAGAATCGGTATGCTGTCCGCCTTTTCAGTTAGACTCGATTGCCACTGAAAGATGCATCAACACTCAAAGAAACGGCCTCTTGGACCCCGAATGGACACGTGTGGGTATCGTGAAAAAGCGCCGATCGAGCCGAGGCGAGCGAGAAAGAAGGCAAAAGGAAACTCAATCAAATCTGTTCTGAAATACGAGGTGAAGGATGGATAGAACTGGCTGCCAAGTAGTACTAACCAATGAATCAGTTGGACATTGTATACGGTTTCGCTTGAGAGGTGGCAGTACAAGACGGTAAAAAGGCCACATGTCCGCAATTACCATGCAAATTGATCCAATTAAACCCGAAAGTCACATGCTTCTCCGGCCGACGACGCATGGAGGGTCTGAGCCCATGCTAATACGGCTTTCCATCGATGACGTGCCTGGGCACGATGCTTTTTGAGACTTCATCTTCATTCCGAAGAACCGGGAGTCCTCTCCTTCTTTAACAGAGATTCTCGCATATCCATCGACCAATGCTGAAGCATTGGTGTCGATGCGCCTAATGTGGCCGAGTGTAGGTAGCCAGTACAGCCGACGGACAACATCCGCTTCTTGGTTCTTGGTCTTCTCTCTAGGAAATTGGTCCTTTCAGCGAGAAGTTCTGTTTCGACAAATCGAAGTAGCACCGGTTTCCAAGGGAGATTCTATGTCGGACCTCCACTATTTAGTGGTCACTCTTTATGACCAACTCGTTGCGAATTTTCTTCAATCGTCGTGGGTTTTTATGGGCAGAGTCCGGTAATTATTCCCTCTGCAGTAATAATTTTGGATCTCTTCAAAGAGATCAAGCTATCCGATCTTTTTGGATCGAGGACGAGGCCAGCTTTGCTTGGAGATTTGACATGTAATGCCTGTCTACCATTTGGCATTGAATTTTTGTTTACTGAGAATGTTGAGGCAGTTTAGTGGCGATTTTTGCTAGTTTGTCAGCTTCACAGTTTCCTCTGAAGTCTCTACGGCCTGGTACCCAGCACAGTCGAATGTGAAACTGTTCGCCTCTCTCGACAGTGTAGGACTACTTCAGAGTTTATAGAGAACGATTTCAGGGATTTAATTGCTGCCTAGCTATCCGTAAAGATGCAGATCTCGCGGGTGGATGTCGCGTTCCACCTCAACCAGGACAGGGCTTCGTAAGCCGCTATTATTTTCGTTTGGAAGACACTGCAGTGATTAGGTAGATCAAGTGATTTGTTTTTTTTTATTTTTTTTTTTTTAATTCATTTTTGTTTTATTTTTATTTTATTTACTTACGTGCTAGACAAAAATACTTAAAACTAGCTTAACTATCTTAACAATTGTTCTTATATCTAACCTACTGACCCTATACGGGTACTCTTAGCTATTCTTATATAAATTTAAATATGCCTTTCGGCTTAGTCTATGTTTTTTCTTTTTCAGTCTGTTTTTGTTTTTTGTTTAGCCAAGAAAACTGGTAAAAAACTAGTATGGGACTCCACTAACATGCAGAGTGCATTGAGCAGGCGTTCTGGAAATTGCCATAGCCTTATATCTTTCCACGTTAACCATCATCCCAGCATCAGCACATACGGCCATTATGAATTATTTTGAGGTTCAGGAGGTTGAGTTTATAGATTAAGCCGGCCCTTCCAGACTGAGTTAAAGGCTTTAGTTAGATCCAGCGCACAAGCTACGGTTCAACGTGTGGGCATTGAATTATTTTTTAGGATTATGTCGTGGAGGTGTGGGACATGTCCACGAATGGGTTCAGAATGCACGAAGTGAGAGAAAACGCACAACACGAGTGGTTATTGTAAAGGGTGGTTACATTTTAAGGGCCGATGTTGAATGTGAACCACACGTAAACGTCAAGTTTTTTTCTGCATTTCATATGACATTTCTCAATCTCAGACTAACTCAATTTGAACGATGGAAAGATACACAATCGAGCAACGCGTTACAGTTATTCAGACTTATTATGAAAATGGGCGTTCAAATCAAAATGCATATCGTGCACTTCGTGATTTTTTCGGTCAATTTAATCGTCCAAATGAAGACTCAAGAAATAAAGCCTCTTGACCATTTCAAGCGCCGTCAATGGTCAGAATGGTGGCAAGAAATGGCAACAGTGGATGATCAATTTTCGAAGAAAATCATCTTCAGTGATGAGGCACATTTTCACCTCAGTGGATTCGTCAGTAAGCAGAATTGCCGCATTTGGGCGAATGATAATCCAAGATTGATTGTCGAAAAACTAATGCACCCACAAATAGTGACTGTTTGATGCGGTTTATGGGCTGGCGGCATCATCGGGCCGTATTTTTTCCAAAATGAGGGATGGTGTGAGAATGGTGTTCGCTATCGTGAAATGATAACGAACTTTTTATGGCCCGAATTGGAAGATATTATTTATTTGGAAGGAAGGGTGTACTTCGATAAGCCAGCAACAATTCAAGAACTAAAGGATGAGATAAATCGGCACATTAACGGCGTAGAACCTCAATTATGCTTCAGCGTCATCGAAAATTTGGATGAAATCGGAAAGAGGTGTGCCGCCGAAGTCGCGGATCTTTTGTTTCATAGTAATTGAAAATTGAACCATACCAATATTATCATAATAAAAAGAAATGACAATAATTTCCTAAATAATTTGTGATTTATTCAAAATCGACATCGGCTCTTAAGATTTAACCACCATTTAGAAGCAAATGCCATGTCCAGCTAGGGATCTAGCGCTGCAACAAGAAAGGGATGTCGAATCCGGACCACGAATTGGATGACCGCATAAAAGCAGCCTGTACTCTTGGATGTAAAGTTGGCAGTCGCAGAGCATGTATTGAACCACACTCGAATTCCGCCTTTAGTGATATAAAAGAAGATGTCCTCGAACACACATCTCCTTCCCTGGAGACCACCCTCACAGCAGAGGCACCCACAATTTGTTAATTGGATTTGCCCGGCCACATGTGTCCACAAAACAAAGAACTGCTTATCGCCATCGAATCGAGTTCCAATTCAATGCCAATGACGTCATACTCCCTTCATCACAGTCGAACTTGAATGTCATAATCAATTTTTTTTTTTTATTTATTTACTTTTGAGTTTTCTTTAAACTTTCCCCCCAATAGCCCTTCAGAAATATCGTATCTTGCCATTCCCAATCTGGCACACACACACGACTATTATATCACCGCCACTGTCCGATGTTGACAAGGCAAACTCGCCGAGGGTTCCCATATTTCGATTGTGAAAGAAGAGCCTGTTTATAAATTGCTTCGCCCATCATCATCATCGTAATCATCATGATCATCGTCGTCGTTGTGGTTGTCGCTGCCCGATGTCCATCCCCATTCGACACATAATGGGAGGCCATGCAATGTGCACGGTACGAGTATTCCCGCACTCACATCCATACGATCGAGTGGATGTGTTTGAGTGTGTCTCTACACGATTGCACGTAATCGCTTCTTGCGATGGAAAGAGAATTTCAAGGCCAAACTTCTTGATGTTTATTTATAGCTGCGAGTCGTGCTAGGAGTGCAAATATTGTCCCATTATAGGGACTCGGGAGTCGCACACAAGCACGGATACTCTCGCACTCACCGAGCAAGTCCGAACATCCAGCACGCAACGATGTGCATTGAAATGCAATCTTAGCTTGCTCGAGAAGGGGTGAGTGGAGAGGTTGGGACAGTGGTTGCTGAAAATATTCGAACTGAAAGGGATTTACCTTCTGATCAAAATGTAATCGGAATTCCCCATTCCAACACAATGCGCTTGAGACAGGTTTTTTTTTCTAGATAGGTATTAAATATTTTTCTTATATTGAGCGCCATCTGTCGGGCGTTTTCTTGTATGTGTTCTGTGAATTTGGTTGAACTCTTTGCTTTGCCTGTCATGTTGTTTTTAATGATTCTAACAAAATATATTGAAAAAGGTTCCCGGCAACCTACGAGTACTTGACAATGTAGAAACAGCAATCGCACGAGTGGAATACGGAGTTTATGTTTATGGTTGATGATTTTCCTCGATCCGGAACTGAAGGTGGCTTCGAAGTGAGGTTTCGCCGAGATGGAAATCGAAAGATGCTTACGTCGAACACCAACGCCAACGAGATGTGGTTGCATTGCCGCTCGGCAATCGAAGAGGTAGCGGGGACCACCTTAGGCTACCTACCACCCCCGACAAGAAACCCGTGGTATGACGGCGAGTGTGAGCAGAATAAACGTGTAACCGAAGAGGCATACCAAACAGCGCTGCAACGGAAAACTAGAGCAGCGCAAGAGGAGTACCGGGCTAGAAGACGGGAGGAGAAGAAGCTTCTACGCATGAAGAAAAGGTCTCTCGCAACCTCCCAGTTCAAGGACATCGAAGAGTCTAGGTATAGACAAAAAATACGGGCCTTTTATAAAAAAGCCAAAAGCCTGGCTTCAGGCTTTAGGAAAGGCACCCAGGCTCTTCGAAATCGTGAGGGTAGCCTTGTTACTGACCCGCAGGGAATAGTGGATGTGTTTAAGCGGTACTTCCACCAACTGCTTAATGGGCCTGACCAGGAGAGAGTGATAGGGAATCAAGCAATCCCAACTCCAGTGGATGAAGTAGTCCTCCCACCTGGCTTTGATGAAGTCGGCACACCCATTAAAAGGCTTACCATCAGAGCTCTTCAAGGCCGGTGGCGATATTCTGGTGGGAAGCATGCACTGGATCATCTGTAGAATTTGGGAAGACGAAAGCATGCCCGACGACTGGCATATCAGCTCCATATGCCCCATCCACAAAAAAGGCGATCTTAGCTCTTGCAACAACTATTGAGGTATATCCCTTCTCAACGTCGCCTACAAGATCCTATCCAACGTATGTCTAAAGCCGTCTTGCACCACTCTAATCGGCACGTACCAGTGCGGCTTCCGTCCCGGCAATTCGACTATAGACCAAATCTTCACACTAAGACAAATCCTGGAGAAGACGAGTGAGTTACAAATCGATTTTAAAGCCGCATACGACAGCATTCATCGCAAGGAGCTATTCGATGCAATGGCCGAATTCGGGAGGGCAGCTGTAAACATGGAAGGCACTATCTTCTACAAGTCGGTCCAACTGTTGGAGTACGCAGATGACAACGTGCCGTAGTGAAGAATAGGCGAAACGAACTGGTCTTAATGTCAATGAAGACAAAACGAAATATATGCTGTCGACCAAAAAACGTTCCGTCACACACCACCTTGGACAAAATTTCACGATCGACAGCTACAATTTCGAGGTAGTGAAGGAGTTTGTCTACCTCGGGGCAAACGTGAACTCCACAAACGACATCACATTGGAGATGCGTCGTAGAATCGCCCTTGGCAACCGGTGCTACTTCGGTTTGTCAAGACAACTGGGCTCAAAACTCCTGAAAATCATGCTCTACAAAACTCTTATTTTGCCAGTCCTGCTATATGGAGCCAAAAGCTGGACGCTAAGCAAAACTGCAGAACTGATTCTTGGTACCTTCGAAAGAAAAGTTCTACGTCGGACATATGGTCCCGTCTGCGAGAAAGGCGAATGGAGGAGAAGACATTACCGCGAACTCTACAAGCTGTACCAGGATGTAGATGTAGTCCGGAAGGCAAACATCCGTCGACTGCACTGGCTCGGCCACATCGAGCGCATGGACAACAATGCCCCAGCAAAGAGGGTCTTCGAATCCGAGCCTACTGGTTCGAGAAGGAGAGGAAGACCGAATCTACTGTATAAAGACCAAGTAATCGCGGATGCAAGACAGCTTGGTCATGATGACTGGAAGCAGCGTGCCCAGGACCGTCAACGATGGAAGGCAGCAAATTGCTCAGGCTCGGACCCTCCATGGGTCGCCGGCCTGATAAGTAAGTAAGTAATCGAAAGAGTATTCCATAATGTCAGCCAAGCATAACATTCTTGATACCTGTGAGTTGAAGCTGCAATTAGTCCGATGTGGTCTAATACGGAAGAGGACTGAGGACCTTCGACTTTAGGGGGTGGCGCTAAGCGACACCAATTCAAGAAGTTCGGGGCAGTCTGTATTACCAGTGATTAGTTGCAGGAGGAGGAGCTGATCGGCAATTTTGCAACGGTTTTCGAGGAACTCAAGGCGAATAAATAAGGCGGTCAGAGTAAGGAGGCAAATTGGTTCTATCAGTCCAGACAAGAGCGGAACCTAGAATCTTACGGACAGCTTCAATACGACGAATGTGGACCGAAATGCCACCGAAATGAGGTGACTATGCTTGGCTGGCATATTTGAGAATGAGTCTGACGAAGATGGTGTATAGAGATTTTGTGACATACGGATTCAAAAAGCGTGCTCTACTTATAATATTGTCAATAAACGACAAGTTAAGCCCACGATCACAGATTACGATTAAGTTTCGTAAAGTGAGGCTGAAGGGACTAGTTCGAGGAAATTAGTTTGGGTGATTTTTTAGCTATTATCTTTTTGGCAACACTGGTTTAAACAGCTGACGCACGTTTCGTGTTATGTTTCACTGTCAAACGTCTTCAGTTTAGTCTATAATTTAACCATGAATCGTCTTACAAACGAACAACGCTTGCAAATTATTGAATTTTATTATCAAAATGCGTGCTCTATTTAGAAAGTTCATCGCGCGCTTCTTCAATTTTGTGGTCAGTTCAGCGACGAAGCTCATTTTTGGCTCAATGGGTACGTAAATAAGCAGAATTGTCGATTTTGGAGTGAATATCAGCCAGAAGCATTGCAAGAGCTACCAATGCATCCAGAAAAAGTCACAGTTTGGTGCGGTTTATGGGCTGGTGGCATCATTGGACCGTACTTCTTCAAAGATGATGCGAATCGTAACGTAACTGTGAATGGTGAGCGCTACCGTGAGATGATATCCAACTTTTTTTTGCCCAAAATGCAAGAGCTTGACTTGCATGACATGTGGTTTCAACAAGACGGTGCCACATGCCACACAGCACGCACAACAATGGACTTATTGAGGGGCGAGTTCGGTGAACATTTTATTTCACGTTCGGGACCGGTCAATTGGCCGCCTAGATCGTGCGATTTAACGCCTTTGGACTATTTTTTGCTGGTCTATGTTAAAGCTCATGTCTATACAGACAAGCCCGCTTGAATTGACGCATTGGAAGACAAAATTGAAGCATTTGTTCGTGAGATACCGGCCGAAATGTTGGCAAGAGTATGCCAAAATTGGACTAAGCGGATGGACCATTTGAGGCGCAGTCAAGGTCAACATTTGCATGAAATAATCTTCAAACATTAAATTATATGGACCGTACTATCGATTCAAATAAAGATTTCATGCATTTTTCTGAATTTTATGTGTTTTTTTTTTGAAAAACTTTCCTATAGCTTTTAAAAAATCACCCTTTATGTGGTTCCGGTATGCGGGAGTATGCAATGGATTGACGTTTATTGACGTTAAGTTGAAGATAATTTTTTTTTTGACAGCGAACAGAAAATCTGTTGGTTATCTTGAAGAGAGTAGGAGTTGGAGAAAGAATCGCTTGCCAGGTCATCGGCGTTAACAGAGAGATAAGACTCCCTAATAATACGATCAACTTCGTCGGTGGTAAGTAAGATGACAACCGGCTCGCATCATCTCGTACGTCATTTTTTGACCAAAACAACGTTTATACCGTTCCGCAATTTCCGCACTCGCCTGACATGGCTCCTGGCACACATTGCAAGAGAGCACTGAGTCAGATTTTGCCTCAGGTGGGTATAACTTAGACGTCAACACTATAAGCACGATCATCCACAAGTCTGTGCGCTTACTCGTATATGTCGATGACAAAAGGAAACGGTTAAGATGGGTTTTATCCGTCCCAACGACTTCGACTACCGATGTTGACCGTTACAACCCAATTACTTCATCCCTTCCCGGCTTGGTGATCAACTGTCTTTATTCCAGCACGTACCCCGATCTGAAGGTTTATACAAGAATCGAGCATCAGTGAGATGTGCGAGAATATAATGCCCTGAAGACACACTCGTTCAACTCTCACCTGCTCCTCCATTGCATGGTGACCTGTGCTTACCAAAAGCTGCAACAACGGTCTCTGAGGGAAGGCCAGCAGTTGATGGAATGTTGGGAGCTTTAAGATCTTGTCCAACGTAGGTACCTTTGTCTATAAACCAGTTTTGGCAACATTTTCTGTACTTAACGACGCTACACTTTATCGTTCCTGAAAATGGTTAAATTTATTCAGCCTTCCCTTGGTGGTGGCAAAATGTTGCCATTCACTGTTTGCCAATACATGCATAGTGTCCAACTCTCTGACGCCCCACTATCTCTCTAGATATATCTAAACGATAAACATACTCTTTGGCAATTCATTTCGTTTTGGCGTTTCTTCGCCTTCTCGTGGCTGCCCACCTCGAGCGCTGGTCTGGTCTGGCCTCTAACCCATTCATACTCCCATGGCTCATCCAGAAACGTTCCCGACCACCACAGCGCAGTCGCCAATGAAAGAACCGCGTTGCGATGCAATGCATCTCTGGTCGACTGGTTTCAGATAAAAGACATCCTCACGCTGCCCACCAAGCTCTTCGAAGATGCAGTTGCCGGGACCAGCAATACGCCTGGCTGGTCATGTAACCGCATTTTAATAGTTATTGCATGATGGTTATGCCCTTAGCCTTTATCCTCCTAGCATACATACACGCAGAGGCGGACAGAGGACAGGCGTGCAGGCGGCGGTGCGGCGCGGCAATGGCAGCGGCGACGGCGGAATGTGGCGTACTTTTTAGCCGCTGCAACGGATGCCCGACTGACAATGTTTCAGAATGGCAGACATCCACAAAAGTAGGTAAAATGTGTTCCATGAGCGAGTCTGGTGTTTAGATTGGCATTTTATGGTGCTCCTTGGCCTTTGTGTGTCGCCCTTTTGTTGTTCCTCTTGTTGTACCGGCAGTGGCTGGGTGTGTGTCGACAGCAACAATGGGTGACTCTGCAGTGAACATGGCTGGGACAGCTTCTTGATGCATGACTTGACACTGTGCGACATCGAGGAGAGAGTGCATCGCATGGGTACAGGCGTCTGTTTCTGTGTGTTTGTGTTCTTTGCCTGCTAAGTACTGGTTTTCATGCGTGCGCTGGGGCAAGGGGAGCCCATTGTAGGCTGCAGAGGGATCTCTTGTTAATGACTGGAATGCGTGTTCGGGTAATTCCCGCAGTGTTTTACCAGGAATAGGTGGTTGGGGGTGGATATCCTTTGTGGCGTTTACTGATTGCTTTTGGCACTACACGACATCGCCAGTGATTCCAACACATGTCAGTGGGGGCGTGATGGCGATGGTTGATAACAAGACTTGTAGCTTGCTTATGACTTGTTGGCTTTCTCTTCACATCCAGTGGGTGTAGGACTGCCTAGAAAGGGTGAGGTGACGTGGTTTTTAACACTCTATCTATAAGTTGGTTGATAGGATTCTCCAAGTCTCTGCTGATTTTTGGCACAGACGCCAATCAGGCCTGTTCAAGTTGCAGACTCACTGTGATGCGAGGTCGATCTTCATTTTGCAATAACATCGGAATGACAAGGAACAACGAGGCTTGGTGTACATTTTGACGACGAATCAGTTCGGATTTGGCAGCGATGACAATGACTTCAGAAAACTAATCGATCATGTGACAAGTTGTGTGGCTGGCCTTAATTGAAAGCAGTCTTTGAGTACTTCCTCGTTTTCGTTGTATGCTCCTTTGATGTTTGACATTGGCTGTGATGCAAATTTTGGTTCATCGAGACCTTTTCAGTTCAATTGGGTCACTAAATGTTGATTATATGAGCGGCGACACTCACATGATACCTGTAACTGGACAAAGGTTGTTTCTTTTGATTTTTTCACAGCACTGTAGTTGGCAGTGCTTACAATGAATTAGACGAATTCTTAGCTTAGTTCGAAGCCGAACAGAGGGGCGAGTTTATATGAGTCCAATCCTGAGCCTAGGTTAGAACCTCGTTTTAAAACAACCGGTGCAGTAGTCGCCATTAAAGGGTTACTCAGTCCTTAAATACATTTGATCTGAATTGTGTTCTGCACGTTTTCTATGTTTTGCTGCTAATTTTCGCAAAGTTGCCTAAAAGAAGGGGTAAGTTTCCGACTGTAATCACTGAGATCAAAGCGCACTGTTTGACTAAAGTAAGTACCTGGGCTACATAATGCGGTATGTAGCGGAACTGACGCTCTTTACCACAAAAACCAAAATAGCCAACATACCCCTTCCCAATCTTAACTATCATCTACCCTATCTTTCTTCCTCGCTATTACTTACGATCGCAAACTCATCTGGAAGCTAAACGTAGACCGGCGAGTTAAGAAATTCTTCATAGCTTTTTACGCCAGCAGTAGAACCTTGGGTTTAAAGTGGAGTCTCCAACCAAAGTCGTTCCTATGGACTGTGGTGGTTTGCTGGATTCTAACATACTACATACGTATGATGGCTGGTCCTTAGGAAGAATATCACAAAAATGAACAAGGTACAGAGAACAGCATGCGTTTTCACAACAGGCGCTCTGCGGTCGACATTGTCAGACGCTCTGAAGGTTATGCCACATCTTACACATTAAGAACACTTGAGCACACAGCGCCATCAGGCTCACGCAGTCTGGGTGCTGCTCAGTAAAACCCTATGGTCATAGCACCATCCTTGATCTCATACTCAGACTCTCATCAGACTATATGGTCCCCAGACTTAACCTATCAACCGGCTGTGTCAACATTCTAATCTCCGAAAGAATGGAACGGCATAGCGGGCTGATATGTCCGGATTTTAACGGCGAATCTACACGGACGGTTTAAGATGGGCGGCGGAATCGTTGCTGGTGTGTTCTCAAGCCTATTACCTTACCAATTCAAGCGTGCTCCAGGCGGAATTATTTCCAATTCAGGAAGCGTGTCGTTAAGTCAAAGTACACACAAATATATTGCCAAGGCAACGCATATAGCAAGCGAGTTTTGTTGATAGCCAAGCAGCCATTACCTCCTATTACCTTCGTAATCTAAATGAGTTTCGAAAGAGAAGGCCAGTTTAAAACTACCTTAATGTGGGTTCCAGGTCATCCAGGGTACCAGGGATCTGCCCATCAGTGCTGTCACATCCCACTGCAAGCAGTGTTACATTAAGGAAAATACTTCGGCGAACTCGTCATTATATCGCTAGATTGTTGGCGGTCAGTACGTGACACTGGCCGGTAGGTGATCACGCCGTGAAACTAGGTATCCCATATAACACCCATTGTCGCAGTTGCAACAATTCAGCTGAGAGGGTGACCTTAACACATTTCATTTGCGACTGCCCAGCTATTGCTACACCCAGACGGCTAGCGCTTGGTAGACAATTGCAAGGTGACGCATTGTCACACAATTTTTTTCAACATCATTCTCGAGAAGATCGTCCGTATCTCAGACTTCAACATCAGAGGCACGATCTTTCACAAATCTGTACAACTGCTAGCACATGCCGATGACATTGGTATCATCCGAGGAATACAGCGGGCTGTCAATACGGTTTATGTGAGAATCGAGAAGGAAGCGACTACTATGGGCCTTGTGGTGAATAAAGGACCCAGTCCTGCTGTATGGCGCACAAGCATGTACACTAACTAAAGTGGACGATACGATGCTTGGTCGATTCGAGAGGAAAGTTATTCGTGTTATCTGTAGTCGAACTGTATCGGCTGCACATCTACGATGGGTGAGGCATGTAAAGCCAACGGACACCAATGCTCCGGCCCGGACAGTCGTCTACTTCAATCCCTAGGGACAACGAGGTAAACGAAGACCACGTCTCCGGTAGCTTACACAGCTGGAACGAGACCTCAATCAGCTGAACATGCTTAGCTGGAAGCAACTAGCACAAGGCCACGCTGGATGGAGAGGTATGTTGGCTGCGACCCAGGTCCACTCCGGACTGTAGCGGCAGCCAAAGATAAAAAAAAGTGTTGCAATAGCCACATGCTCAGACTTGTCATGGGTTACTGGTCTGAGAGGGAATTCCCTCCAGATCGGACTGGATGTCTGATAGGCAGACGTTGGATGATCCTCTGCGTATTTTCAAAGCCAGATCGAAGACTAACAAAGGGGAGGGTGCGAGTGTCTATTCCCAAGATCTCAACATTGCTATCTCTTTGAAGCTCCCTGATCACTGTAGCTTTTTCAGGCAGAAACCATAGCAATTAAAGAGGCGTTGCCATGGCTCAAAAACAACGTTATATCAAAAACAGATATCACCATCTGTTCGGACAGTCAGGCCGCTATAAAATCCCTGGACAATGTCATGTTTAACTCAAACACATCCCTTTATTGCAGGCTGTCTCTTAACGAGTTGGCTGAGCATTTTAACATCCACCTCATGTGGGTGCCGGGATGCTGTGACATACCAGGCAACTGCAAAGCCGATGAACTCGCCAGGTATGGTACAACCTCCTCCCTATCAATAGCTGGGGTACCACCTTCTATGCCGATCGCTACAACCTACCATCTTTTAAAGATTCATACAATAAAAACCACCAATAACAAATGGCTAGAAGGCACCTTAAAACAAAAGAAATCTGGACATCGCTTAACCTAAAACGGTCACTCAGTCTACTTAGGCTCAGCAAACACTCATTAAGGACTCTCATAGGAGTCATAACCGGGCACTGTGCAATTGGCACTCATGCTCGCAGGATGGGTGCCCCATATAATGACAGAAGCTGCATCACCAACTCTGCTCGTGCAACGCTTTGGCTGGTCGTAGGTTCCTACACCTAGGGGCCTACGATTTGAATAATCTCAATGAGCTAAACAGCGCCAGCATAGGCCAGCTAAATCGCTTCACTACAAGCATCAACTGGTTCCGATGTTAGGCGAAGTCAATCCGCGTGGTATCACAATGGGCATACTCTGGCCTAAGTGTGACTGCCCTTAGCAGTCAGCCACTGCAACCTAACCTAACCTTATGGTCTGAGAAGTAAGTAAGACAGTGACAATATTTTAACCGTCCATCAGGTTGTACAACTCGGACTGGTCGATGTTGATAAACTTTGATTTGTTGCCCATGCCATTTTGACTTACTTTTAGTATATTTTCCATAACCTCCTCTAATCGGCTGGCAAGACGAAGACTTTTGCATCACATGGTCTTAACTTACTGCCTTTTATTGCCACAATTGCTTTTTGGCAACATGAGCGCATTGACTTCTGCACCGAATATCTCAATTCGATTCCACACCGCTGAGAAAAAAGGCCTAAGTTAATGACATCCATTCTTACCCTTTCAAGGCAAGCGTTCCCCTACAAGAGCACACTACTTGCTCGTCGTCCTGGTCTCGCTATCCCACGCTCAAATCATGGATCTCAAAGCAATGTGCTCGGTTCGATTGGTTCTCAACAACAAGAACACGAAACCCACTGAAACAATCTCACCGATGTCAGGACCCTTCGTAACATGAAATGGTGGTTCTGTCAATCCACGACAAGATCACATCCGATGTCATGTCATGACTCAGAGCACGGCTCACCTAGGACAACAAAATCCATAAGGATCCGATCGACAGAACATCAACCGCACAACCGATTCCACTGCATCGCGTCGGGTTCATTTGAATTCCCAGCACGTACTGCACATCTTTTCCGAAATGTCAATTATTTTATTAATGACAGCGCAAAAGGAACCAAACAGAAAAGCAAACACATCCAAAAGCAGGCAACCAGATAAAGCCAGAGAAGAACAGAAAAAGAAACAAAAACCAAAAAAAAAAAGAAATATCGAAAAATGTTCGCCATTAAAACCCACAACTTCCTCTGTGCAGCAGCGCTGTTGCCTTGCCTTGCCTTGCCCCGTTTGGCTCATTTGCAATTGCAAAACGAAGCTCGAGTGCACAAAAAAGAAGACGATAAGAATCAGCCCGCCGCCGCGCCGAGCGACTGCAGGCAAACAAAACAACAAAAAGAAAACAAATCCGTGACCGTGACTGAAAAGAAGCCAAGGTCTACGCATACACATGCAGACCACAGCAGAGACGTTGAGATAGCTGATGACTTGAAGGGTCCTCCACTGGAGTTTGGCTCGCCGCTCCGTGCTCCCCATGCTGCCCGCCCTCAGCAGAGCACAGTGTGCTCTTGGCAAAATTTATGCCAGGCATGCATGGTCATTAAGATCCTCACTTAGCGTCGTCAGCACTGCTGCACTGCACTCGGCTGGGGCCAGAGATCAGGAGGATCCAGGCGCGGAGCGGCGGCGGCGAGAGGAGCTCGTCGAAGTGTTTCACACATGTCACTACGAAGTGGGAACTTCAGAAATAAGGCAGGAGGTCTGTCGAGAAGGATTGCCGGATTGCTCTGCGAACCGACGAGGAGCTTCGTTCCTCCTCTCGCCGGCCGCGTCCGTTTAATTAATCCGTTTTATTAGTTCTGCTTTGGTGGGGTTTTTCTTTGATGGAAATGGAAATTAAAAGCGCTCCTCGCCGTGAAATCACGTTGCTAACCTATGGCTCATGTGTCCGTCGAGGACGGATGGGAGCTGCTGCCGGACGGCCGATGGGAAACTGCTGAGAGGGAATCCAGTTGCCACTGCCATTGTGTCTAGGGCTTTGTGCCTCTCGGTCTGTTGGTTTCGCTAAGTGGAACAATTGTATGTCGTTGCCGCATGCATTGGCATAGTTAAAGTGACTGGCTAATGAGTGACCGTGTGTGCGATGTGTGCGGACGTCCCATCAACGTACGAACTCAAGGCTAATTGGGTGACAATTGTTAAGCGCCCCGAAGGAGTACACTGAAATGTGTATCGTGCTGCTGCCCAGCTTCCGGTGAGTTATTTTATTCAGGGGAATTAATGGTTCTGTTTTTTGGGACAGAACTTGCATTCATTTGAAAGCCGCTGTCAGTGTGCCGAAAGGTGTCCGGCTTAGCCAATGTGGCCTTGGATAGACTACTTCTTGTGGCTTGAATTCGGATAGCAAGAAGAAAGCAGAGTTGAGGAAGAACTTCGCGTTTTGACGTCACAACGGACTGCTGGGATCCTCGCCGATCAAGTCCGACAGAAACTCTCTGCAAGTTCGACGCTTGTACAAAACAATCCAAGAAAATTGGAGGAGTTGCCAAGATGATCAAGAATGCGTTTTACGACAGTACCAATGAAAGCCCAGGCAGACACATGCAGCGAAGCTGGAAGCCCACAAGGCAAGGCTGCAACGAACAACAAGAGCTGTTCGTAGAGCTCACCCGACGGAGGAAAGATACCGCGATCGTGAAGAAGAAGTTATGGCAGGATTGAAGTTCGGACGTTTTACTAAAGGCTGACGCAATTATCTAGTAGATGTATGGCTTGAGTAGAAGCTTGTCGGGCCAAAAGGGACAGCGGGTAATAGAGTCGCTGTCGATGCTGAGAATTTCGAAGAATCAGGTAGCCAGATACTGTTGTCAGGCAGGATGTTTTACTCAATCTGGGCGATGATGTACAAGAATTCCATCCCCAGACCTAGGTCACAGAAGTCTAGCAAACCTGCTTTTATGGACGGGCTCTCCGCTGTCTCCAATGTAGCTGGAGATGAACTGGATGGTAGCATGCACCAACGGGAAAACATGACAGACGAGTGGAATCATGGATTGTTCGATCCACAAGAAAGGATACTCCTTTGACAGTACCAAGTATAGAGGGGTAACTCTCCTCAAGTTAGGTTACGTTAAGGTGCATGATGGCAAGCACACAGCAATCACACTTACGCTAGCGTAGGCTCGGTGACTTACCACGCGGATCTAGCAGCGGATCCTATTCCGCGAACCAGTTGACGCTTTTTGCAAGGCAATAAAGATGGCTGACACCGACATTGCTTGGTTCGACAAGGCTTTCGAAGAAGTAAGCCCCTAATTGGCTTTTCCTTCGACAGGCGAGGGAGCTGTAAAAGTAGAGAGAAGGTGCACAATGATGCCTTCCTTTTCCTCGTCTCTGTAGCTTCTGCAGAAGCCTGAAGGTGTGTGTTACAATGCCGCAGTGCCCAGGGATGGCGCCGATGAGACACCTGAGACTTGGCCTGTTCTTTCTGAACTGTGTGATAATGCTGAATTGAGAGTAGTCCATGCAGTAGCTGGAGACATTGATGGCAAACTCCACCTTTTTGAGGGAGTTGTTACGCTTCATAATTCGCAGGAATGTCACAATGTCCGGGCACCCAGTTACTTTGGATGCGACATTACTTGGACATCTTGCGAAGTGATAGGCGGCAGTTTGGGAATGCCCTCGAGTTAAAGGTGACTGCATCCAGATACTTGATTGCCGCCTGGCTATTAGAGCAAATCCAAATTTCAGTCCATTACGCTATAGTTTCTGCCTAAAGGACACTGCAGTAGTTCGACAATCGAAATGACAATTGGATACTTACATCTTTAGAGTAGATGCCAGCGCCCACTTTATCACCTGATCCATCTGTGAGAACTCCTGGTAGTGAGGCTTCCAGTAAGATCTGGAGGCGATGCTGGTTGAGAAGTTCTGCTCGACGATGAGCAAGTCGGTACTTGTAGGTATGGATTTGAACATGTTACGGATGATATAGTGTCCAAAGCGGTGCATCTTCCACGTCTCGAGGCATCTGTCCGCAGATTAAGTCTGTCGCCCGTAGATAAAGGAGTCCGTTCAAAGCGGTGGACGGGATTGTTATTAATGCTCCCTTCATACATATGCAGGCCATCCTTTGAACATGATTGAGTTTCCAAGCGCAGACCACCATATCGCAACTCCACAGAGTATTACAGGTCTCACTACTGATACGAATGGTCAGTGCAGCGTGCGAGACAGTAGATATTTGCATCGAATTGCCTTCTTGGAGTAACACAAAGTCATGAATGCTTTTCTGACACGCCACTCACGACGCTATCAATCAGTAGACAGTCAAATTAAGCTCCGGCGTGCAGTTTTCATCGAAGTCCCACATAGGGAGGGACGGTCAGAGATTGGAAACTTGTAAGTCCTAGTGAACAGTACCAGCTCTGTTTTTAGCAGTTTATGGCAAATTTATTGTTATTGGCAAAGATCCAATAAGTGCATATCGACACTCAGAAACTATATGTCAACTATATGAGGTTGAGAGAGTTGAATTACCGGGCATACAAAGCCAACCCTACTGAGGAAAACCGGAATAAGTTTAAACGGGCCAGAAATCACTGCAATGCAACTATCAGACGTGTGAAATTCTCTTATGATCAAAAGGTGAGGCAACAAGAGCTACAATGTCCCAAAGGTAGCAACAACTTTTGGTGATTTGTAAAAAAACATAAGGAACTCCACCTCGTCTTCAATTCCCACGCTCATTTACAATGACATTCCAGCTGTCAGCTCTTTAGACAAAGCCGATCTCGCATTTTGCGCGCATTTTGCAGCCAGCTCAACACTGCCAGATTCCAATATGTCTCCACCTGTACTTGAGAGCGTTGATTTCACCATGGGACAAATCCACTTCCGCACTCGTACAGTTGCAAGAGTACTTAAAGATCTCGACGTGCACAAATCCGCTGGCCCGGATGGTATTCCCCCAATACTTCTGAAGAGGTGTTCTTCTGCGCTGGCAAAAGCATTGCGTAAGCTTTTTCATCTCTCCTACTCTTTAGGTCTCTTTCCGAGCAGATCGAAAACAGCATTTATCCAGCCCGTCCCCAAAAAGGGCGAATCTTCGTCACCCACCTCGTACCGACCCATAGCACTTACTTCCCTTCTTTCTAAGGTCATGAAAACGTTCATCGTAAGCTTATGAAATATCTTGAATCGCGGAAGCTTCTTAATGACCGGCAGTACGGTTTCCGTAGCAACAGGTCCACTGGTGATCTGATAGCTTATCTCACCGAAAAGTGGAACACATCTTTGCATAATGCAGGCGAAAACAAGATCGTTGCACTTGATATTTCGAAGGCATTTGACAGAGTTTGGCATCAAGCTCTTTTGTCGAAAATGCGTGCATATGGTATCGATGAATCTCTTCTTCTATGGATTAGAAATTACCTTTCGAACCGTTCAATTCAAGTTGTTTTGGATGGGTTCAAGTCTGATATCCACCAAATAAATGCTGGTGTACCCCAAGGCCCTGTTCTGTCTCCGACACTCTTTCTCATTTTTATTAATGATCTCTTGTCAGTTCAATTCAAGTTATTTTGGATGGGTTCAAGTCTGATATCCACCAAATAAATGCTGGTGTACCCCAAGGCCCTGTTCTGTCTCCGACACTCTTTCTCATTTTTATTAATGATCTCTTGTCTGCTACTTCTAATCCAATCCAATCCTTCGCTGATGACAGCACCCTCAGCTTTTCATATTCGTTCCGAGACTCACGACCCTGCCCTTCGGCCGTAGAATTGGAACGGCAGCGTATGTTAAGCACTTTGAATTCCGATCTTGACAGCACAATTAGCTGGGGAAACAACAACAGAGTGGAATTCAATGCTTCAAAAACTCAATGCTGTCTGCTGTCACTCAAGCGAACCCTTGTTAATCAGCCATTATCCATGAATGGGGCTTGTGTCGATGAAACCGGAAAACTTTCCATCCTTGGTGTGTGTATGAACACAACACTTAGTTGGAACGATCACATATTTGAGGTCGCCAAAAATGCTGTGAAATGGTTTCCTTAATCGATGCAAGAAATATTTCACCCCCTCTGAATTGGCTTTGATTTATAAAGTGTATATCCGCCCCAAGCTTGAGTGCAACGCTCATATCTGGTCTGGTGCCCCAAAGACCACCCTGCACCTAGATAGAATCCAAAAGCGAGCGATAAAACTTATAGGAGACAACAATGTCGCAAAGTCATTAGACTCGCTCGAACATCGACGTACCGTTTCTTCTTTGTCCGTATTTTATCGCTATTTCAACAAACGATGCTCAAGTGAGCTAGCCAACTGCATTCCTCCTCTCCATGAATTCACCAGCAATACTCGTCTCGCCAGGAATGCTCATCAGTTTACCCTTAAGCCTACTTTCGGACGCACAGTTAAATTTAGAGACTCGTTCTTCAGCCGTACTACGGCCCTATATTGCCCACAGACTACAACCGGCAGATATTTAAGACCAATGTGCACAGGTACCTCTTCTACCTTTCTCCCTCTATACCTTCAATTTCAAGGCCGAATATAGGGACGAGCCCTACAGCCTCATATATAGTCTTGCCATTCCCGCTAAATTCGCCAAATTTCTTAGGCTGACGATGGAGAATGTGTCGGTACTCTATCAAAGTCGGTATCGTACGCACCGAGGCCTTCAATGACATAAGAAGCTTTAAACAAGGCGACGTGCGCTCAGAAGACTTTTCTTCACATTGTTCTGCAGAAGATCGTGCAAAGAAGAAGTTCGTCCAGTTGTTAGCATACGCCGACGATATTCACGTATTGGTCCAACACAGGGCACCGTCAACAAGGCGTTTGTTGGCATGAATCGGTGTCGGCCAAAATGGGTTAAGTCAAGATGAAGTGGAAGCTGACCTCAAGAAGGGACTTACAACCTCTTCGTCTTGGGCTCTGTCTAGCGGAGAGGCATGAATAATCTCAAAAGCGGATGAAGAAGTCTTTGGTTTCTTCGAGAGAAAAGTTCTGCTTTTTTTTCGTTTCAACAACAAACAGTATGGGCTGTATGGACGGCCATCTACGGATCCAACGCCTTAGGCGACTGGGCTATGAAGAGCACATGGACAAAGTATGTCCGTCCCGAAGAGTCTTCTATTCCGACCCTTTAAGGCGATGAAGCGGAGAACGCACGGCCTGGCAAGGTTGCCTGGCATTCAGAAGTGGAGACGCCTTAGGACTGCCTTCACTTTGTGCCCCATAGAGTCAACACAATAATTTATACTAAAAATTCTGAGAACTTGTGCTTAGGCTAGTTGGCTTTACATTGTTACATTCAAATGTTCGCAATCCGTTCTGTCATTTGTGTGTTGTCGTCCATCAAGTGTGAACAGCAAAAACAAAAAGGATCTTCTAATTATTTTTGTTATAAAACAGATTCAGTCAGTGCATGATGAATATACGATTGAAGAGTGTCTTCAGGCAATGATTGAAGCTGGGACAACGGATACATTTGTGCAGGCTTTTCATTTGTTAATGGCCACCAGCGAAATTCAGCAACCAGCAGTTTCTTCGACGTTTGTTCACGATGTCCAAGATTCACATCAAGTCACCAAAAATTGCTGGATCTCCATTGACAACAGTTGAAGCTTCTGCCTGTTCACACTAATGCTAGTGACTTGGATGGATCTAATGAAGAGTAGGTCAGTGGAAGTTGATATTTGTTTCAAGAAGCACGAGTTGCTAATACTGAGATATGCGTTACAATTGCGTCTGAACATTCCGAGGAGACCTGCGCCTAGGAAACTATTGTAGAAGCCTTTGAGATGAAGCATATATATGAACCTCTCTACATTTTGCTCTGCGACTGGCTTGTTAGCACAGGGAAGGGAGGGAAATTCCTAGCTGGTTGGTTTAAATAAAGCCTGATTGCCGCCAGGGACCACTAACACCGCAGCCCATATGATTGCAATCCACAAGCAAACGACTCTGTGAGGAACATAGAGCACCCCCAAAAATGCTTGTCTTTCATTTGTTCCGATCAGGATCAGGTCCTGCTGTCAACCCTCTCACGTGCAGGTGGAATGCGAATGACTGACCAGAATATTGAATTAGATCCCTCACCCCTTCAATGCCATGACCGAGTGACATTGCATAAAAATCTGCTTACTCACTCTATAGCCTGCGCCGCTACCGCCCACGCCCAAAAAAAAACAGAAGAAAAATTAAATTAGCAATTAAAATTCAACCGAAAATAAAGAGAAAAAAAAACTATTAAAAATGATATATCCCTCGAAACCCCAAGGAGCCGTATGCGTTTTCAAATAAATTATCCGGGCTGGCTACTTCCAAGTTGCAACCCTTTTTCGCGTTTCTTCAGTCGTTTTTTCCTTCTTTTTTTGTAACCCCTTAATGACGTCAGCTGTTTTTATTGCTTAATTGCCTTCACCCAGTTCTTCTGTTCTGTGTTCCTTTCCGGCCACATGCAAATTTCTTCTTTCATCCTTTCGCCGCTCAATTTGTGCTGTTGCGTGTGTTGATCAAGTGCCCACGGGGGATAAATAAACCAGAAAAATGAGAGAAAAAAAAACGCTCAAGAAATTCTGGCAAAGGCTGAACAAATAATGCACAAAGGAGAAACAAAACTGACACGAGTCCGCCTTCACAACAATGTGTGTCGTCATGTCCTGCACAGGATTGGTATTAGAAAACAATTTAGCCTTAGATTCGCAGCGTGAATTCGGGGAGAGGAGAAAAAAAAACAAATTTTAATTACCTCAGGCCTTTGTATCCTTTCTTGTGTCGCCATGCGTTGGGCGTTCAAAAAAAAGAGAGAACTTGAGAAAAATAAATTAAGGATAATTCCCGCGGAAAAAAGAAATCAATTTGGAACCAGGGAAACCGACTCAGCGAATTGTGCGTTGCTGCAGGAGGGATGTACGTTGATTGGATTTTCAAACGGAATTCAATTTTTTTTTGTAACTTGGCCGGGTTTTATTCCTGTTTTGGGGTTAAATGAAATTTCGGAAATTAGTTTTGCAATTTATGAAGTCGAAAAGGGGGTGGAATACATTTTCGTTGAAGGCAATTGGTGGGATGCACTGGCTGTTTCGGTGGGCTTCGGTGGGTGGTCAGAGATGATTTAGTGGAAAGGGTTCTCATAAATCCTTGGACCTGACAACGCAGTGTGCTTAGGTGGGCCTTTATGTTTCCTGATGAAGTTCTATAAGTTCGTTACTGTTAGTGATTTCATTTTAAGGGGGAAATATGTGAACTTGAAGCATTTAATTTGCCCCTGTTGCCGTTGCAGTTCAGAGAGGAAATCCCTTATAATTTGTTTACTCGTAGGTAGCGTTTATTGCAGAGCTGAAGTGATATTGCAGTTTGTGCAAAATATGAATTACACGTCACCAGATAAACTGCCTCATACGCTATAGGATTGCTGAGTCAACTTACAGAGAAGTTCGCCACGAACAGTGTACCGTTCGCTTATGCAGATGATACAGAAAATATCTGGGAAGTTGAAGCAGCAAGCACCAGTTCCGAGGAGATCTGGAACAGCTGAATAAGTGGTGTTACTACAGTGAGTTTGTGATGTATTGATCAGTGATCACATTAATGTGGAACTACGTCCTTATTTATATACTCCTTTCCAGATTTACATATACGTATCTCTCTAATCGAATTTCCTTCAGGAATCTGACAATGATCCGATGGTTCTAGTGATCTCATCTCTTCGTCTGATAATAGGTGCTTGCCCAAATATCTTCTTCTTTTATTTGCCATTGCCACACAGAAGTCAAAAACCCAGTACATACTCTGAGATTTCCCTAGATTCTGTACACAATCTGCAGAGACCTACCCTAAATATCCTTAGTTACCTTAGGTGCTCTCTGAGTCTTCAGTGCCCTGTTAGGAAGCCTGTAAGCCTGTTAGGATGCGGAGTTTATTTTTGCTCATTTTTATACTACATGTCTCAAACCTCTTCCGGTTGCATTGGCCCAACAGTTTCTGCTAGTTCCCTGAATTCTTCTCCAAGGACATGGTCTGCTACTGCATAGAATGGTTCAGAACCTATGAACGATTTCGATGCTCCCTTCCGATCTAGGGATTCGGCCATTTCATTGCCTTCTCTCCCTGTATAGGCCTTGAGCTTCTGTAGACATTTCCACACACGCTTAGATTTGAAGATGTAGGAGTCTACTGTAAACATGGCCCACGACTCTCCGACATTATTGCTATGTCGCAGTTGGTGTAGTTCCTATCGAGATCGATTTGAACGCATCCGTCTATGGCATAGATTTTCGCCCGCAAGATGCTGGTACGTTTGCCCATGGCTTCGAAGTATTTTGTCCGTGGTCCAAATACATCTGCCCTTGTTCCTTCATTTTTTTTTCCATTTGACCGTGTTACTGTTCTAATAGCACCTCCATGGCCAGTAGTCGGACAAGTACTCATTGCCCCTGTGATACAGAGGCATGGCAACCTTTGAACCTTGCTGAGTTTTTTCCTCGCACTAATTAGGTTGGTTGTCCTGGTCCATGCTATTGCCCCATAGGTGACTGTGGGTGTACCAAAAGCTCTGTACATCCATCTTAGGATGCTTTGACTACATCCATAGCAGCAAAGCCCTATTGTGTTTCAGGCATAAAGCACCTGTCGCCATTCTGTGTGTCTTTTCCAGATGAGTTGGCTGTCCTAGATGACTCCTAGATATTTCACCTCTTTTACTGTTCAGTACTGTGCCCCACAGACTAATTAATTTTAGTCTGAAAAGTAAGTACTGAAGAAATACAATTTTCAACTTGCCGCTCAGGGCTCAATTTGGTGTCGACTCTAGAGTTGGTCAACTTTAGAGTTTTCGGCAAATTGAGCAATACTGAAGAAACCCGACGACGTTAAGTTTTTGTCAGTGATCGCCCCATAAACCATAGGAATGATTGCAATTGAGACTGTTGTGTTCACCGATCACATCAGTTTTAAAGGAGAATATAAGAAGTTGGTAAAATATCAATTTTGTTTATTTTCCGTTTCATGTTTTCTGTTCAATTGATGTCACAACTCGAGTAAATAATAGTTGTTTAACGAAGACAGTCAAGGAAGGGATAAATCACCTCACGATGTAAAAGATCTGTCTGGTCTTTCGAGTAGATTGTGCACTCCGCGGACGACACTCTCACTGAGTTTCTCCAAGCAACCGGCATAAAGAACATCCGAAAACAGTTTTCTGGCAAATATTTTTTGTCGACTGGACAACTCTGCATATTGCGATGCCCAGGCTTCAGCTAGATTCGTTGCGTCATTATTACTTTCTCCTTGCAGCGGATCACATTCCAATTTTATTAGATTGTCTTCTTCCTCAAGAGACCGCTTTCTGTTCTCTTCTTCCTTGAGAGCCCGCTTTCTTTTCCTTGCAACTGCCTTAGAAGAACTTGGAAGAACCTGAAATTAATGAGAAAACACACTTATTAGATATACATACATTGTTTGCAACTGCCTAAAAAATTATCCGAAGGTGGACATACTCCAGGAACAAAAAAAAAAAAAAAGTCTTTTCGCTTATTTTTTTCTTCTTCTGTAGCTGCTTCGAAAGCTATTTATTTTTCGAGTTACACTTTCCCGGTCGGTACGCGGATCAATTTCTTTTAGTTTCTGTACCATTCTGTCATATGCATCCGATTTTAGAACGTGATTGCACAAGTCCGCGCCTTTGATTCGCGCCAAGACTGGAAAACTTGTATACGTTCTTAAAAAGTCGATCCAAAATTTTCTTTAGCTGTTTTTGTACATGTGCCGGGCACGTGAGGTAGTTTCGGTTCGATTTTTTTTAATGTAATCGTGATAGCTATCGCTTTTTTCTATTTTTTTCTCTCAATCTCTTCGTTTTTCTAATATTTCGGCAATAATTAACACTCTGATAAAATCGAGCGCTGCCATGTTGATGCTACGAAACTACCCTCATAAATGAAGTCTGTCAACCGGGTAGTACAATGTGAATGCAAGGCATTTTTTGGTCGTTTGACCGGGTTGAACCATATGTAGTACAGTGTGAACGTCCCTATTGACATCATTTTCCATATTTATGCGCTAATGCTCATTCGTTGAAATCAAAAACGTAAATGAAAATTTGCACTGCGGTCGTACGACCAGTGTTTACACTGTACCACATGTGGTACGACCGAGCGAAAAAGTTTAACTTGCATACAACTGTCTGTACGACCGTCGTACAGACCGTTCACACTTGTACGACCAAGTACCTCGTACAACACTCCACGGACTATATGGTCCTTATAGTTAAATTATCAAACGGCTTCCAGACCCAAATTCCCGAAAGAACAGAGTGACAGGGCGTGCAGGTGTGCAAGGATTTTAACTGGGTAATCTACAGTGACGGCTGCAAGATGGGCTACGGAGTCGGAGCGGGTTTTTTTTTGGAATTCCTCAACATCTCCAAAGCCTACAGACTGCAAGCGGAGCCTTTCGCTATCCGGGAAACCTGTCGTCAGCTGCCATCAAAGCTATTGCCTCCAATACCACACACTCCAAACTTGTAGAATATTGCCGGGCCGAGCTGGCACCATTGGAAGGCCAACTCAATATATCCCTCATCTGGGTTCCTGGTCATTTATGGTCATGACATCCCAGGAATTGAGAAGGCTGATGAGCTGGCGAGGCAAGGTTCTGCCTTTCTAAGCGCACTTGCAAAGGAAGAACTTGTACCACTACAAGTAGTCATATCTCTAAGCACTTCGTTCAAATGGCTAACCACAATGGGCCAGACTAACAAACTATGCTACATCAAGAAAAAATTGGCCTGCGTGTAATCGATCCAGAACAAACGATTGCCCTTCGGCGTAATCGACATGATATCGCAAGACTGGTGGCGGTCTGTACAGGGCACTGGCCGATAGGAAATCATGCCGAAAATTTAGGTATCCCACACAACTCACACTGTCGCAGCTGCAACAACACCAATGAGAGAGAGACCTTACCACAGTTGCTTTGTAACTCCCCGGCACTTGCAAGAGCCAAACAACGAACGCTTGGTAGACACTTCTTTACCTCAATTGATGAGATTTCTGCAAAGGATATTTGGGAACTAATGTCCTTCATAAAAGCCTCAGGTTTTAGTGAAATCCCAACTAAACTCATTAACCATATTATTTAGGTTCCACCACTTCTACCTACCTACCTACGACATGCTACAATTTGGTCCATCCGACGCGGTAGTACGACTGGGTCGTATCACATGTAGTACAATGTCAACGCCGCTGTACACGTCACTGCAAACCTTAAGTCTGTGCGAACACGCTTTCGCCACAGACAATCTGCACCCATCTAAAAAAAGGGCCGATGGGGAAAAACCCAGATCGAGAACCAACCGGAAGCGCTTATCAAACAAAAGGGCAATCAAGCGCAACCGCCGACACAGTGACCATCTGCAGAAAATGAGCATCAGCGGAAACGGAATCTGAGCGTCGGGCGATGGCAATTATTCAGCCCCTATATAGAAGGAACAACCAACCCGCTGTAACTTCTTATCCAGTCAAAGGACAAATTTATACACCTTCTGGAGAAAGAGAAAAAAATCAAGGTGAACGTGTGGTCAAAGATTTGTGTTGCAACCTGTTCCATGGAAGTGCTCGAAACATCGTATGCGACAACTTTTTTACGAGCTATAATTTGGCTTCTACTTTTATGGTAGACTAAAATTTGTCGATATTGGGAACTGTAAACAAAAGACGTAAATTTGTACCAGCCGAATTTTCCAATCCAAAGGGAAGAGCAATAGAATCATCAATCTTTGGATTCAGCAACAACATAAGTATGTGTTCATATATACCAAAAAAGAACAAATCAATTATGGTTCTTTCCACTTCCCACTATAGCATCGAAATTGAAGGTCCTAAAAGAAAGCCACAAATGATACTCGATTACAACAGTAGCAAAGGAGGTGTTGACAATATGGACAAGTGCCTTGGTGAATACACTGCGAAGAGAAGAACGAACAGATGGCCTATAGCTTTTTTTGTAACATTGTGGCTGTGGCTGCATTTTTAGCATTCGTGATGTACATGGAAAATAATCCACACTTAAAGACATGAACAAACCGTAGATGGTTGTTCCTACAACAGTTGAGTGAACAATTAGCTATGGCAGGAATCCAGGATCGTTCGCAAAATGCCCAAATCATGCGAAATTTTCCATCACGCAGTGGAATTGAAAGTATGTGGCGTCACCTAGTAACACCGACTGTTGAAAATCTTCCAGTAAGGGCTGAAGAAGAACGTGACAATTCTGGCAGAATAAAACAGAAAGGAAATTGTTACCTATGTCCCAGAAGAAGACCAACACGAAAAGCCTGCAAAGAATGCAAGAAGCCAGTTTGTACTGAACATTCAGTGGATATAACGCAGTGTGACAGATGTCCATCCTAAAATAACAACTTTTCTTATAAAATGTAATATTTTCCTTTTTTCCAAACAAATTATAAATAATATCCAATGAATAAAAAATATGAAAATAATAAAACGAGTGATTTTCTGAATCCAGCTAACAATTTACATACATTTTTCGATGCACACCCGGGTGTGTTGGGTGTGCTGATTCAAGGGGAAATTCAAAAAAGTGCTTGTGGATCTTACAAAGAGACTGTTTTACAACAGCCAACTCGATGCGAGGGTGAAGGTAATCTGCTACATGGCCCTCATTCGGCCAATGCTCACCTATGGCTGTCCCGTGTGTTTCAACGTGAGTGCAAGCTTGATGGAAAAGATTCGGGTGTTTGAGAGGGCTTGTCTTAGGGCTTGCCTTCGCCTTTACAGAACACCAGAGTCCCAGTACAGAAAATTCTAATCCAATGAGTGGACAATTTTCTGGTGAAGATGATTCGAGGCCATACTGCCAGAGCGATGAACTCGGCCAATAACCTGATCTCTGGGACTTACTACCCCAATTCTCAGTACCATGAAAGGGTACGTCATAACGGCTTCGTCCCCCCAGAAGCATTCCTCCATTTGGACAAACACGGTCTGATACAAAATGGAAATGCGGTACCGCTCCTCTTCCACAGCGCCCGTTCGACTGTGGATGGGCGACTCAACCACGACCGTTCCGTCGCACAACGAGCTGAGGAGGGTCTCCTCCGGTTCAGTACGGCGTTATCAAGGCGAGATGTTCGGGATGTTGCAATGCAACACCGAAAATTCTGGTGGCTGTGCAGTGAGGGAACTCCCTCATCGAACCCTTTAGACCTGGGTTAAAAACGGGCAGTGCATATCGGTCTTTGTCTTGCAGCTGATTAAACGCATTCCATCAGCCGCAACCTATGGTCGACCTACATATCTTAGGATAGTTTTTTAGGGTAGTGTTAAGTTGTACATATGTATATAAAAAAAAAAATAAAACAAAAAAAAAAACAAAAAATAAAAATAAAAAAAAAAAGAAAAAAGGTTTACACATGTGTACACTTGTGTACCTATGTGTATACACATGTATATATATATTAAGGACATATGCTTATATATGGGCGTATTTTATAAGATACACATATATATATGTATGTATGTTTAGTTTAAGGTAGTTTAAGTTATTTTAAGGTAGTTTGTAAGTTAGTAAATAAGTTTTAGTAAAATCAGTTAGGATATTTAGTTTTTTATAATTTTCTTAATTTTAATTTACAGTTCAATTTATTTTTTACTTTCACAAATGCATTATTAGAATAAGTCGAAAGACATAGTTTAAGATTAAGTTTAGCTTAGAGTGCCCGCCTAGGGCCATTAAGTTAGAAGTAGTAACAATGTTCGACCAACTAGTTTTAAGCATTTTTGTCTAGTATTTAAGTGCTTGTTATGAATTAAGTAAATAAAAATGAACTAAAATGAAAATGAAATGGGTGTTGATGCAAGACGATGCAAGGGATTCCAAAAAGTACTTGTAGATCTTGACCTAAAAGGAAATACAAATTTTTTTTTTTGGAATTATACACGAGTTTTTAGTAGGCTATTGAAAATCCCAAGTCGATACTCAAGTCAAACACACACCCGGGTGTGTGGGTGTTGACATAAGGGTTAAAAGTATACTAATAAAAATGCAATTACTCACCCCTTCCGAATTTTCGTTATCCTTTCCATTGTCATTCATCGTTGATATTCCTTCAAGAGAATCCTCCTGCTCTTCCAAAAAACTTAGCAGGTCGAAATACCAAAGTGACGATTGAAAGACGTCTACGGCTGCCGCGCAAGATTTTTCGCGTTTCCTTCTTTTTTTCAGACCCCGACGGTAACTGCTTCGGAAGTTATTTATTTTTCTAACAACAATTTCACGATCGGCATTCGGATCAAATTCTTTCAGTTTCTGCACCATTTCATCATACGCATCGGATTTTAAAACGCGATTACAATACTCGGCACTTTTTACTTGCCACAAGACCGGCAAACTTTTATAAATTTCCAGAAACTCGATCCAAAATTGTCTATCAGTATTTTTATTCATGTTAGCGATGTGAATTATCCGGCTGGTCTGTGCAAAATTCACCACACACGAGACAGACAAGTCGCTGCAAGACCATGCAAATTGAACGCAAACATGCGACATGCAGAAACACGACACAGACGGTCTGCGCAGACATGTGCAGAACAACAAAATGTACTGCGCTGCAACGTCGTGTATGGACGTGTATGGTACGTGAAGAAGTTTGCGCAAACGGGTTTTGTGTAGTGTCGCCTATAATAGGCTTGTTTGTGCAAACAGTCGGTGGAATGTGTGTCGACGTTGTGTGTTTGCTAGTTTGAACAGGGCAGCGTAGGAGATAAAATGATCCTTCTGCAATTACTAGTAGTTGATGGGTTGGTGAGCAAGTGGATGAGGGTGCTGAGCATAGTGGGTGAGTAAAAATGTCAGTACACCAATACCCCGGTTTGCGTCGCTAATTGGGACCGGAAAGTTGCGACGCAAATCGAAACGACGCAAACCGAAACACGATTTTCAATTTTATCAGCGTCTCTGGAACAAATAGATTTTACTGTAGAAGGGGCTATTCCAAGGTATCTTCCAATATCAACAGCCTTTTCACCCGATTTAAACCGCTTCAAAATCTCCAACTTTCGTTCTGCACTTATTTGGTTTCTTTTTTGACTCATTATTGAAAAATATTTTCTTTTGACTTAACTAGCAACCTGACCTGATCAATGAAATTGAGGAGCAGACATCCTTCACAACCAAGTTGAGGTTTCCCGCAGTTTAGGGAATTCCCCAGAAATTGGCAATCCTACAGCAAGACACGCACTTACGTATGCGTTATATTTACGTTAAAAAATCGCGATGGGACAAACATTTTCTTGTTATCGAAGCAAATCGAAGCCATCGTCGCAAACCGAAACATAAACTTTAAAGTTACAGAGCATTTTTAAAACACGACGCATATCGAAACGACGCAAATCGACAAGCATTTTCCATTTTTTAGAGCGCGATCATTTCTGTAATATCAAAGGCGTTTAATATCCTTGGTTTGACAGATTGACATGTGTTTTCCTGATGGCTCCAATACAGTAAAGACTCGAAAAAGTTTAGACGCGCAAAAGTTAAGTAGGTTTCAGTCTCCATGGGTGTCTCGAAAAAGATAAGTTTTGTCTTAACTTCATTCATTTTTGTCATTTTTGTTTTTAGCTTATTTTTTCATTTTTGCTGTTTATTATACACTTATGCATACAGTGTTGTACGTATGTGGAGCAAAGCAAAAGAAAACCATCAAACCACAGTTCGGACAGCAGTTGAATTTGTATTGTTTTTCTTCAATGCGGGTTAGATGTGACTGCAACAATGTCAGGAGGAGGACATAAACAAAAAAAGGTTATCAATCGCAGAAAAACGCAGCATTTAAAAAAAAATGGAAAACGGCATTTGGCTAATCGATTGGCTATGGACTTTCATGCTGCTGGAGCTACAATGTCAAAATTAAAAAAATTATGCTGCAGCGTCGAGCACATTTGAAGAAATGAAGATGAAATCTTTACATAAGCCAGAAAACGTGGATATGGAGAAGCAACTATACAAATGGTTCTTCGATCAACACGAAAGAAACTGTACAACAAGTGGCTCTATTTTGAAAGCTAAACGGTGTGTGGTAAAATTTTATCTAGCAACATATGAACAGTCACCCAATTTATTCATGTTTTATTCAACTGTACAACGTGATAAATTCAGTCTCTTTTTCCGATGTCTTCCTGATAAAACCTACGTTGCTTCTTACATACATTACATTTTTTAAATTGGATCAGTGACTGGGAAAAGAATTCGCAAAAGTTAAGCAGTCCAAAAACAAACTGCTTAACTTTTTCTAGTCTCTACTGTATTTATTTCTTGATCTGTATGCCATGTTTTGCAGTCAAATACGCCACTTTTCAACGGTTTGAGCGAATTAAACAATTATTTTAAAATATTGCTTGCAGCGACACCATAAGTTGTGTGTCGGGAAGAATCGTGTATCGTCAGAAAATACCGCCAAAGCAATAATTAGAGCCGCCAAAGCAATAATTGAGCCATCCGTCACCAAAAACCTTTCCTTGACCAACCTTTAAGACAGGCATAGAAAATATTTTCAACATGGCTTAAAATGTGTCCGACTTAGTCGCAACGACGGAAAGAGTTATGTAGGCTGTCACTATCATTTTTCATCACTTCATTCTTTGCATACAAAATCATTCCAGAAATGACATTTTTCTTAAATTTTTCTCATTTTTTTTGTTCATTGTTCGGTTCATTTTCTTAGGGTGGACGTTTGTTTGCAAGGAAATTGCCACTGTCTGCCTTATAAAGGGTGATTTTTTAGCTATTATCTTTTTGGCAACACTGGTTTAAACAGCTGACGCACGTTTCGTGTTTCGTTTCACTGTCAAACATCTTCAGTTTGGTCTATAATTTAACCATGAATCGTCTTACAAACGAACAACTCTTGCAAATTATTGAATTTTATTATCAAAATGCGTGCTCTGTTTAGAAAGTTCATCGCGCGCTTCTTCCATTTTGTGGTCAGTTCAGCGACGAAGCTCATTTTTGGCTCAATGGGTACGTAAATAAGCAGAATTGTCGATTTTGGAGTGAATATCAGCCAGAAGCATTGCAAGAGCTACCAATGCATCCAGAAAAAGTCACAGTTTGGTGCGGTTTATGGGCTGGTGGCATCATTGGAGCGTACTTCTTCAAAGATGATGCGAATCGTAACGTAACTGTGAATGGTGAGCGCTACCGTGAGATGATATCCAACTTTTTTTTGCCCAAAATGCAAGAGCTTGACTTGCATGACATGTGGTTTCAACAAGACGGTGCCACATGCCACACAGCACGCACAACAAGGGACTTATTGAGGGGCGAGTTCGGTGAACATTTTATTTCACGTTCGGGACCGGACATTGGCAGCCTAGATCGTGCGATTTAACGCCTTTAGACTATTTTTTGTGGGGCTCTGTTAAAGCTCATGTCTATATAGACAAGCCCGCTTCAATTGACACATTGGGTGACAACATTGAAGCATTTATTCGTGAGATACTGGCCGAAATGTTGGAAAGAGTATGCCAAAATTGGACTAAGCGGATAGACCATTTGAGGCGCAGTCAAGGTCAACATTTGCATGAAATAATCTTCAAACATTAAATTATATGGACCGTACTATCGATTCAAATAAAGATTTCATGCATTTTCCTGAATTTTATGTGTTTTTTTTTGAAAAACTTTCCTATAGCTTTTAAAAAATCACCCTTTATGATTCGTTGTGAATTCCTAAAGAAGATATCTTCTAAAGTCCTACGCAGCCAAAAATATTGCGAGAAACAATGAGAAACAATGTATATTAAAATATAGCTTAGACTGTGCTCCGCGAGTTTTTGAGTGATAATGACCTGTCGCTGATGTACAAGATGTACAAGAAGTTCGCGAGAAATGTTGTGATTGACAACAATGTGCGCCAAATGCAGCGTGATGAAATTTATATTATCACTTCTTATGCATCATTTTCTGCAGATAAAATTTCAACCCTCATCAATCTCTTCATCGTTTCCATCGTCATTTTTCAAAAATGTGACTCAAAATCCGACTCTCAGCATTTCAGTTTCTTCTTCTGACGACGGTACAGTCCTCTATGGACTTGGACCTCAAACAACTAGCTGCCTCCATTTACACATGCCACGTTTGCTGATGTCGTTATCTACGTGTGTGCGCCATCGGTTTCGTGGACGACTTCTGTTGCGTTGTCCCACAGGTGCGTAGTCCTAACCCAGTAGCTCTTAGCTCTTCATGCTGGAACAGTGTTGTCCCTTCGCTCTACATAGACTATCCACCTTAGGTGACAACGGGGTTCTTCATCAGGTCTTCGAGTTGCCCTTCGGCGAATAGCATTTTTTTTTATTTGTCTAAGAAAACTGGTCCATAGCAGCAACATCGGTAGTTGGGTAAGTGGACTTATCAGCGGAATCGACAGCACACTTGTTATACCTACACTCTAACCAAGGGCAGGCACTCAATCAACTGCGCCATCCAGTACATTGAGGTAAGGCATGCATGCGACTAAAATCCTGTGCTAAGAGCTACTTATTTAGGATACATCCCTACTCCAGTGCTCGTTAATATGACCGTTACAAGGTCAAAAAGTAAAGGAATTTGGTTGACAATGCTTAATCTCAATCATAAATTGAGGCATAATGATGTGACCCTTAACACATTAGGCAGCTAGTCCTGGATGTTATGACATTCTACTGGTTGTAAACATTCGGTTGCGAAAGCTTGACCAGAGGCTATAATCTGGTCCCTCGGGTGATAAGAAAGATGGTGACGTTGCGTGTATGTCCTTCCTCGGAGACAACTAGTACTCCGTTTCCCATTTTTTCACCGCCAGACCCGTTTTGACCGCTTTCGTCTCAAATTCACGAATTGACTGATTGATCACTCGCTGTCTCCGATCAATTAAGCCAATGTCGATCGCATATGATAGCAGATGTATCGACTTTTGGAAGTTCTGGCTCTACTGTTGGTGTGCGAGAATTGCCCGATCTTCTCAAGACCGATGTTGACGAAGTCACGTGATAGTGCGTCGCCTTGTCTAAATCGATTTTTGACATTCATTCTCGGTGCGTTCGTTACCGATCCTGGTGAGACGAGTTTAGCAGGCATTTCAAATATAGACGTGTTTGAACCGATTGGTCACACCATGATGTACAAACGGAATCGCTATTAACCATCTCACCCTATAGAAGAACTGGTCGTACACACAAGGCAATTGGCGCCCTATTCCCTTCGATAGATCATCTCCAAGTGAGCACGTCCCCAACTCAATGGATGATGTATCTCGTATTAAGCAGAATTTCTATTAACTACACATTCTCAGTAATTTTTCTATTTAAT
Source organism: Eristalis pertinax (assembly GCA_907269125.1). Lineage (NCBI taxonomy): Eukaryota > Metazoa > Arthropoda > Insecta > Diptera > Syrphidae > Eristalis > Eristalis pertinax. Next base: position 54,364,059 of record OU026145.1, read on the forward strand.
TACCATTTCGCGGAACTTCGTCTGATTCCAATTTAGCTGGTTCCACGCCATTGGACCAAATGTGACTCTTCTTGTGACAGTCCGATTCGAGCGCCACTGAAGACATCTGTGATCTGGCCGTCGCATCGCGGGAGGGTATTAATTTTGTCATTTAAGTTGGCGCTTCCCAATCCAATGAGTTATATCCCATGCAAGATATTCCATATCGCGGCTCGAAATTAAATCGAAAATTGTAGAACAAACGAACAGATTGCCTTGCCCACATGTTTCTGCGTTGAAATGTGCCAAGAACTGTACATGATTTCTGGAGAAGGTCGCTGGTGGTGACTTTAAGTGTGTAGCAGCAGAAAGGGGACACAAGAAATCCAGTTTAAGATTCGGGTAGCGGATTAGCATGTGATGTCTAACGGAGTCATCAATGAACGATTTTTTTTGTTTGGTCTGTGCTTTTCGTGGATGGTATGTATGGAAGGGGAAGCATTTAGATAACTGTAAATTGTGTGGTCTAGATGTAGCCCTAGAACACTGGACTGATCCATAGAACTTGGGTGGAACGGGTCGGATCTCGAAACGAATTGAAATGAATGACTAAAGAAACATACCCCCGCATCGGTGAAATATTAAGCAACAGGAAACAATTTTATCAAACAATTAATGGCCTTTCAATTCTCTGCATTGGTGACCCCGCAAAGATCTCGTTATTATTAATTAAAAGAAAGCTTAGCTATCCTATTCAACAGCCGAGGTGACCAGCAAAGTGGAAGGAGAGGAACCAGCGGATGCAGAGGCAACATGGTCTAAAGCCACACGTCGGGTTCCGTCCGTCCTACATTTTGGTTCGTACAGATCGAAGCAAGACTCGCCTTCTCCAGACCGCCTGTGACGTACCAGTATCATCGCCAATCTGAGGCGCTGAGATCTTGGACAACATGTTCTTCTGTCGCCACCAGTCGCTGTTGCTGTGACAGCTTATTCGTCGTATAGGCGATATCGTGGATGGAGAACGGATAAATCGGTCTCTGCGGTGATTACCGCGGTCACAACACCCGATCGCTACCCTCTGTCCTAACTGACGGATTTTCTATTAAAATGAAAAGATCATACTCAGCCGATTAGATCTGGCATTAGAGGACATCCCGAAAACATCTGCAGAAGAACAGGGCTTAGACTGAAGCCTTTAAAGTTCCAAAAAAACGCGCGATCTTACACTGCAGCAGCAAAAGAATGGGATGGATAGAGCAACGGAGTTGTTTCGTTTGCATGCGGTTTCAGTGCCGAATATCGTATTCTCCGATTAGGGTCCGTTAGCAATTGAGCAAGATGTCTTTCGAAAATTTACGTCGGAAACAAGTTTGTAAAGTTGTTGTAAAGGGTGGTTAAATTTTAAGGGCCGATGTTAAATGTGAACCACACCTAAACGGCATCATCGGGCCGTATTTTTTCCAAAATGAGGCCGGTCAGGCAGTTACTGTGAACGGTGTTCGCTATCGTGAAATGATAACGAACTTTTTATGGCCCGAATTGGAAGATATGAATGTGGACGATATGTGGTTTCAACAGGACGGTGCCACTTGCCACACAGCTAACGAAACAATGGCTCTTTTGCGCGACAAATTCAATGACCGTGTTATCTCACGTGGTGGCGATGTCAATTGGCCGCCAAAAACATGTAATTTGACACCGTTGGATTTTTTTCTTTGGGGTTATTTGAAAGAAAAGGTGTACGTCTATAAGCCAGCAACAATTCAAGAGCGAAAGGATGAGATAATTCGGCACATTAACGGCATAGAACCTCAATTATGCTTCAGCGTCATCGAAAATTTGGACCATCGGATGGAGGTGTGCCGCCGAGGTCGCGGCGGCCATTTGGCCGATATTTTGCTCCATACATAATTGAACCATACCAATATTATCGTAATATAAAGAAATGACAATAATTTCCTAAATAATTTGTGTTTTATTCAAAATCAACATCGGCCTTTCAAATTTAACCACCCTTTACAAAAGGGCGAACTTGATAAGAGCGGACAACTTCCTGATATAAGTCATTCGGAGTGTCATTGCATTGGTGATGACTGGCAACTATGGGCATCATGAGAGGTTGCGTTGTGCATCTGTGAACTGGGCAACCTAACTACACTGAGACGTAGCTATGCGTCGCACAGGGAACTGAGGTGCTCACTTTAGTAGATCCGTATCTGCCCGAGATGTCAGAGATGTGAGCAAGCAATACTAGCAATTCTGGTGGTAAAGTAAAGGAACTCCCTCGTGGATCCCTTTAGACCCGGGGTAGTTCCAGTAAATCATGTATGTATGTCATTAAAGAGAGAAAATTGGTTTCATGTTTAGCTCAGAGTGCCCGCCTAGAGGCAGTAGGTTGGTTAGATACATAATTCAGTTAATGTAGTTGTAGTATTTTTTTTTATCTAGCACGTAGGTAACCATTAAAGTATAAATAAGAAAATTTGTCCACCAAAAAGAAGACACCACCGACAGCCGTGAAGTGGAAATAAACGCAGAAATCGGTCAATATTTTAGAAAGTGTGGTAATTCCTTAGACACGTAAACATTTCGGCCGCAGCCTATGGACATTTCAACAGTGCTCTGAGACATAGCACGTCCAAAGGGATCTCTTTTCTCGTTGCCTGGACAATCGATACTGAGATGAGTGGGTGCCTGCGATCAACCAGACTTTTTTGACATCAGTCTTTTTGACCCAGTCTAGGCCACTCCATCAGCGTTGAGTGGAATATTGTGCCTACGAGCGGTATTTGGGTATGCATCGCGGTTCAACACTCTGCAAAAGTAATACTCTCCTGTCCATTTTTGTCAGCGTTTCCCCGTTTTCACGTGCTTCTCATGGTCCTTCCTTCTCCTCCCGAATGGACAGCTCTTGTCCTATTCGTAGAGCTCATAAACAGCTATGGTGGTGTGATACAGTGTTTCCTCGTAACCTCCCAGCTTCGCAATCAGCAGTTTTTCATTGTGCCTTCGCTCGGCTCAGACCACTGCACTTCTTGGATTGCGGTAAAGTCTGCTTTATAGCTGCCCATGGCCTCTGTGAGTTCATCTGCTGGGGGTGGTCTGCTAAGGAATCTCAAATTCTACTTAATGAACCGTCATTATAATGCTGCATATCCGTGACTTGTTGTCTGTCCATGACTAATGACTGGTCCGTGGGGACGAAGCTAACCCCACGTACGACTAATAACTGGGCAGCCAGGGTCTGGTGCCTGTGTAACATGTGCCTTTGGCCTCCATCAGGCTGTGGGCGCCAACCACGCCCCGCCGGTGCGGTTGTTGCAAAAGGACTGCGCACATTGTGGACCAATTCGTACGGAAAATCCAAATATTCGAATCTCTCTAGATGTCATTCGTACCATTTCTCAGCTCCACTCCACTTCGTGCCTATTTCAAGGTTCTCCACGTGTCATCCGTCACTCCCGTCACATCCGAGTGCCACAAGGCGGCTTTAGCATGTTTCGGTGAATGTGGAAAAAAAAAGAAGAAAGAAACTATTGTCTCCTTCCGCTGTGAACAGTCCGAAGCGTCACTAATTTATTCATCAACAGGCTTTCGACATCAATTGCTTTATTGAATCATAAACGAGAATAATGAAATTCACCCTCAACCTCGGGCCTTGATACCTGATCTATTTGAGCGCAGATCTCGACAAGATAGGTCACAGCTCGTCATCCGATTTGCTGTCCCCACTCACTGGCACAGGAAACACACTTCGGACCCCATTGCTGGATAACACGAAACGCGCATAAAATAAAAATCTTCGAATCTGCGCAGCAGTCGCCCCGAAAGGTGATAATCTATGTTTGTACATCTGATTGGTAATCTGATTAGTGACAGGAGAGCATGCCTCGTCTGTATAACAGCCCAAAAAGGGAATACTTCGACGACAAATGCGTTGTCCGCGTTCCCCTCTGTGGAATCTCACATTCTGCGTAGAAGTGCAAGTGGGACCGGTTTGGGGTGAGCGAAGAACAAAACGACGAACAAGAACACACGAAAAACCTGGACACTTGATTACTTCTACTGCTCCGGGTTTGAATCCTGCTAGTGGTGGTTACCTGTTTTTTTTATTTTTGTTCGTTCGTCTTTTGAAAACCACAAATTCAGGTTCTTGGGATTCCTTTTCATGGTTCTACGATGTTTTTTTTTTGTTTGCTTCGTGGGACTGAATTGAAAGGAGACCACTTGGGCCAAGTGGTGGAAGTGTGCAAAAATCCTAGTATTACGCAAAAGGATCTTTATAGGTCACATGCTCACGTAGACTTGGTGGACGGAGCGGAGTGAGCAGGGAATGTATTATTTTTTTTTATCAATGTGACGCTCGAAGATATACACTTGCGATCTTGTGGAAAGATGTGGCATTTGTTACATAATGTGGAAGGTTAGATCTGCTCTCTGTCCATGGGGGCAGATCGGGTAATTGCAAAAGCAGTTCCTTGGGAGAGCAGCACGGGCTTTATTGGTTTGAGCCAAACGCAGCAACAAAGGCTGCGCTCGTAGCTTACGATCCTAGTAAGGTAACTCTGACTAAAGCTAAGTTGTTACAAAATCACATTCCTGTTGTTACAATGGCTAGCGAAACTAAGCTAAATCAGACGCGTAAATTCAGAGACCGGCTGAAGACCAATTCCTGCTCTCTTAACCAAAAAAGGCATCCGTTTCTAGTCCCTTCTAAACAAGACCTTATGACAGTCTTGTTTAGAAGGGACTAGAAACGGAAATTAATCTCGAAGCATGGAGAATTGGACAATGGAGGGCATAAAGCGCGTAGGGACCTTACGGTTAAATTGGTGGGTAGGGACAAAATTGAGTCCATGCTCGGATGCGGCTCCTGTCTGGATATGCTCGACAGACTGACAGTGGAAACACGCAAACAGAACTGCTTACGTACACTGCCACTCCTGATCGAGGTGGAGGAACTAGATGAACTGAAGGAATGTGAGATAACTTCTAATTGGAATATGACCCGCTGGCCACGTTTCTCCACGAACACAGAACTCCACTCGTGTGCTATCAGTCCTCTGTTTAACAGAAACAGTACGGACAAGAAGTTTGAGCAGCTGCCCCTGGTTAGAGGGGGCCCCGTTTCGAGTCCCGGTGAAAGCAAAATTAATACGCTTTTATCCGGTTTTCATATCTGGTCCAGGTTGCCGTTGGGATCAAATTAACGGTACTATCACTGGAGTTGTCGATCAGTGGTAGTAGTCTGACTAAGGGTATCACAATAGGCCAACATAGTCTCTAAGTGCGCTGACGGTTTCGCTGGCCTAACCTAACAAAGAGTTTGACAGGCATCTCATGTAAATGCAAGACCTAATCAAACGTACAAATAGACAATACCATTCCCAAGGTAACAAATATCCGTGACGGCCTGCAACATCGATGTACGCTACGTGCGCAAAAGCATACCGCTATCAAGACTCAGTTCTTGCACAGACGGCTTACAGATTCACAAAGCTCAGATGTCAGGTCACTGAAGGCGGAGATCAAGTATCTCCTGCAGTTAATACGAATAAATTAGAGCTTAACTATATGCTTGCAATAAAATCCGGGCTGTACAATCCAACAACCCGGGTACGTTCAAAACGACGGTCAGTCGATAAACTGCCCAGGACGACAAACAACGAACACCTACTGACTTCTGTTAGCACCGATTCAGATCCAGGGCAGTGCCAGACAATGCCTTCTTTTTTGGTTGAAGATCCCCAGGAGAAAGTGACAGCTATTGGTGCTGCATTTCAGGGAGTGTACGCGGCTAACGAAGTTAGTAGGCTGAATCGTCTACTGCTGGAGAACAGGGACTTGCTGGGTCACATTTATCGCGGCAATGATATAAGCCAATGATGATCCGAGAACAGGTGGTATCTTTAACTCGCTAAAGGAGAAAAGTCAGTGGGAATCGATGGTATACCGAATATCGTGCTTTACCATCATCTCCCCGTAGCACTGAACGGCAATGCGTAAGTAATCGTATCACCCGTCCCGATGGAAAAAGCTGTGCTGCAAGCGATCTCGACACATTTTCGGTCGATCAGTCTTCTGCCCTCCCAGTTCTGAAATAGTGCGTTGAGCAATATAGACCAAATTGGTGTCACATATTCATAGGAATACAAATAAGATCTAGTGCTAGAGTGCCTGTCTGGCATTGGGCACCGTTTGGCTGTGGGCCTCAAGAAAGTTTGTCTAAGAAAACCAATGCTATACATGATCTACAACATGAAGATCTGCAACGGGTAGCAATTTGATTGTGAGGAGTGATGACATAACTGCTGCAGCTGTCAGTTGGCTCTTGGTGATCTTGTTCATGGCAGATCTTCTAGGTGCGATGCCACATTCAACAGCGGACAGACTACAGATCAGCTCTCAAGATCGAAGTAATGCCAAATGACTTGTTGCAGGGTACTGGCGGTTGATGGTCAATTCTTGACGGAATGGCTGCGACGATGACAAGGATCATGAATGCGCTGAATGCCTGTCAAATGGGACATTAATCTGATTTGTGGAATTTGGCGATGCACTCAAGTTGTTCAGCGTCTAAGCAGATGTGGAACTACGAAGTCCATTCAACGATTTTAGTTGCATTCAGAGACCTTCGTAGCAGTCCGTGTAGTACGGAATCCCACAAAGGAATCTAATCCATTTTCTATCGTCCCCCCAGAACCAATAAACATCGCAGTCCAGCCAGCACATGCACATCCCAAAGTCGATTATTTTCGTTTTCATTGCGTCGCACTAGGTTCTCCTGTTCCAGCGTCATCGTCGTCGTTTACCTTTTTCGTATCTTTTCAAATTTCATTCTCCACGGCTTCGCCGTTTGTTCTGTTCACTTTTTCCTCGTTTATTCCGGTTTTTCGTGTTTTCAAATGCATGGTGGTGGTTCCTTTGCCTCCTTATTCGTGCATGCCGCGCGAATCGGGAATACACGATTTTTTGCTCCTCAGACCTTGACCATTAACATAGAAAAAAGGTGATTGCATAAACCAGCTCCACACACAACCGGTCGCCGCTGCCGGACGAGATGTGGTCCTTTTTCGCACCCCTCTTGTGGATGGTATCGGGCGTGGATAGTTTCGTGCGCGGTAAAGGGGGCCTGCTTGAGGTATTTTAAAGACGCTACAGGAATGAAGACGAATTGCAATTACATACACGAAGCGGCAGAAACGGGGCAAGGGACTGTGCAAAAACAGGAATACACAAGTTGTTTGAAATGAAGTCCTTAAACGGCAGGAACCACTTACTTTGAAATGCAGTTTCGTTCGAAAATGCAAGTGGATTTTTTTGTTTTGCTCTTTCTACCGCTGTTCCTCATCAAAGGGACATGGCAGAATGGTTTTTGTGGATTCGTGAGGGAGTCCAGATGTGGTGGAAAGGGATCAATTTAAATCTGTCCTGGAGATAATCTTGTATTTTTCAAGGTTGTGCTGAGAATTGATTAGACTCTAACGAATTTAGAGCCAAGGTCAAGGATGATGTAACGTTTTTCGCGCATTCTCGCTGTTTGGTGTCTTCTCAATAGATCGACTAGAAATTGTGCAGACTGTACACGGGCATCTAGCGAACGGTGAACAGTTTATAGAGCATAACAACTGTGGCGTATTGCAAGGTCAGATGGTTCACACTGCTTGAAGCCATCTCAGCCAATTGGACGTGTGAAAACTCGGAAAATGACATTACTGTGCGACTCTAACCCACAAACAGACGCCTTCTTACTCACGCGTTATATTATATATTCACTGGATTTTGCAGCGCAGCCGAGGCGTGGAATGTTTCGCATTGGGAGAGTTCTTTGCAGATTGACTGTCCGATTTGCCAAGCTTGAAATACCTGTAACCTTGAGCTCAGTATTTGTTACAACTCTCACCTATGGTCAATAAATTGACTTTGCTCTCTTCACTTCTGCAGAATCTGCAGGCACGAGAAAGTGAAAGGAATTGTGCACCTTCTCCACTCTGGAAGTGGTTAAATTTTAAGGGCCGATGTTGATTTTGAATAAAACACAAATTATTTAGGAAATTATTGTCATTTATTTTTATTATGATAATATTGATATGCTTCAATTATGTACGCCTCCGCTACCTCGGCGGCACACCTCCATCCGATGGTCCAAATTTTCGATGACGCTGAAGCATAATTGAGGTTCTATGCCGTTAATGTGCCGAATTATCTCATCCTTTCGCTCTTGAATTGTTGCTGGCTTATCGAAGTACACCTTTTCTTTCAAATAACCCCAAAGAAAAAAATCCAACGGTGTCAAATCACATGACCTTGTCGGCCAATTGACATCGCCACCACATGAGATAACACGGCCATTGAATTTGTCGCGCAAAAGAGCCATTGTTTCGTTAGCTGTGTGGCAAGTGGCACGTGGCACCGTCCTCTTGAAACCACATATCGTCCACATTCATATCTTCCAATTCGGGCCATAAAAAGTTCGTTATCATTTCACGATAGCGAACACCGTTCACAGTAACTGCCTGACCGGCCTCATTTTGGAAAAAATACGGCGATTATGCCACCAGCCCATAAACCGCACCAAACAGTCACTCTTTGTGGGTGCATTGGTTTTTCGACAATCACTCTTGGATTATAATTCGTCCAAATGCGGCAATTCTGCTTATTGACGAATCCACTGAGGTGAAAATGTGCCTCATCACTGAAGATGATTTTCTTCGAAAATTGATCATCCACTGTTGGCATTTCTTGCCACCATTCTGACCATTGACGACGCTTGAAATAGTCAAGAGGCTTTATTTCTTAAGTCAATTGCACCTTGTAAGCGTGTAAATGCAAGTCTTTATGCATAATGTTCATCAATGACTAGCGTGAGAGGTGCAATTGTTGGACACGACGAAGAGTTGAGGTGGACGGCTTTTCAGCCACACTATCGCGAACAGCAACAATATTTTCTGCAATACGAGCTGTACGAGCATGCACTTGTTTTCACATCTCCTACAGACCCGGTTTTTGCACGATTTTTCCGATTGTACGCACATTTGGACGATTAAATTGACCGAAAAAATCACGAAGTGCACGATATGCATTTTGATTTGATCGCCTATTTTCATCATAAGCCTGAATAACTTTAACGCGTTGCTCGATTGTGTATCTTTCCATGGTTAAAATTGAGTTAGTCTGAAATTGAGAAATATTGAATGAAATGTAGAAAAAGCTTGACGTTTAGGTGTGGTTCACATTCAACATCGGCCCTTAAAATTAACCACCCTTTATAAACGCTCTTATTACTCAATTGCCGCTTGAGTCCAATGAAACTCCGATTGGTAAGAGTTATTCTGAGGCCTGACTGTCTCAAAAGTACACCTGGCTATGGTGACTTGAAAATCGTTTTGTCCTCATTCATCGCCACCACTTCAGCCACTTACCATTGAATGTCAGCAAGCACCGAACTGACAGGTCGCCGTGTTCGACCAATCACGTGAATTTCGCTCGAGTAGACTAGCATTTGTACGGACTTTTGGAAGACCGTGCCTCTCGAGTTGGGTTCTGAATTCTGCACTATATTCTCTAGAGGGATGTCGGAGAAGTCACGTTACGGATCGTCGTCTTGTCTAAATTTTGACATCCATTCTCGGTGAGCTCATTACCAAACATGGAGAAGCAGCAAGAACTCTCCATCGCCAGTACTGGTATGGGGGACGGAATTCACTGCTAGCATCAACATTCTGCCTGACAACGGAATTGGTGTCATGTCCCCCATCGAGCAACAGTTGGTTGTTGATAACCGTGACGCAAAACTGGGTCACTATCAAAGGCCGCTTCCGTTAAGGATTCTGTCGAGAAGTACATTTACACTGAATGCCCTCCTTAAGAAACAAAAAAAAAAAAAGAAAAAACAAAGGACAAGGGTAACTGAAGACTCTCGTACAAGGTCGCAGCAGTGAAATCCGATCGCTGCAGGATTACGATTTTTCTGCTGCATTCTTCCACACGATTGTGATCATTATTGGGGAATCAAATTACAGTTAGGGCAAGGAAAGGATAAAAGGATCTCTTTACATTCTATCGTTGATTCGAAGTGAACTAAAAAGACGAGGGTAAGCGAGAGAGAGAGAAGAGAACCGAGGAAGTAGGTCACACAACCCTTTTCACCATGGTTTCCGGAAGAAGGAAGTACTTCTTTTGTTCACACACACACGATGACCAGATACAGTTGCACCCACATGCGGTTGGGTGTGTGTTTCTGCACTCAATCGAAGGTTTAATACAAGTTTGTACTGTGCTTGGAATTAAGTTTCACACAATGTTTTGTTTAAGGTTAATTAGCAGGGAAATGCTTTCGATTAAGTCATTTGAATGAGTTTTGTGATGGATGAGCACTTATATGCCACAATTGTGAAAGCGGAAGCATTAACTGAACTACAAGCCCGGTCGACTTGATTAAAGATTTTTTGCAACCAATCCTGCTTCCTGTAGAGCTCAACGATATGAGCTTCAAAATATAGTGGACTCCCCCTAAGGCGAATTTTCACCTGATATCAAAATTAGTTAAAGTTACATGGAGGTCGACTTAGAGAGTCCACTGTATAATAATATCAGATGTGATATCAAACCCATAGTCAGTCTTGACAGTCGCATTGGGGTCATGGAAATGAATTGAGTGCTTGGACCACCGCCCTTCCATTGCTGGTCATCCCTAAAGCATGAAAAGCCAACAACTTGCTTCAAGGGGCATCCCAGGACGGAGTTATCTCACCCCTTCTGTGGGTACTAGCCATTAACGACGTCCTGGAGGAGCTCAAATATTAGGAAACTAAGGCATCCTACGCTCACGACGTGATCATGATTGCTCTTGGCAAATTCCTCCTTACAATCAGTGAGCTAGTATAACGCACTTAGATTGGCAAAATCTTGTATTCCATGAATTAAGCCGCAAAAAACTCCTTTTCTCCAAAAGAATGTTCATTCATAATTCCGACGACCCGTACTGGAGGGCACTCCCCTCACTCTGACTGATGTGATGCGAAATACCTAGGAGTAGTCCTAGAGAGGACCAGGCAATTGGACCAGGATATTTGGTAAAACATGGGGACCAAATCCCAAAACAATCCTGTGGATGGACGCGGTGATTGTCAGACTAATGGTAAAGTCTGGTGGCAGGCCTCTCTGATAACATAAAGATATTAACTAGAATTCAAGGACTTGTATGACTGAGAGTCACAGAACCAATCAGCATTACTCCTACAACGGGCCTGGAAGCAATGCTAAACCTAATACCTCTTCAGCTCTACGTGCAGATGTCTGCTGCAGAGTGCAATTTCCACATGGTTGGCTCAAGTTCCTCTGGACATTCATGTCTGCTAGATTGACTATAAATAAACCAAGTCGAAGGCGACTATATTTCTCCGTTCCTTGAATTCGAAATAGCCTTCGGGTGTTATTTCCCAATCAGAGAGGATTGGGCCACTAATGAACTCTTCAATGATTCGACCATCCATGTATAAACAGATGGATCGAAGATGGCATAGGAGCGGGCATTTTCTCCGAGTTGTTAAACATGCACTCTTCTACAAGTCGGTCCAACTGTTGGGGTACGCAGATGACATCGACATCATCGCGCTTTCTCAACGTGTCATAGTGGAGGCTTTTACGCCTATTGAAGAACAGGCGAAACGAACTGGTCTCAAGGTCAATGAGGACAAAACGAAATATATGCTGTCGACCAAAAAACGTTCCGTCTCACACCACCTTGGTCAAAATGTCACGATCGACAGCTACAATTTCGAGGTTGTACAGGAGTTTGTCTACCTCGGGGCAAACGTGAAAACGGTTCCCAGATCACAGTGACGTAACAACCAGCAGAAGAACTTGCCAGGAAAGTGGCCGAAACTGACCCATCCCATACCATTTCTTGCGGATGTCAAGAAGTAAGTGCAATCATAGAGGAAGCCAATAAAAGGTGGAACTCTCTAATCACTTGTGAGACCACTCGGATGCTTAGTCCCAAGTTTAGCAGTGCAAAAACCGACAGACGCCTTCAATGTGACAAAAAGTAATGGTGGCGATGGTGGCGATGTTGCGATGGTGGCGATGGTTGCGATGGATTATCTGATAAAATAAAAATAGGAATAGCCAACGACTGTGCATATAAGCAGGCGCTGCGGCAACGTGGAGGAGAAACAGGACACTCCTGACTACCTCTGTCACTGCCCCAATCTCCGACAGTTGAGACACTGGGAGAAAACTGTTTCCAAGACCTCCAGGATCTAGCAGATCCACTAAGTTCTCTTTTCAGATTTATAAGGATATCAGGATGGCGCGTAATACTAAAAAAATGACGAGCACGAGGTATTTAGGTAGTTACATAGCCCATTGGGTCCAACCGTGCCTAAGTGAGACACATGGCAACCGCCCTTGGGTCCAATCACGCTTCTGTCCAAAGGCAGTGCATTCTTAACAATTCTACTCACTCCTCTTCACTACGCGGAGGTCGAGCGCTTTCGAACGTAGATGGGCTATTCAACCGCGTTGAACGTCGTCACCGGTTACATCTGAACCCCTTTGCTCTGGGCTTCGTTTTGTTGCGTTTGATCCCAGCTCTCCGAGTGAAAATGGACAAATGGGAGCCGGTTATAAGAATTTGAGAGGAATCACTGAGTCACAGACTTTTATACGAAGTTCAGAACCACTCTCCAGTTGCAAACTGACCTTGCCATGACCTACACAAAGTCAAACAGTGCTGCTTGTCCGGACAGGCTGTCCACTGAAGTCTGATGAGCATCTTCGACAGGAGCCTATGCCTGTCTTTTGTATGAGCAATGACAATCCGACCACTGCTGTAGCACTACCGTCGCCGTTGTCATACGCCCAACCGAATGTCATCCTCAGATGCACTCATAATGACCAGGATTACATCAGGAATGAATACACGCAATGCCTCCCGTAAACGAACGACTCAGCTTTACGACGGCAATTCATTCCCGATGCGATATATCGTAAATCAACGAAAACAATTGCATTCGATCCCAGGTGTCGGTCGCACTACTCAATGCCTACTCAACTAATGCGCCACGAGATCCTCCATTAGACGACATTCCACAAGGCAATGTCCTGTTTCCTTTTCCAATTTCCAAAAGTACCGAAGCTCGTAAAGTGCGACGAAGAAGAAGTTCCTTCGACTCCCCTCGTGCGTAAAGAACGCATCACATCGCAAAAAAAATTGTGGCGTAATAAACTTTAGCCGACAAAAAAGGACCTTCCCCCAGCCACCCAGACCTCTCACCTTCCGCACAATGAGACGTCATAAAACCATCATTCAAGCCATCCGCTCTGCCGAGAGCCGGACAAAGGCATTTTAAAAGGAATACCCCGACGCTAAGTGAATGCCTTGTAAGTACGCAATAAAAAGTTTAAGGACATGACGCTGCTGTTGTTCGTCAGTTCACACAAGGGCTCACACTGGGGTTGCGAAACTAATAAAACTCGAATTATTATCTGATTTCTGTTGTTGTAGACTGGTGCTTGGTGTGGTTGTACCTGAAGATGGAGAGGGGGAGAGATTGAGTGAGTTCATCACCCCATGGCACGGATCTATTCACCTATGACTTTATTATTTTCTTCGCGTCGTACCCCATAAAAGAACGTCTGCAACGGAGATGTTGCGGAGAAAGGACTCCCTGCTAGTTCCTTTCCTTTTTTTTTTTTAATTTCTTAACATGACCATGGATGGGTATTGCGAGGTGGAAGTTCTATTAACAGGAACTTTCTACGTATCTGGAAGTTTGATTACATTATTCCTTTCATCCGGTTGGTGATGAAGTTTCGGCGGTCGGTCCGCCACAGCCGGTGAGGGTAGGTGAGAGCAGCTGGCTGGTGAAGGATTTTTCACATTTACGCACAAAATTTCGACAGTAATTGCGATTCGACATGAACGCAGAGCCTGAGTGTGTTTACTGTCGGGATTAAAATCACTTAATGGATGGTTGTTGCTTCTCTGCGAGGACTCATAGCAGTCTGGATGCCTTTCACAAATACTTTGGGTCCTAGGTACATACTGCTTAGACTGTAGCGCCAAACAGAGAAGAAGCAGGTACTGGACACTTGTGCGCCCTGGAGAGCTCTTGCTTAAAGAATCTTGATTGAACTGCGTATTAGTCGAACTGAATAAGATCCCCGTAACAAGTAACAAGCGACTCGGACTACGTGACAGAACAAATCAGCAATCGCCTGTACTTGGTGTGTGCCGTTAGGGATGTGCGAAGCTGACGCGGATACCAGTTGACTTCACTCGGATTGACTTAATCCTGAACCAGTTGCACCAGTTGGTGCTTTTGACGAAGCGGTGTTGCTGGCTTATTCTGACACCATTCCTTTCGCAGCGACTGTTGTAGAAGTAGGCTCCTAGGTGTGAGTGCCAACGACTGGACAGAGAAAAGGTGGTGGTGAGTAGTTTCTACCTTCTACCTCCACCACATTCATGCAGCTTCTGCAAAAACCATCCATCGTCTGATTGTCAGATATTCAGCCTTATCTGGAAGGGAAGCTGGTAAAGAAGGTGGCGATCGGTGTCGGTGTGATAATGGCTGTGCTGTCTGCTACTTGTTTACTGAAAGTGTCCAGCGCAGTTAGGTGGATGACCATGTTAATTGCATCGGTTGTAGTGCTTCTCAAAGCTTCGTCGAAACAAATGCAGGTCAGTTTTTGCCCTCGGATGAGTGCATTGTGGTTGATAGCTTTGCTTAATGCTTTCCACTAAGCTAAGACCCCTACACCAAATGGCTTTCTTACAGTACGGGCCTAGGGTCCGTGGAGGATTTCATCCTGAGCTATAGCTGCTTCCAGTCATCAGTACCGAATTGTCTGGCGTCCCAGATGACTTGCTTCGCTTACAACCAGGAGGCTTGGATTTCGAAGACCCTCTTAGAGTTCACGGTTGTGTCTTCTCCCCCATTCACCTTCCTCGCAGACAGAACCAGATATCCTACATAAATCTTTTCCATTGAAAGCACAAAGGATCAGCTCTGCAGTTTTGTATATCGTCCATCTTTCTGCTCCATATAGCAGGACTGGTAAAATAAGAGTTCTGTAGTGTAGAAAATTGGTCCTTCGAGCGATAATTTTTGAGCCCAGTTGATTAGACAAACCAAAAAAGCATCTGTTGCCAAGGGCGATTCTGCGTGGGATCTCCCCTAAGATGTCGTACGTAGAGTTCCCATTGTACCCGAGGTAGACAAACTTCTTAACTACCTCAAAATGTCCTCATTGACATTGGGAACGCGCGACTGTGACGATGTCATCTGCGTAACCCAAAACTTGGGCTGATTTGTAGAAGCTAGCGACTTCGGTGTTTATTATCCATTCAAGTACCAGATTAAGGTCAAACGACAGTGCGTCTCCTTGCCGAAATCCGGTGAAAATGGCTCAGAGATCCGCCTCTTCCAATAGTTCCTTGTGCCGAATGCTGTCATGGCTTTGCTGCTGTCTTCTTCTTCAGGACTTGCCTTAGTGTTAATATTTCGAAACCACACTGGTACGCTCCGACTAGTGCGGTGCAAAGCGAATTTAGATTTTCACACAGTACGCTGACCAGGATCTTAGAGACGACGTTGAGCAAGGATACTTCTCTCTAGTTGTTGCAGGAGGAAGGGCAGCTTTGTTTGTGGATAGGCAAATGGTGCTGGTATTCCAGTCGTATGATTTCTTACGTTTTCCTACATTTTTAGTTCAAGTAAAAGGAATTACCTTATCGACAGCATCCTTGACTAACAACAAGACCAAACACTGGCCTAATACAGGATCCACAAGGATGTCCTGTCATCTTCCATGTCGTACGCCGAACAGTGGACAGGCGACTCCAATACGAACGGGATGTCGCCCGCAGTCACGAGGATCTCCTCCGGTTCAGCAGAGCGATCTCCGTTCGAGACAGGAGAGAGTCTGCCAAAGAACGGCAATTTTACTGGTGGTTACACCAAAACCAGTCTCTGCCGCCGCTGGCTTTTCATTATAGGGTAGCAGTTAAGAAGAAAAAAAAAAAAAAAAAAAGATTAAGAAAATATATATAGCAAAAAAAAAAAAAAAAGGTGCACTACGGCGTATAAATTATATATGTTAGGCATATACATAACATATACGCCCTGGTGCACGTGTCCGTAAAGTTACGGACATAGTTAAGATAGTTTTTTAAGTTTTAATGGTTAAGCTAGTTTAAGGTAGGTTAAGACAGATAAATTAAGGCAAGTTTTTGACAGTTTTCTTGGCTAAAAAAAAACCAAAAACAGAATGAAAAAAAAAAAAAACAGACTAAGCCGAAAGCAAAATTAAATGATATATCAGAATAGTTTAGAGTACCCGTATAGGGTCAGTAGGTTAGATGTAAGAACAATTGTTAAGATAGTTAAGCTAGTTTTAAGTATTTTTGTCTAGCATGTAAGTAAATGAATTAAAAATAAAACAAAAATGAACTAAAAAAAAAAAAAACAAGACCAAACAACGTTATTTCGACAAAATTTCATATCCCTTAAGGCATCATCAAAATACTCTTGATAATGCAGACTGAATGTGATTCGTTTGTCGCACGACACAACGTCAACTGAGTCCTGTGCCAGACTACCCCACTTATGCGAAAGAAAACGTCCCATCGTTGACCAGAAAATTGCCAGCCAATGCATTAAACGCCTCCACTTTAAATTCCGCGAAATAAGTCATCCACATTTCACCGAAAATCGAATCACATGCCCGAACAAATCGCACACAATCGCCCCGAACAGCCGTGCCAAGAGATGGCGGCAGACGCCGAATCGGATTGCAGCATAAGGAGCATTATGAATGGCCCGTCGGATGGAATTATTTGCCATAAATAGCTCGATCCTGGCAACTAATTAAAACCCGCTCCACGGCTCGCCACCATTTCACTCGTAAATAACCTCACCAAGCGAGCAACAAGGAATCGAGAGAAATTAGCAATTAACTGCAAAAAAGGACATAAAAGCACACGATAAATCGCGCCAGAGTTGTGTACAGTGCAACTCTTTTGTTTGTTGCCCTCCATCGGCACACCATAGCCGCCTCGACCAAGGCATTCGCCGTGATCTTCGTCTTGTGCGGACGAGGAACTCAGTTTCAGTGAATGTTTACCAACTGAACTTGGCCTTCGACCCCCGCCGACCGAGAGTGGTGGTGTTGCAATAAAATCTCCTTGCTCAACACCAAAGGAGCAATTAGGGTTGAATTCATTTGCAGCGAGGGCAGAGGACATGCAAGACACAACAGCCAAGGGAGCACAATTAAATCGCTAAAGCGAAACACTGAACACTATCGGTGTAACTCACTCACCGACCTCCCCGACGCGCCGCTCGCTCTGTGTGTATGCATGGATGCCACAGGAACACGAGTTCCCAACAACTCAAACCTGGCACTTGGCAGGTTGCAATATGGATGGAGGGCGAGAGTAATTTGTAAGAGGAGTTCCTTGTGGGACTGTGGGGGTACCAGGACCTTCACCACCCAGCCCCAGTCACGTTGCTGGGAAAAGCATAAAATTCCTTGATGTGATTTATGAAAATTCTTAGAGAGCTGAGTTGTCCTTGTGCCCGGGAATTCGCTCCTTGGGATACTTTATGGCTTCGGTCGCGACTGTGGTGGAGCAGATTTCCTCTGGAATTCGTTAATGTTCTCTTTGGGTCTGCGCTATTTCGTGAGTAATTAGGGATTCTTTATCTAACATTGCGGCGATGAACCTGTTTCAGGTCGGCAAACACTCAGTATCCCAGCCATTCAGTCATTCCAGCTGAAATATCTGATGCGGGTGAAGTCATTGAAGTTTTTATGAGGGCAACATCTATGTGGAATATTCGCTTTGAGTGGACGAGTGACTAGTCCTTCGACACAGCACCGTTGTCAGGAAGCGGAAGAGGAACAAAGCCCGGTGGTGGCGGTGATATTTTGCAAGAGAGCATGGAAAGGATCATCTGAAGCTTCGGATCATCGGCGTGTGATCTTTGGTTTGGACCAGCTGTACATGTTGTATAGCGACTTGAGCCCAGCGAGGTGTCTGGTTTCTGCATACGTCCCATGCACTATTCAAGGACTACTCCGGCCTGCCTTAAACGACCTTATTAATTGCTTTCCCAGCGATGACTTTATAATTTCTGGCAGAGATTTGAATGCCCGGAAACTACATCACGTGCTCGACTTAGGGCTAAGCCTGAAACTACAAAATATCACCGCCCTTTCATCCATTCCTTTTACATTTACATGATTCAAGAATAAGAGCTGGGATATTTTCAACCTCTTGCTGACTTGATTTTAACCTTTCCAACCTAACCCTCCCCGGTGAAATCTGTCTCTTCATCGGACTGTTATAACCAAGAGAAAAATCCTCAAAATTCGACCAAAATGATCAAGGATAACGATGAGCTTTTCTGAAAGAAACTAAGAAGCAAGAAGACATTTTCTTCAATCATCAGCATCATTATCTTCAGTGACCCACATGATCCACTAAAGGGGTCGCGGGAGCAAACAACCCACGAGAGATCCCCAGACTACTCTATCCTCCGCCATCGACTATACATCATCAGGAGTTATGTACTGCTAAACTATCCGGCGTTGAATCGCCCTTAGCAAACGCTGCTACTTCGGTCGGTCGAAACAAAAGGGCTAAAAAATTCTCGCTCGAAGGACCAATTTACTGCTCTACAGAACTCTTATTTTTCAGTCGTTCTATATGGAGCAGAAAGCTGGATGATAAACAAAACTGCAGAGCTGGTCCTTAGTGCTTTCAATGGAAAAGATTTATGTGGGATATCTGCTCCTGTCTGCGAGGATGGTGAATGGAGGAGAAGACACAACCGCAAAGTCAAAGAGCCGTACAAAGATGTGAATGTCGTCCGAAAGGCAACAAATTCGGTCACATCGAATGCATGGACAACAGTGCTCTGGCAAAGAGGATCTTCGAATCCGAGCCTCATGGTTCGAGAAGGAGAGGAAGACCAAACCTCCGGAATAAAAACCGCGGAAGCAAGGCAGCTTGGTCTTGGTGACTGGAAGCAGCGTGCCTAGGACGGTCATCGATGGAAGGCAGTTATAGCACCTGCTCAGATCCTCCCTGGGTAGTCGGCCTATATGAGAAGTAAGTAAGTAAGAAGTATCTACATTCAACGGATCTTCCTCTAACGGATCAGAATCCCCAGATGTTTTTCTAATTGAGTCCATTATATTTCCCTTAAACAATGAAAAATACTACAACATCTGTATCAACAAGTAATACTTTCCATCCCCCCCCCCCCCCCCCCCCCCCCTCCAAGCTTCGAAACTGTTCGAGAAAATATTACATTCCAAACTATGCAATTTTCTCATTGACTCTTGAGGCGCGCAACATCAACAGTGGTGTTCAATCAGTCCTTTCGCCACTTCGAATTTTATCAAAATTTTCTCGACTTCCTGTCCTGTCTCAATTTAGGCGGATATCCCTGAGACCTCATCCTAGGCCAATTCCCATTGTAGCACGACTTTCCTACTCACTGCAAGAAACCTGAAACCATCCTGTGTGCAGATCAGCCGATCAGCATTAGCAGCGAGCCTACTCAGCTTTCAAAAGAGAGTGTTCCTTCAGAGCCTAAGATATTATCCGTTTCCCCAAAGTTGTAACTAATGCAGTCACTAGCACAACACAGAATCTTCTCTGATACCCACGAGACATCGCTGATCCATGGCTAACAGCGAACGCAAATGCCATTCATCTTAATCGACGCAGCCAACAGAGACGGAAAGGTCTTTAAATTCCCATGAATTAGACCCGAAATTACTGCAGCACCACTCGACAAGAGCTCTCCGTCCGTTCAATTGACATTCTCCTCGTCCTCCTTTGGCCCCTCCATCAGCATCAGGAAAACGTAAAAATTCGCTGCTCATGTTATGAAAGCCAACGACGGCCATTAAGTGTAGCTCCCATTCCATTGACAGGTTGCAACGCCTCCCTGTCGGGCATTCGCATGTTCTGAGGTCAGTCTTCCAACAAAAACCAAAAAAAAAGAGGAGAAAAAGAAAAAAATTGCAAAACTAAACGAGAAACACGAAGCGGAATGTTCTTCACCCGCGATTGCTCCCGCCCATCGGTGCACCACAAGGCAACCCTTCCTTTGGCGTTTGCTGCTTTTTGGGCATTCTGTCCAACACGTAGCGGCAGATGTAGCGGAAATAAAACGCCAAAATGATATAAAATTCACATAAACTCGATAACTTAACGACTGGCCGAGGGAAAGTCGGACTCACTTATTTTTGTTTTTCTCCATTTTGCTGTGCTCAACGGCGACACAAATTAACTGAACCTCACGAACCTCACAGGCACACAACTGCCGAAAAATCGAGTCGGAAATGAATTTCGGTTTTTTAAGATGCGTGGTTCTTGCGGTCACTCGGGAAAGGTGAACCCAGTTCATCTGGTACCGGCAGATGTCGCTAAATACCGCGAAGGAGCCTCCAAAAGATCATGCCAGTGTCATAAATGCCGAAGCACTCTGTGCAGGTCGACAGAGGCAATAAAACTTCAATTAAAGTGCTCGGCACGTTTGCCCGACACTGGCCCATTCAACGGCAGTCGGAACTTTATTGATGCAGGTGTATGCTTGTCTCGGTGGTTGGACACAATCTATCCATCGCAGGCAGCAGAGTTATTCAAACCTTCCCTCAGTGTGGTCATTTAGTTTTTGATGCGCATTGGGGACCGGGTAGACCACAAGAATCGTTTCGTCTGTATTGTTCTTTGCGACCGCAGATTTCCATCTGTCGGAAGTGGTGTTCGGTTGTCAGTAGGCGTTCAGGCGCACAGACACAAGCAATCGAATATGACGCGAGTTGAAATGGTGATGAGATCCACGAGAAATATCGGCATTGCCAGTGTTGCTCAGGCTCCCACACCTTGCGAGTGTTCTCTGGCTGCGGGAAGATTTTGCACTCTTCAGGAAATTGAAAGTGCTTTCGTTTAACTTAAGCAGTTAAAGACTCGAAAGGCACTATTTGCCACCAGCCAGTTCAAATGTTGGGTAATGCAGGTGACATTGATACAGTCAGGCGTTCGCTACGTTCTGCGATGGAAGCTTGAAGAACTGGCGAAATGAGCTGGTCTTAAGGTAAATCATGAAGAGACGAATTACACACATACTCGTATGTATATGTAGGCGAGCAAGAGCCATTCCGTCACTATTCAAAGCTCGTTGTAGTTTTTTAAATGCGGTCAGGTTAGCCACTAGTGTACCATCAGTGTGGCGAATGTCTCTCCCAGGACCAAGGATTTCTTAGTATTTTCCTTGTTCATCGTCCAACTGCCACAATGCCGCAACTAGACGTACCTCCGACTTCTGCACACCTGTGGCTATGTGTTCCTACGTGTATTATTCGAATCCGATACAAGGCATCGTATGCTAGACCGTAATTTTAAAACAAAAATCTACTTCAACGAGTTTCGAGATCCGATCCGGCAGTTCGTCGACAGCCGGTCCATATGGTCTACATCACTCAGTCACAATCGGAGTTGAATTCGTAGACGTTTGGTAGACTCATATCGCTGTACACTCCGTAAAGCTCGTAGTTTTTAATGAGTCTGTACCAGGGCTCCTTTCTCTTTACGGGTGGCAAGGGAGGAGCAGAACAACTGATTGGCCAACGACGGCATCCAGAGCTACAGTCAGCTGGAGCCAACTGGTGCTACCTTTCAGCTACTCCGGTATAATCGGAGCCTAGGTCTCAGGATTCTCTCAGCCAGTTTGGAACCTTGAAATAGGGTCGGCGACGAATGACCGGATGTATCACGTGTATTTATACATTTGTTTACCATATAAACGACTCCCTTAGCATATTTAGTGGAGAGAATATCTCCCAACGCTTAATGATCGATTATGGATTCTATTACAGCACTGCACATGTTTACCTTTTCCCAGCAGGCCCCTTGAACAGGTTAATAAAATAGTAGCTTCTTGCAAACCCCTCCACAGTGTGCTCCTCGTCCCTAAAGACCGACATTCAACTAGATCGCACGAGGGGGAAACACATTCCGTCCCTAAAGACACATAAAAAAATACACTAACTTTTGCCCCTAAAAAGATGCAATATATATAGGAGTTATGCGAAGTCGCCTACTTGCACACGCAAAGCTCTAATCGCCAAGCAGGTAGCGTTGCCAGTAGTATCTAATCTTCCCGCATTTACCGTATCCACCCCAAAACCCCCACGACAGTTTCACTTGTACATGTATGCATGAGAAATGAAAGCAAATGAGTCATCAGCTGCGGTTAATTGAAATTCACTTGCGTCAGTCCATTCGAATGGTGCCAGTGGAAACCGTATCTTCAAGAGGCAGCGTGGCCGAGCGGTCTAAGGCGCTGGTTTTAGGCACCAGTCCGAAAGGGCGTGGGTTCGAATCCCACCGCTGTCAGATACAATTTTTTGTTTTCTAATTTTTTTTTTCAAGCGCCATCCGCCTCGTGTGCTTGATGCTTGATGAATCTAATTCAGTTCCGTCACAATTTTAACGTATTTTTCTTTCGCTTGAATGACAAATTGAGCAGCAATTTCATGTCCCGGACTCTTCTTGAGAATGTGGCGGTTTCCTGTGTGCCTTAGAATCTGTATTCACTGAAAGTCAATTAGTCTTCGATTGGAAACTGGTTCACAGCTCGACATCCGACTGCAATGTGACTCAGGTGTTAATGGAACTGCGGGCCGATGATGACACGACACGACTCTCCCAAAACTCTCCGTCAAGCCGTGAATTAGAATATTCCCACGTTAAATGCCACTGGACGGATTGCGATTAATTTAAGTTTTGAAAAATTTTGACAGGGGGTTTCGTCGGTTTCGTTGGTTTCGCGGGTAAACGGCAAACCCATTTCGGTTTAATGCGAGTTTGGGTTATTCTCGGTCTTTTCGAATGAAGCCTGATCGCAAGCTTGTTTTTGTTTGTTCCCTGATAGAGTTATAACGAACTTTTAATGGGTTATGGCGCACACGCCCCAGTGATTGATTTGATATTTGAAAGCGAAGGGAAACCTGTCTGTTCACTCCACAAACAAGCAAACATGTATGTTTTTAATGAGCGACTACGTCTAGAATCTGACACTAACCTTCAGACATGTCGCGCTGACGGCATTCGAGTAGACATCTTCTAATGTCGATCAAGTCAATAAATTGTTAGTTTGCTATTAGAATAGGAAACCCGTTCGGACATATCCACGATTGGCGGTTTAGATTGACACTTCATGATCTTGAGTGGCTCCTCCGTTGGACTTGGAGAGCTTGGGAATAGTTCTGCGTGCGGATTTCGGCCGTATTTACGTTGGTGGCGGTTGATGGAGAGGAGAGTTTAACCACTGCGTGACCTGTCCAGCGATATTTAGCGCAGAACGCACAAGACGCCCTTGTTAAGTATCACGCACTGGAGAAGCAGCTCATTCAGGATCTTTTCTTAGACAGCCAGCAAGTAAAAGAGCTTGTTGGTGAAGACCCAGGTTCACCATGGACTTCGGCCGATGAGCCTTACACTTCGAACCAAGTGGGATAGCGCAACAGAGAATCCTCGCGTGTGAGGGGGAGTAAAGAAGCTCATCGAGCAACTTGTGTGCGAATATGAAAAATATTGTGTTGAGGCTACTTAATTGAGGCCAAACTGTACCGTGGACTTAGAATTGCGTTCTTTTGATAGTTCTCTTCTGGAAAAGCCGTTAAGTGAGTAGTGATCGTCATTAATTAAATTATTCGTACTTTTTGTTGAGGGAGTGGCATATGGCACTCTCCAAATAAAGTGATTGTACGAGTACTGCCAGCGAAGCCGTACAGGCAATGTATGGGGATCCACCATCTTTAATACCTCGTGCTTCAGCTCAGCTTAGTCATTAGAGAATGCAAAGTGGTGAAATGCGAGGTTAGAATGACTTCATTGGAGCGTATCAAGACCACTTATTTAATAGTCCCGCAATTACTTTATGTGTACTGATGTATTAAGCACTTAATTCAAAACTGATTCTGGGAATGTTTTGCCGGGTATGAGTCCTATCCTTTAACCCGGAAAATAACAAGTGATGTATCAATCACTTATTCTGGCTACGTTGTGTTAAAAGCGCTAAGCAAGCTTCCGTTAGGTTGAAGTGGCTGACTGCTGGTAGACAGTAATCACACTTAGGCCAGCATATGCCCGTTGTGTTACGACGCGGATCCTTTTGAGCCTATTCCGCAAACCAAAGATGACGCTGACACTGATGCTACTTAGTTCCGCCAGGTTGTTGAAGTAGTAGGCTTCAAAATGACTTCCTCTCTGGGAGGAGAGACCGCTGCACTTGCAGAGTAGATGTCTCCACGGTCATTGAGGACACATCTCGCATTCTGACTGATTATTGCCTAGGAATAATACAACGAAGGAGTAACGAAGTTAACATCTTGAGCCCAGTATTTAGCCCCGGATTATTCGGAAAATACAATCTACTGGCGGGCTGCACCGACAGCCACTAATTCGAAGGCATTGGCCAGGATTCAGAGACATAGATGCAATTAGCAGCACTGAATCTATGTTTATTTGACCTTCATATGTGACTGCTGCTAAGTGCTCGATGAGTATATGCAAATCCAGTGGCCGCTTACAAGCTTGTAATCTAGGCAGACTACTAGTAGACTAAGTCCAAGGCGAGTATAGTATTATATTTCTTGTATTCATAAGTCGTACACAGTAATACTTCTCAACCAGAAAGGAGCGGACATCATCAACATTACGCCCATCCACGTACTACTCGTACATTATCAAAGGCATTAACGGGCGGAGGCGCTGGTATTTTTTTTCCGAAATATAACACATGTGCTGCCTAAGTAAAATCCTTGACTATTGTAGTGTCAAGAGGTCCTGGCGGGCAGAGTGATGCCAAGCTTAGAAATGAGACCAGCTGATAATAGCATTTCACTGACAGTCAACCGGGCATGAAGGGCTTCGCCCATAGTAGATTCTTTACACTGGCCTCAGTCCATGAAGGGCTTCGCCCATAGTAATTTCTGGACAGTGGCAATTGAAAAAGTCCAAGCTGGTCGCATGCTGCCGCGAACTCCTCAGGGCGTGAAATACTCTATAGATCTGTGTGAAGTAGCAGAGAAACTTGCAAGGAAAGGGTGTGCGACTTAGCCCTCCCAGTCAATTATACGAATTAAAGCATCACTTGCCGATGTCAACGCGTGGACGATACAATTATTACGGAAGCAGCAAACAACGAACTGTGCGACCTTTTGAAGGGGCATTTGCATATTACATGCTGTAGCCGAGATAACAGCAAACATAGCTCTGGAGCGAATTAAACAACACCTCGGAGACACAGCCGACGCCGAAAAAGCAGGTTTTCCAACTGGATCTTCTTGTGTCAACCATACGAGTATGTTGTTGTGTTTTGATCTCCGTTTCACTGATTTTGAAAAGTTATTTGGCAGTGTAAACAAAGAGTTAATTGGAGCCCTACGCAGGAGGGTTGTTATCAAGGCTGCACACGACAGATTCAAATGCGACGTGTTGCAGATAGGTAGGTTGTCAGAGGAATTCGAGGAGTAACAAAAGGCGGCATCTAATCACCGATTTTATTCCTTTTGCTGACAACTGATGTCCTTCGAGCATCCCTGTTGACTTGAAACGGTGGAAACCGATGGACTCTCTCGCCTGAAACACCTAGACGATGTATGCTTACTTTCAAATATATCCACCGGCATTAAACAGGAAACACTAATTATAGTCGCAATAACGGAGAACTGGCTCAGAGGCGACCAGGCCAGTAGACTTAGTGCGGCCTACAATGACTTCTGTAGAAGCTTCTGGGATGAAGAGGAAGAGAAAACAATACTACACTACCTCGGAACATGCCCTGACCTTGCAGAAACAAGAAGGAAACTGCTGGGCAGCTATTTCTGCCTCGAAGATCCAGCTGACACAAGTCACGGAATGGCTATAAAATGGTCAAAGAAGACCACCAAATCCAGAATAGGATACGCAATAGGGTCAACCAGGTTGGAACAAAGCCAAGCAGTGACAGCACAATCGACCAAACCGGTCTAAGTGTAGCTTAGTGTAGCTTTTTAGTTTCAAGCGAACAGTCACCATCCTAACTACTTTCAAATGGACCTCCACGAAATGGCATCAAAGGTGGAAAGGGTGGCACACACCGTAGGGAATAAGCAGAAAACAAAAACAATCAGCCTTGCATCGAGCTCATCGGCCCATATGTGCATTGCTAGGCAACCGGTTGAAACAGTAAACGAATTCCAGTACCTCAGAAGTTCTGTGTCAACCGATGGCGCAATCGGATTGGATGCAGCTAAAATGATCGCTAAAACAAAAAATGCTGTCATAGCATTGTAATCAGCATCAGCAGCAAGCTGAAACTGTTCCGTGCCAATATTTCATCCGTGCTTCTTTATGGATGCAGCACGTGGAGAGTCATCACCAATTTCACGAGAAAGCTACAAACATTCGTCAATAGATGCCTACGTAGCACACTGCGAATTTTCACATTCCGATCGTATTTGTAATGAACATTTTTAGAAGAGAAAGGTTTAGGAATCAATAAGCATCACTTTACAACGTCGCGAGTGTCAGTGGATTGGTCCAACATCAACCAACAACCAAGGTTTGCAATGGAACCCCTTAAATTAGGATGGTAGAACGGTGAAGAGTGAAGCGCTGCAATTGGGGAAAAGTTGGTGAGAGTTGAAGGATTTGCAGGAGTAGTTGAGGCCATGTGCCCCACAAGGGGATACAGGAACTAAAGAGACCATTTCGATGCTTTGGCCAGTAACGCGAAAAAAAGTTTCTAGTGATGGTTGATGGAGCACTCACTGATCACAATCATCTAAGGTACCTCAATATAACATTGAAACTCGCTGTGGTGACGAAGAGGAAAATCATACCTCTGTTGCACCCCCAGTCTCCGCCAGTTGGCACACAGAACAGTGGGAGAATACTTCTATAATGGCGTCCTCTATAATGACGTGCAAAATATTCTTACTATGTCTTTTCGGATTTAGCAAAAGCACAGGATCTCAAGAGGATATTTTCTCCCAATGGGCATCACAGCATGACCTAAGTCAGAAGCGACAAATGCGCGTCTAACCCCTACCTCCACACGACATATGGACTTTTGACCATGGATTCCGAGAAGTCGCAACGTTTTGCACACCCTCCGGTCCATGGAAGGTATTGACAGATGTATCATTCAGACTTGATTTGTATCTGCTTGCCACAATTGAAATTAATTCTTCCGAAACCGATTAAGACTTCTTCGCCGAAGCTTCATTTCACACGTCCCAACATTGGCTGTCGGTAGTGCAATGTCATTAAGGACGATTGGGATCTCCTAGAGCCCATTCTCTTAATAACGCTGAAGTTGCTTCTCGTTCGACAGATCTCCTCCGAGTAGTCTGTCAATCCTATCGAGAAGAGTTCACGAGCCATCTTCACTAAATTACTAAAGAAGTGAGAATGGATTGAACGTTGTTTTCCGATGGCTAATCCCATCATCGGTGGAAATACGCGTCTCAATAATGCACACTCTCTAAATCCATGCAACTGAGTTGTGTCACAGGCGGGTCGATAGGAGACTTAAAGGCAAAAGGAAACAAATGGTTTTATCAAACCAGAAATCGCCCGAGGAAGAAGAAACCCCATTTTTATGAAATTTGCGATGATGAACGTCTCGTCGTTTAATCATTGTTTTAAGTGAATGTAATCTCTTGTCTATTGGACATCGTCATTAATGATCAGCAACGGTGATGC
This sequence comes from Eristalis pertinax, assembly GCA_907269125.1. Classification (NCBI taxonomy): domain Eukaryota; kingdom Metazoa; phylum Arthropoda; class Insecta; order Diptera; family Syrphidae; genus Eristalis; species Eristalis pertinax. Next base: position 54,391,825 of record OU026145.1, read on the forward strand.
AAGGCAATTTGAAAATTTTGTTCACTTTCGGCAGCGCCTGCACGGTACAGACACAAAACACGGCCTAGACACAAAAAAAAGTTCCGAGGAATTCCGGAATGAGTATGGCCTAATGACGTCTAATGTAACAGTTCCGACGAAGGTCCAACTTTAGCCACAAGTGCCATCCAGCCTTAATGGCGCCGCAAAGCTATGAATTCCTGCTAGAATCCTCCTCAAATCCTCACCACCTCGTTATCTATCTAGCCTCGTGGACGTCTTCCACATTCATTTCCGGATGTAAGCCAATTTAATTGCCATAATCGCTCCAGACAGCTGTCAGTGGCATGGGCAGCCGCTCTTGTCACAAATCATTTAACTCCAAAGTCATCGGGCGCAAATTTTATGTCCTCCTCTGGGCAATCTTAACCTCAATTAAACGTCTTAGCGTTACGAAAAATGACATCTAATCACCTCATTTAACAGCCGCCGATAAGGGCACGGGCGAGAAACACGCTTAACACCTCCGACTGCAGCACGCGACAACCGCCAAGCGATAACCAACGTCAAGCCCCTAATTGTGTAAGACTCACCCCTTTCACCGTTTGACTTAAGCAAAAGCATGCAATTGTGTCGCTTATCTTAATTACAAACAGAGTCTACCCATTTCCAGAGAACTTCCACCACCAAAACCACATGCAAATAAAAATAAATCACGCTTCGGTCCCTCCCACCGTGGGTGGCGGGGGGTGGTGCTGGTCTGGTTGTGCGTAATGCGTTGGCAACTAATTAAAAATCACGCACCAGGACACGAACGCCAAGCGATGATGTCACACACCCAATAGCAGCAGAACTACCCCGCGGCAGGACATGTCGTCGCGCAGTTGGAGTTTTAACTGGAAAAATCCTTCAACTGCCATAAACACAATTTCCACTGATGTTATCCCGGCAAACGACAGCCGGCGAAAGGGTTAAAGACGACGCAGACAACGTCCGCCCCCAAAGAACGCAACCCTTTCGCCTTCGAACAGAGCAGTAGTCGTTGCGCTGTGCTGTGAAATTGATCCTTGGATCTACCGCCCTCATGGGTATTCCGCTTGTTAAGACATCAAATTTATTGTCGAAAAGGAAATTAAAAGGATTTTCTCTCTGGTTCTGCTCGAATGCTGCTGATAGGAAAAAAGGATCGAATTTCAAATTTGCGGTGCTTTTATGTTGAATGTTCGATGTGTGCGCGGATGGATGGGTGGGGGGTTGAAGGGTTTTAATTATTAAAAATCATGCAATGTGTCCTTTTTTTTGGAGAGGATTTCACTTTCACTTGTCCTCCATTGGCAACATGAACCCACTGCCAGATAGAAGAAGCTCTTCTCTTGGTGTCACCATGACAATTGGTTGAGGGTAACTATGGCTGCACTAATGGATGCGGGTTTCCAATGGACTTTGGTTGCGATTAAGTGAAAGGGTTTTCGTTTCAAGAGCCGGTCAGCAGATGGAATACGATGGGAGTCATTAATTATGCATGAGACTTATTTTTCGAGTGCATTAGCAGGGAAGACAGACTGCGTCTAGGAAGAGGATTTGTCCGTGCATGAACCTTAAGATGGTTGGCCTTTGGGACTGTGACGAGTTCATGCCGTGAATAATGATGCAGATGCTGGTACAACAAGAGAACTTCAAACATTTACACAGACTATGCAGTTTTGTTTTGGGGATAAACGTGAAAAGCGATTCACTTTGATTTTAAATGTCGAGCCCCTCTCGAATGTTAAACTCACGTGGAACCTGTGACATTGGGTGGATCGACTAGTTCTCAAAGAATATTTTTTCTAAACGTGGCTTTTGCTACTTTTTTTCTTTGGAAAAGGTGTCAAGTTGACAGAGGCAGCGGGACATTTGCAGCGTTTATGGGGATTCGAATATAAGCTGTTGTCAGCATTGGTTTACACGCTTTCGTTCGGGAAATACAGACCTTGTTCCGGACGCTCACCGACCGTAGACGACTATCAAAGCTAGGCTGCAGTAAGTGTAGACAGGCATTTGCGACACGGATCAGCGGTTTAACATCGCCCGTTTCCCATTAACATCGCTGGGAAGCTATGCACCACCCACCGAACTGTCCAAACATTGCGCCTTCCTACCATCTAGCTTGTATGGAAGGCAATTCAAGATCTAGATCTGTTGGTAATGGTGCGGATATCTCAGAATGGCTTTTACTCTAAAATGGGAGTACGACAAGGGTGCATGCCTAGCTCATATCTGTTTGCCTTGTTCATAGGTGACTTAACAGATTGCTTGCCTGATGGCAGAGAAATGGCAGAAGTCTTAACAAAGGCCCTGCCACTCATGATATTGACGTCCAGCTAAATAAACGGAAATGCTTTTTAAGAGGTCCTGATAGAGCAGCAAAAAACGTAGAATTATTTTACAACCATGCAGTTGCAAAAAAACAAACGCAGTTGTGGGAAATTTTTTTATTTTGTGTTCCTTTCTATTTTTTGAAGGGTCTGTGTGCTGATATTGTCGTTGATAAACTGTCCTGCCTTCACGTTACGGTTAAGTTACTTTATTTTGTGTCTGCTTCAAATACGTGATGTGTAACGGAATTCGTCACTTCTATGACACACATTCTGACACACTTCTGAACTAAAGGGTGACTTTTTAAAAGCTATAGGAAAGTTTTTCAAAAAAAAACACATAAAATTCAGGAAAATGCATGAAATCTTTATTTGAATCGATAGTACGGTCCATATAACTTAATGTTTGAAGATTATTTCATGCAAATGTTGACCTTGACTGCGCCTCAAATGGTCCATCCGCTTAGTCAAATTTTGGCATACTCTTTCCAACATTTCGGCCGGTATCTCACGAATAAATGCTTAAATTTTGTCACCCAATGCGTCAATTGAAGCGGGCTTGCTGGATAGACATGAGCTTTAGCAGAGCCCCACAAAAAATAGTCTAAAGGCGTTAAATCGCACGATCTAGGCGGCCAATTGACCGGTCCCGAACGTGAAATAAAATGTTCACCGAACTCGCCCCTCAATAAGTCCATTGTTGCGCGTGCTGTGTGGCATGTGGCACCGTCTTGTTGAAACCACATGTCATGCAAGTCAAGCTCTTGCATTTTGGGCAAAAAAAAGTTGGATATCATCTCACGGTAGCGCTCACCATTCACAGTTACGTTACGATTCGCATCATCTTTGAAGAAGTACGGTCCAATGGTGCCACCAGCCCATAAACCGCACCAAACTGTGACTTTTTCTGGATGCATTGGTAGCTCTTGCAATGCTTCTGGCTGATATTCACTCCAAAATCGACAATTCTGCTTATTTACGTACCCATTGAGCCAAAAATGAGCTTCGTCGCTGAACTGACCATAAAATGGAAGAAGCGCGCGATGTACTTTCTAAACAGAGCACGCATTTGGATAATAAAATTCAATAATTTGCAAGCGTTGTTCGTTTGTAAGACGATTCATGGTTAAATTATAGACCAAACTGAAGATGTTTGACAGTGAAACAAAACACGAAACGTGCGTCAGCTGTTTAAACCAGTGTTGCCAAAAAGCTAAAAAATCACCCTTTAGAAAACTGAGCTAGCACTCTTCACTAGGAAATACAAGATACCAGAGTCAATCTGCGGGACTGCGCTAGAACAGAATGACAGCACAAGATTCTTGGATCTAACCCTGAACACTAAATTAAAATTGAAACCCAAGGCAAATGGGGACTACAGCCTCTCAGATTACACTGGTTATTCATATCAGTAGTCAGACCTATAGTACTCTATTGCAATACGGTGGACTGCAGTTGATAAAGGGCATCAACTGCATGTTACTTGATGGAGTGCAACGTATGACCTGCCTATGTATTAACCTCTTAAGACCTGAACATGAACGAAATGGAATAAAAGTGTTGTTTTCGTAATTTTAATTTATTTGGAAGTATTAAAAAAATATGGTACACATATGGTACCTTGGGTTTTAAGATGGTTCAAATCTTCTACAAGTGTGATAATTCTCAAAACAATTATTTTTTCATTTGTGCATCGTAGCCCATTGTCTCCAGGATCCGAGTTGGAACTTACCGTGGGGTTAGAACTGGGACAAGATCTAGAGCCACGAAGCGAAAAATTGGGATCAACCTTCCTCCCTCATACTTCATCATTGCTTTGGCCAAATTTAATCTGTACTGAAGTAAGCCCAATTTGTCCTTGCGTTGTACATCTTCTTCAGTGCAACAGCGCGTGTACATCACCCAGCAATTGACGAAAACCAGGTCGAGAAAATGGCAAAAGGTTGTTACAGTCCATTTTCTTGTCCGCATTGAAGTTCGGTAGTAAGCAATCAGTCTGTCGCATAAATCAATACCACCCATGCAGGTGTTGTAATATCTGACTACTGCGGGACGATCTATGTTAATTTTTCTGTTCTGTTTTTTACACCAACGTTTGCAGGTTTCATGCCCGATGAATGGAACCCCAACATTGTTTGCCCGATCCATAAAAAAGGAGACCCTTTGAACTGCGCCAACTACAGAGGCATCAGTCTCCTAAGTATCGCATATAAAATCTTATCTGCCATACTGTGTGAACGCCTAAAGCCATTCGTCAACAACCTGGTCGGTCCATACCAGTGTGGCTTTAGGACAGGAAAATCCACCATCGACCAAATATTCACACTACGGCAGATTTTGGAGAAAACCCAGGAGCAACAAATCGATACCCACCACCTTTTCATCGATTTTAAGGCCGCGTATGATAGCATCTATAGAGACGAGCTATACAGAGCAATGTCTAGTTTTGGCATCCCTACCAAACTCGTCCGTTTGTGTAGGATGACGATGGAGAATGCACGCTGCTCCATCAAGGTCGGTAAAGACCTAACCGAGACCTGTGATGTCAAAAAAGGATTCAGACAAGGCGACGCGCTGTCATGCGACTTTTTCAACATCGTTCTTGAAAGAATTGTTCAAAACTCGAACGCCAACACCAGAGGAACAATCTTTCAGAAGTCCGTCCAACTACTCGCATATGCCGACGATATTGACATTATTGGAAGAACGTAGCGTGATGTCAATGGCGCTTTTGTGGGTATTGCAACGGGGGCCGCGAAGATGGGTTTAGCGGTAAACGAGGGTAAGACCAAGTATATGCTGTCAACGAGAAAGGACACCCAACACCGACGTCTCGGTCAGAACGTCACAGCAGACAGATATAACTTTGAGGTAGTCAAAAACTTTGTCTACCTAGGCACCGCTATAAACTCAGACAATGACACCAGCGCTGAAATCAAACGAAGAATAACCCTTGCCAATCGCTGCTTCTTTGGGCTAAGAAAGCAACTGGTAAACAAAGCCCTCTCTCGAACAACCAAGATAACGCTCTACAAGACCTTAATCGTCCCAGTCCTGCTATATGGCGCGGAGGCATGGACTTTGTCAAAAGCGGATGAAGCTGCCCTTGGTTGCTTCGAGAGGAAAATTCTTCGTGTGATTTTCGGTCCCGTCTGCATAGACGGTGAGTGGAGGAGGAGATATAATGACGAACTATACGGGCTGTTCAGCGACATCGACTTAGCCAGAAGAGTGAAGATCCAAAGACTGAGATGGGTAGGTCATGTAGAGCGGATGGAAACCAATACTCCGGCCCGAAAAGTCTTCGAATCCACCCCCGAGGGACGGCGCAGTAGAGGAAGACCGCGACTCAGGTGGCGCACGCAAGTGAAAAGGGATCTCAACCAACTATGCGTGCGAAACTGGAGACAGCTAGCTAAAGACCGAGCTGGCTGGAGACGCTTGTTGGTTGAGGCCCAGGTCCACCCCGGACTGTAGCGCCACCTTAAGTAAGTAAGTTTGCAGGTTTCTGCAGGACCACTTCCTGAACAAGTTACAGCCTTTGTATCCATCCACTTTGCAACACATACATTCTCATCGCTCTTTACTTTTTCATCCCACTGTCCCCTTTTTAGCGCATTCATGTGCTGCAGTTCCAGTCCTATTTGTCATTATTGTCCCTACAATCCCTTTTCTTTTCCTAGCAAGTGTTCAGCTAGTTTCAGAGTTCGACAAAGTTTTTCAATTTTTCCCGCCCACTGTCCAAGATTTTTCATCACATCTTGAGGTAGTGTATATTATAGATCTCAAAATCCAGTACCAGCCCGTCTCGGGCAGCTAACAAGAAGTTTTCTTAGTCCAAGTGGATTGGGTTTGGCTGGGACATATTGGCGGTACTCATATCTACTATAAAATGGGATATTTTGTTCGTCTATTGCCATATGTTTAGATCGTGGCAAGCTCTGGCATTTTTTCAAATTGGAGTCTATCAACGGCCTTATTTTCCACAGTTTGTTATCAGTATTTGAGAAATGTATGTCTACGAAGTGCAGATAATTACTAAGTTCAAGTCTCGACTAATTGTAACTCTGATAACTAGTACACAAAGATCTCTATTCCAATAGAGTCTCGCTTGTGAATATTTGAGGGTGCCCATCATCAATTGCACACCGGCAAAATGAATCATTTCAATAGCATTTGTATCTATTGATTTGCGCCTCAATCTCCTTGTCATTCATGCTGAAGCTTGAAAATAGTCATAGATTATACAAAACTAATATTTAGTCCTAAGGTGCACGTATGTGTACCAATAAAGAAATGTAGATTTGTATGACTAAAATGGAAAGCTACCCAGAAACTTACTTTCTCAAACAACAATCCAATATTTTAGCAACGGAAAACCATACGCAAATTGTATCTAACTGGAAAAATCAATTTTTTATCGAATTTCAAAGCTCACGAGCGAATTTCAACTGTCAAATTCAAATAAGAATTTTATTCCTAGAAACGCTTCGTCAGGGCCAACTATTGATAGAGTTCAAAAATATGTACTTCTAGGAAGTCATTCAAGTAACGGTCACAAGCTGTCATTACTAGTTACAATTAAAAAAAAATAAGGTGCACATACGAGGAGCGTTCAATATATTCTCGGTATCGATATGAAGGAAAATGCGAATTCAATTTAAATTGTATTTATTTTTCAATATAATCAATGCATTTGTTACATCTTGAGATAAGCTTTTTTAAACACTCAAAAAAATTAATTTCCTCTTTCTCTGCAAAATACCCATTTATTGCCGACTTGAGTTCTTCATCATCCGAAAATCTTTTTCCACGAAGACATTTTTACAAATCCAGAAACAGGCAATAGTCACTAGAGGCAAGGTCTGGACTATAGGGCAGGTGTTGGATTTCTTCGAAACCACAATCTCGCGCAGCATCCTTGAAAACTCGCGCTGTGTGAACAGGAGCGTTGTCATGAAGAAGCTGCGAGCTTACCCCGTCTTTTCTTTTTAATTTCCTCCCGCAAATTATGCAAGGTGGAAGCGTTGGATGTGGCGTTGATGGTTTCATCTTTTTTTTTTGTACTCAATGAGCCAGATTCCCTTTGAGTCCCAAAAAACTGTGCCCATGAGCTTCCCGGCAGACGGAGTGACTTTGAACTTCTTCGGGGGGTCTGTTCCTTTTTTTTGTCACTGCATGGACTCTTGTTCGCTTTCAGGGTCATAGTGGTGGACCCATGTTTCGTCACCAGTAACAATTCGATCCATAACACCGTCCGCGTTCTCACTTTCACTTTTTCCTTGCTTAGTGAGAAATTTAATTACAGCGCGATGCTCAATTTTCACCATCATCGTTTCAGTTGCCATTATGATTCTGTTTAACTAGAGATAAAACGCGAATTAATAATCACATTTATATGAAATTTTACATGAATGCACTAAAATAATAGTATTACTTGATAAATAAGTCAATTTATATACGTAGAATATATATAGAAATATATATAGAACGTAGAAATATATAAGCCCTCGTATGTGTACCCACGGTCTGAAGAGGTTAACGGGCGCTATTGACAACCACCTAACCAAATTTGAACATATTCCTTAATCTTCCGCAAAAGAGGCAAAAGACTTAATCAGCAGACACATATCGGCCAGTACGAAGACTATATTTAATCACACAACGCACATTACAGCTATCTCAGGACACCCTCGAGAAGAACATCTTAACCAGCATTTCAGGTGGTGCTTCTGATAAAGCACTGAAGAAAGCTGACACTAATGCTGCTTAGTTTGGCTAGGTTGTTTAAAAAGTTAGCCCCTCAGTGCCATCTCGTTCTGAAATTACAGAGAAGGCACTTCTCCTCCTCGTCTTTGCAGCTTCAGCCGAAGTCGTTTTAGAACAGTCCCAATCTTGAGGCCTGAGTTCCAATGGCGCAGTGTCCAGTGATGACCGCGATAAGTGTTCTGAGATTCGTCCTGCTGATACTGATCAAGCTATTATTCGTCTCGGATTGCGAGTAGGGGCATATTTGTTTCGTAATGGCATCCTATGCCAGACGACCATCTACTATTTGTGTGGGCAAGTGTTCCAAGCTTCAGTCATGGATGGCAGATCTCCATCCGGAAATAGCTCAGATCTAGTGTACTTTCTAGAGAGTTCGTCTGCATCGCAATCTTTTGGAATGTCACTGTGTCCCCACATGAGATCGGCACCCACATCATACTCAGCCGTCTCGCGAGATATGCTGCATTTAGGGAAAGTCTTTGAGTTGAATGTGAACGCATCCAGAGATTTGTTCGTCGCCTGGCTATCGAATCAAACAGGACCAATGATTGAACGCGAAAATTTTTTCTCGAAAATACCACGGGTTTCTTAATCTACAGTTAAGATTGTCCACGCTCCCGGGATGAACAAGGTATTATATGAAGTCAGCTTGGTCCTTCCAGAGAGGGCTTTACTTCTCTTGAGCCCAATGAAACAGCGATTGGCAAGAGTTTTTCTGCGTTTGATCTCGCTAATGGTGGTATTCGTACTGTTTAATTGAGAGTCAAAGTAGACGCAGTCCTTAACAAAGTATATCTGCCTATGGTGACATTGGGGCCAAGTCGACGATGGTGTGTGTCCTTCATTGAAGACAGCACATACTTCCATTTGCCCCTTATTAACTGCTAGACTTATTATGTCCGCCTCTGATTCAAAGACAGGAAATTACTGATAAATGGCCCGCTGTGTTCGACCAATTACGTCAATGTCGTCAGCGTATGCCAGGAGTTATATGGATTTTTGGAAGATCATGCCTCTATTGTTGGCGTGCGGGCTTAGGACGATCATCTAAAGAACGATGTTGAAGAAGTCACATGACGGATCGTCGACTTGATCCATCTCGTCTAAATCCATTTTGACATCCATTCTCGGTGAGTTCGTTACCGACCTTGCTGTAGCAGCGAGAATTCCCCAACCTGTCTGCGAGAATGTCAAAGCGAGAAAGGGCGGTGTATAGCTCACGAGTTATTCGGCTGCACCTAGGCTCTTAAGGAACCTCGCATTCCTCATGTACACTTCAAGATCGTCCAGTTTGTGTACTAGGCTTTGTTCTCGGCCTTTTTCTAGTTCAGCTCATTTCTATACATTCTGTGGACTCTGTGATAATCCCCGATGTGTCTGTCCTGTCCTTTTGTTGCCCGTATGATCGATCTTTGGGTATGGCCAATTCTGGTCAATTGTATCACGAGACTTCTCGACCTACACGTCAGCGGTAAACAATTTGTTAGAATAATTGGTTTAATTTCGTTTCAAAGTCACAGTGGTCTGGGTTATTCCCGCAGTATTTCTGGACCCAGCTCACTGAATTTGGCTAATGATTCATCAAGACACACGCCGAGCATCAGGCGGTGACGGTAGTTTCTCTAGCGAACCGGTAAAGAACGTAAATAATTCCCAAAAAAAATACCATTCTCCATCGTCACCTTTTCAAGCAGCGTCGCTAAACTCATCCGATGGGAGATATTCATGTCAGCAAACGTCTGCCAGTGCCGCTGGTTAGCTCAACCCAAAGTCTGATGGTTTTCTGGAAAGGCGTACCAGCAGCATTCGCTACTCTCTCCGGCACGTACTCGTATGTAGTTTCATTTGTTGCTTATTGCCGACTTAATGGCTTACTTTGTTCAAATTTGCACCATTCACACACACACACAATTCAGTCTTCAACGCGAGCAATTACTCGTATCTTCAAGGGCGAGCGTAAAACATCACCACATCACACTCGGTAGCCATGCCGTTGCGGATGCAAGCGCCATAGTGAGACTGCCGCCAGTGCTCAAGTACTCAAGACAAGGTCAATGTCGTGTGTGCACGTCATTACCTCTGTTGTACGCGTCCGTGAGCGGTTGATGGCTGAACTGTGTCCGACATTGCGCGGTTTTCAAAATCTGATCAGTTCCGATACCAATTAACCGAGTGAACCGCACCGCTATTGAGTATTTCCGTTGTCGAGCGAAATTAAGTTGTTAGGGCGGTCTTTTGAGTCATGCCGACAATTTGTGTGGGATTTCACTGCGCTTAGCGACAAAGTTCGGTTCATGATCGCCGAGAGGCGCCCTTGTCTGAGATCGAATTGTCACATGATCCGCATCTGAGTGAAGAGCAACTGCAGCTCGGGGGGATTTTGGCGTCTCGCAAAACTGGATGGTGATTAGTTTTGAGTGGAATCTTTTTGGATTGATGGTTTTGATAGAAAATGGATTTTGTAGTAGGCTAAGGGCTGACTAGTGGATCCCCCAAGGGAAGTGGGAGACATTTTCCAAGTTGCAGAAAGTTTACATGTGGTTTTGGGGGCATGTCTAGTCTAGCTTTGATACTGGGAATCTTAATGATCCTTCCCTTTACAACGAAGTTCTTCTGGGAAGCATCTATGTGCATACAGGGTTATTTTTGTGTACCAGGCCGATGGGCTTTTTTTTAATAATTTTCAAATGAAATACAATCCTATAGTTGATATTTTACAGATTGAATGTGTGATCATTAGCCGTGCGTATGATGTAGGTATGACCGCTCATAGTGGAAGAAGCACGCAATGAGAATGGGACTCACCGGTGACAAAACAGGGCGGCGGCTTTGACGATCTAGCGGGGTAGTTGCGACTGCTGGGATACAGAACACTGGGAGAGCACTGGTTGCCAAGAGCGGCTTCCCATACACAATTATAGAATATGGCTGCCGAAGAGTAAACTTGGTCGATTCTGCCTGACTGCCATGATGCTTGATCCGGATTTTTACATCCTCGATCCTTACGGCCACCGCTCCCCGGTTCTGGGTTCAATCCCCGACAAGAGAGACATTCATATCTCACCGCTCCATCACTTTCGAGGGACCGTTGGCTCGCAATTGCGTTAGCAATCCCAACTGCACATCTTATTGGTTCCATGCTGAGTTTAAGATCAGAGGATCGAATTAAAATTACTTGACTGCGACGAAATTCAACGTGGCCGACGCCCATTAACTGTCACTTCCAGGTTAGAGTTCTTAGTATTATCCGTCCTTCCATCCTGCGAGGTTGGCTGGAATTCCCATTTGGTACTTGTTCCTAGCAATAGCCACTTACTAATTCTTAAGAGTCTTGCCATGTCCCTGATTTGTACAACCTTCATATCTCCTGGGCCACAGAATGACTATCAACGTAGCGTACCTTTTCTAGCAGCAACAAATGCCGGACCGAGGCTGAGGTAATGGAGGGTCGTTCCCTCGTATTCCTCATATCTGCAACTCCCACCGAATTCATTATATGGTGCTTCCATTCTCGTTGCTAGACTTTCCACGAGGTAGTGACCGGTAGGTGCACCTTTGTTTGCCCTTCCGATTTACTCCCGGCGGTGTAAATTCCCAACCATCTGCAGAATGGCATGCGCTAGTATTTTGCAAGGATATCGCTTGTTGTGTTCCCAAAGGTGAGTCTGCTTCCGATCGATATAGCCTTGTTGCCAGGACTATCTGCGTCAGAGTTTTATCATCTTGCATTGACTGATGATGTGGTACAGCTTTTATGACCTTTATCGGATTCATTAACAACAAGTGGTACCGAATCTTGGATAAGTCTTACTTCAGCTTAGAATACGCTACAGTGGGCTGGTGGAAGGAGCACAAGAGAAATATCTGGCGATATAGTGAAGACATATCAATACACAATCCCTTTGTACGTTGATGATTTCCTAGCGTGATTGGTGCACTCCAACTGAAGTCAAAATTATCGTCGAAAAGTGCAAGAACCAACAATGTCCCTTCAAGTTTTACAAAAATTGTACGCCTCAAATCCATCCAATTACAGTGGCATATTACATTTGAATAAGTCCGCAAAGTTTTTTGCAAGTGTGGCCGGTTTTAGACAAAACCACTCCCCTATAGATCAAATATGTTCGTTCATCAACATGGCGGAGATGTAATTGAAACAAATATGCTGCAGTATGGAGTTGAATGTGTTCAAGTTGAGGGTTTGGTTAGGTTGTAGTAGCTAACTAACACTTTCGGCAGAGTAACTCCATTGTGATACCACGCGGATTGACTACCCCTGAACTTGGAACCAGTTGGCGCTTATGACAAAGATGTTTAGCTGGCTAATGCTGATGTTATAGTACGCTATGTGCATACCTATGACTTGCCAGACCGCTGCACTAGCAGATTAGGTGATATGTGGTTTCTACCGCCTCTACATCCATGCAGCTTCCGCAGAAATCATTGTATGGAAGACCCATCCTGCGGGAGTGTATGTCAATTGCGCCATGTCCGGCTATGATGCCGATGAGCTTCCTAAGTGAAGATCTGAGCAGACTGAGACTGAGTGATCACTTAAGATGTAGTGCCACCCACATCTCCTTTGGCTTAAGCCAGATGGTGCTTTCTATCCACTTGTATTTGGTTGTCCTAATTGTATGTACCTTAAGTAGATGGTAGATTGTGCGATCGGCGTGGAAGGTAGATCTCCTCATGGTGTTAGAGAAGATGTTGTATCACATCTTGCACTTACCGGGCCTTGCAATTGCCAGGTGTGTCACAGTGTCTGAGCATCCACATGCTCAGCCGTCTCGTTAAGAACCAGTCTGCAATTAAGTGATGTGTATATATCCCTTAAACCAAGTAAGTGTCTTTTTTACCGCTATGGTTTCTGCCTGAACAACGCTACAGTGGTCAGGTAGCTTCGCACACCGTCGCACAGTGGTCCCCTTGTATGGGAGAGATGGAAATAAATCTGTAACTTTTGAAGCCGTGGACCGATCTTAATGATCATGAGATCTTAACGTGATACAAAAATGATGGACGTCGCTATAGGATTAAAGGAGTAATATTAAGTTTAAAAAATTAAATCAGTACTTATAAAACTAAGCAATTTAGTATAATAAGGCTTGCGCTTCATTGTTAAGTGGAAGCGACTCTTTTGTTTTCGATTTAGGCTTTAAATACGCAATCCAGGGATCAGATGATGCCAACATTTGATTAATAACATCTTAATTTGTTGCCGAAGGAGAAAATGTTCTACTACTATGTATTCTATAGTACGTTGCTTAAAATGTCACAAAAACCTTTTACTCACTTCAAAAACTATTCGATTGATTTGGCACGATCCGGTTATAGTTTTTGCACCATCGATAGGGGATACTGATAGCCTTCAGAAAAACTTGGTCTCCCGTAGGAGCCTCTTGGTGTATTTTAGTTACATTCCACCAAATATTGAAATGCCCCCCTCAAAAGATCACCTTAATTAAAAGCCTGGTCTAGAAAATTGGGAAGCAAAATGAAAAAAACTGTTGACGCAATTATCCTTTAAAACAATTATAACATTTGGTTCCAAAGTACCTAATTTTAAGAATTATGCAACATCAAATTTGCTAAAAATACGTAAATTTTTGTAAATTTCAAAGTCCCAACTTTGAGCTAACGGTACAACGAAACGGATCATCAAAAGTCAACAAAATGTTGGATTTATAGTTTCTCATATATGTAGAAACTTTGGGTACTTTTTTCCACTTCGGGACCACTGTGCGTCGCGTCGTCCGCATCGCGTATTGGTTGTCAGACAACCAATTCGATCTGAAAGGAATGCTGGCAGAGAATTTCATCCCGAAGATGGCTTGGGCTAGTAGACTATCGGTGTCGTTTGGAAGGAAGACGAATTCATTTATAATGGTTGAGTAATCTATGGTGAGTTCAAACCACAGCCGGAGTGATTTAAGTCTCAGGACTGTGCTGGCTGCTACTTGTTTGTCAAATAGTTAAAATGGATGATGGTGGAGGACGCATGCGACGTAAGTCCGTCTTTGCACTCGGATGACTGACTTACAGTTGACAACTTTGCTTAATGTTGTTTACCAAACTGAGTAGAAGCTTTCCTGACGTTTTCCTGGATATTCAGTTTCTAGCTTAGTTTGCTGTCGACCTAGAATGTTTCCTTGGCTGTTAGAGTGGAGGCGGATTTCACATATAACGCTATGGCAACATTGTCCACATAGGCAACGACAATGCTTCGAACTTCAGAATATATCTGAATCACCATCTTACGATTGAAACACTTCCTCCCTGTCAAGATACCCAACGGGGATGATATTCATTGTCCCGATCTTCCGCTTTTATGTGGCCTCTGTAACCTTAATGCAAGAGAGGACTTATTTCACGTCGCAATACATTTGGCCTGCAGTTTCGGCTCGCCAGTACATCCGCCCTTATCGGTGGTCAGATACAATACTGGCCATGAACATAAGACAACAAAGATAAGATGTACGATGCGTATAGTGTATATCATGATTCATGACATGTCCAAGAGCACCTTCCATGCTCTACCGTAGTGTTGGCAATACACTACCTGGCCTGTTCTCAAAAAAAATACGGCAACGTTTTTGGATTCACATTCACTTATAGTTGAATTAACATCCTGAACGGCAAGATATGTTGGGGGACATTATACAAATATGAGTTAAGCGCTATAGAATGTGTATTATAGAGGAGACCTTCGAAGAATGATGTCAACCTGGTAGAAGGTAGATGGCCATATAGACTAAGGACTTGAAATTGTTAAAACAAATGCTAACTCTTCTTCTTTTCTAAGCAACAAATAAAACCCCACTTTGAGCCCTCGGTATGTAAAGTACAGCGAAACTTCTCTTTACGGACACACGAGAAGTCATGGTTCCGGCATGCAGACACGACTTTTTGTTTATTTCAATGATATGAATTTGAACGGACATTGAGCAGTTGTACCCCTTATAACGGACAAATGAAGCAGAAATGCACAAAGCCTAAAATAACAAACAATGCATACTTAAAACTAAACCACCAGCTAGAACACTGTACTCCGAATCTCATTGTACCTCGGCTGTTGTTGGAATGTGATGATCTCGTGTGCAGTCGTCTTATGGTCTACGTTTCGGCAGCTGTTTTGGTAGGACAACGGATATCCAAGTGATGGAATGTGTGCAACTCGGTGGGATCCGCTTTGTTTTTGGTAAATGTGTTTTTTTTTTTAGAACAGAATGAACACTATTTGTGTGTAATGCTGTTCAGGTTTTCAGGAAATTGGGAGTGCACGTCTTTAATCTGATGCATAGTGAAAAAGGGTTAGTCTTGCTGGTGAGTGCAAGTGAATTTTTCTTTTCAATTTCCATAGATGACCTACATTACCCCTCCTGGACGGATACTTCTATATAACGGACATTCATGATGGTGTCCGGTATAGAGAAATTTTACTCTACTTCGATTATTCAGTTGGCTCTCGGATTAGATCATGCCGTATTACTTATTTCCGAGTCATCGAAGGGACATGTTTCGGGTGGACTTTACACGTCCTTTGATACAGTTACAGTTCTGTCACTTGCACTCTATTCAGCTTATAGTGTTGATGGTGGTCGAGAGCTTGCCTTAGATGGTGTTCAGTGTCATATCACGGCACCACAAATGACAATGCAGCCTTCAGTCTAACAAGAACTATTTGTATGACTTATCGTGTCGCTGGGTAGTTCTTCGTAGTACCTATCAGTTCGCCTTTCTGCCCAGCCAGTGATATGCAGGAAAAGAACGTCACTACATTGGTGACGCTGGTAGGATACCGACTTGCATGGAATCTAAATTAAGATGGGGTAGACAGAATGGTAGACAGATTAGCCTACGATTCATATTGTATTTTTGATTTAGTGCGGCTAGTGTGCGCCTCTCCGAAGAGGCCACTCCGGCGGATACTGGCATAACGCAACAGCAGTCACTTGAGTTTAAAGTGTCGCCCACGAGTGCAGATGTACCTCAATCAAAAGATGTGTCGACTGGAGAGATCTGTTGATTGATACCCGCATTCGAAAACAAAACATTGAATAAATTGCAGCTCTCAGACCACAAATACAGTCAGAAGATCGGCTACCTGTAGCCGCACTTGAATCCGTCTTGACAGACACGGATCGACAAGTGCCGCAAATCACACAAATGAGTAAAGAATGTGTCAAGTGGCTTGTTTGGTCTTCAATTAGCTAATCGCTTATTGAATCGTGTGAAAGGTTTCATTTCGATTGTGGGGCTTCAAAGTCTGATCAATGTTGCCAAGGTCGGCAGAGTTTTATGGCGAATTTGGGTAAGTAAACATCTACGGGGGTAGTGTAAGCAGAAATTAAGATTGAACATGCGGGTGACTTGTATTCTTCGAAATCATTTTTGATACCGTACTTCAAATGGTGTCATTCACCCGCTTTGGGGGGTCAACTGTTGTTGTGTGTCAAGCGGCGGTTTAGAAAATTGTGGAGTTCACTTATTATGGTGCCGTGATTAAATGCGGGCCAATATACCTTGTGTGTTGTGCCCAACACCTGGCACCGTGAAAATAGATTAAGCATCAGTGCGCCGACTTGGTTCATATTTAAGATGACCATGTGCTCCCTCTGGGGTCTGGTCAGCTTAGGCTAAGTAGACGAAGCTCTCGTTGGTGTCATACCAAGGTCACTGTGCGATTGGCATGCAAGCTTGTAGGATTGGTGTCTGGGGTACCGTTGAAAGTCACATCTAAGGGCTTACTTTTTCAATTATTTGAGTGAACTGAACGACATCAGCATAAGCCAGCGAAAGCGGTTTATTACAAGGCTCAATTTGTTCCATTTCGGCTACCTAAATGATTTAGAATAGTTAAACCACGTGGTATCAACAAACAAACAATGGTCGCTCATTTAGCAGGTTAAAGACTGTCTGCCTCTCGGCGAAGTCACATCATTCATGGCAACCACCGCGGCTAGTCCAATGAACTAATTCATTGCTGGGACCGTCTTCCAAACTACAGGAAGTCTGCACGCGGCCCATAATTCGAATCATCTCAGTTAGTCATTATCGATTAGCGAAACAAAACTTGACCTTTCTATTAGCGACTACAAGCCGCCTCTCTCCAATCACAGCGGCAAGACAAAAACCCGTAGTGAAACAATGAAATCCGCTTGAAGAACTTCCGCGAACGAAGAACCAAAGCCTAATGAATGGGAGAAGGTTAAAGCCGCGTGTGCGCGGGACAATCCGAATCTGTATGCGAACGCAACTGAGTCACTGCATGATTCGAGTTCGAGACATTCGTCGGTGGTTAGACATCGCACATCGGAACCAACATTGGGGGATTCCCGTCCCATTAGAATCTCTGCGCGCGAAAAGAGAGCAGCCACTCACTCAGATACGAGTACGCATCGAGATCCGTAAGTGTCGAGCAGTGTTGCACTACTCGATCCGCGCGTTACACCGCCGCGGACTCAGTGGTAAAGAATTCCAGAGGGCATCACGCGCCTCACCGCCGTCCCTCTGGAGTGGGGGGCGACGCAATTAAAAAGTTGTTATTTTCGGAGAACCTGTCGCCTAACCGCCGCCGTGTGCTGTGCGCGATGACGATGTCGACGGCAAGCGACGGTTGACTGCTACGGCCCGCGCTCCGTCGCGTCGTCGAGCTAAACTGGAAGCGGGACTGACCTATAGACCAAGATTGACAACAAAACCGTGATCAACAGGTCGTTCAAGTGTGAGATGCTAATCAAGTTCGAGTTCAGTCTGTGAAGTGATTTGGTCTAGAGCGGTTCGGAGTTCCACGATACACTCGTACATAGTCGACAGTTCGGCAGACCGGTCTGTGCTTTAAATTTTCGCTTTCGTTGCGCATTCGTCTTCGCTTTCGGTGTCCTTAACTCAATTAATCTTAGCGACTCAAGGGAAAATAGTGAAATACACTCGTAATCTTTAAGATGCATCTCAGTGGGGGTCTCAGTGTGGTGGCAGTGATTTTGGCCGTGTGTTGCGTGCTCGATGTCGCAAGGGCGCAGTGTAAGTGAAGGACTGTTTGTCAGTAGATTTTTGCTTCAATTCAAGTTTCGTTTTCAGCTCGTTGCCTGAATCCCAATCAGCGGGCCGGTGTGTGTATTTCGATCTACGATTGCCCGCCTCTGCTCGCGGTTGTGGGTCGGAAGCCGTTGCAGGATATCGACAGGCGCTTCGTTCTGGACTCTCAGTGCCGCGATGGTGTGGGACGGATGCCGCATGTCTGCTGCACGAGCGACACAGGATATCTGAGACGTCAGCCGGAGGGACGAGCTTCGGGGTCGGTCCTCTTCCCATCGTCGCCATCAACGGCAGGACGTTCTTCGCAACGAGGCGAGATCCCGGGTCCTCCAGCCTGTGGCGGAGTGACAATTCAAAACAAGATCTACGGCGGCGACAACACTGGCCTGTTCGAGTTCCCATGGCTGGCGCTCTTGGAGTATGGCAGAAGTGAGTACGACCAACGTGATCGGTGATCAGTGATTTACAGTGGTCTTTGCAGGATCCGGCGGACGTTCCACCAACTGTGCGGGATCGCTGATCAATCAGAGATATGTTGTGACTGCGGCTCACTGTGTGACCGGTGCCATCGAGAGACAAGTCGGACCACTGTAAGTATCTAGAATTAATTCGTGTGGCCATGAGAGGGTTTGGGTTTGGGTTTGACTATTGGTTCTGCGGATGTTACTCATTCGGATGGAGTCACCAACTGGTTGGACTATTTTGGGCTGGAGTGGAAAAACATCACCGCTGTGATGCTCATGAAACAAGTTTGCTCGTGTGGTTTGATGTGTTTTTCTGGCGGTTTTGAAGGCTGTTTCCTTGTTTTCTGAACGCAAAACATCAATTAATACGCTAACTGCTTGTTTGTGGACACACGTGTGAATACTCAGAGACGACGGGTTTACGTTCTTTCGAAATACGTTGTTCTTACATCGGACGAGTCTACATCGGACTTGTTGATAACCAAAGTGCAGACTCACTTTCGTACCTTGACTTGTGATCAACTGTAGCCAAGTTCAAAGTTACCTTGCACTAGGTCTAACGTGTGGTTGACCGCTTTATGGTTGTTGGCGCATTTCAAGGTTCGCATATTTGTTTCTCTCTCGCAGTTGATCTCGGCCAAGTAGTGGTAAACATGATTCAATGAGAAATGGAAGTGGTGATTAGCAGCGGTTTTGAAGAGGCCAACGACATCTGCAAGATGTAATCCTTCGGGTCTTACCAGATCTGAAGCTGATTCCCTCCATGGCTTACAGAGTCCTCTAGAAAGTGACGTCTTAACGATTTTGTTTACTCAATTGAGTGAATGTCAATGTCTCACAGGAGGAGTCGACTTGAGTGCCTCTTATCCGCCATCTACATCGAGGCCCTTCATTAAGTACGCAGTTCTTACTTTTATGACGTCGTTTAGTGGCTGATTGGAAGCCGATTAGCTGAGTTGGATGATTTCTGTTGGCCGAGCACAAGCGAAGAGATTCAGAAGAACTGATTGTGTTAGAATCGGATTCACTGACGTCGGTTGGTTGCGTCGACCCAAGATCACATATAGGGCACATATAGGGTCGAGCATTTTGCGATTCAAATTTCGATGAAATTCCTATATTGGATCTTGGCATATGAATGTTCGAATCGCGGTGAGCCTACGCAAACGTGTCCAAGTCAGGATTGGCGGTTAGGAAGGTTTCTTTTGTGTGTTTGGTGGGATTGGCAGAGCATCATCTACAGTGGCTAAATTGTTAAGTGAGAAATGTAGTGTCCACAACTGAATCGTCTTAAGGAAGCAATGACCCAGAATAGAATTGCAATCGTGATCCATCAGCACAGCGTCAGGCCACTCGCATGTGTACTGACTCGCCAGTAGCTCCTGGAGCTTGGTTGGAAGGTCCCTATGCATTCACCTTATAGTCCGAGCCTTGTACGATATTAGATGCGTCACTGTGCCCGAAGAATTCGAAATCTAAAATCATTCCCTTCGTTTGGCGCCACAGACGTTTCATGGAGCACCCCCTAGCCATTGGGAAGTTCTTGTTTGCATCGAAGTCGTAGTTAGGCTTTATGACAATCTCGCCTATCCTTGACCTTATGGTTCTTTTCTCGAAGACAACATATGCGTTATAGCCGTTAGAACCATCCATCCCGGATGTTAGGCCGAAGTCCTAAAGCAGATTGCAGCGGCGACCTAAGAAGAAGAGCATGGAGATAAGACATGATCCGAATTCAGAGATTCGTGAAGTCCAACGATTGCGATGAGGCCGAATCTGAGGTCTTATGCATGCGCCGATAGTTCCACCATCCAGAAGTGCACAAACTGCGCAATGGTCTTCATGAGCTTTAATGTCCGTCACACGAACAAGAACGACTCATTCAATCTGATTTAAATTCAGACGAAGCCAAAGCACTGCGCTGTGGTTAGATTATTTTTAGTCAATTTCTCAACTGATACGAGAATTACCATATTTGTTTGGAAAATCTGCTTCATTCAGCTCTTGCGGCGACGGCGATGATCACATCTGCGTTTCAATCATGTTTTCTAAATAGCCAGAACGATGCTGTTCATGAATTTATTCGAATGAGATCAGACGTTAGCACTTCAAATTAATCTAAGTTTCAGAACAAGGTCCATCGATGCTTCTGTGCGTCATTCTAGTTCTGCGTGTGATGCCATTTGGAAGCAAGGTCTGACCAACTTTAGGCAGATAAAATCAAATTTCGCTTCTGACGTACTGTTTTTGTTTTCGTATTTTGCGGCTTCATTGGTTATGCAAATGTATTTGACAGCTCTTTCTACGTAGCACTTTCGCATTTCTGAATGGTTCTCGCTATCCGTGATCTTAAGATCCAGCTAGATGTTTTTGGTGTTGATCGAATAGAATATGACGTAGGTGAAGTCAAGGCACCATCTGGTCGTCGGCAGATTATGGACATTCTTACAACAATTCCGTAAAACCGAAGTGTTATTTCTGGAATTTCGTTTTGAGTGTTGTCCTTAGGATAGGTTAGGTTGGAGCGGCTGACTGCAGGAGAGATTCACACTTTGCCACGCAGATTGACCACTCCTAAACTTGGAACCAGTTGGTACCTATGACAAAGTGGTTTAACTGGCTATTGCTGATGGTATTTAGTTCGCTGAGATTATTGAAATAGTAGGAGTACCTACGACTTGCCAGAACGCTACATGAGCGCAGAGGAGGTGGTTTGTGGTCTTGAACATCTTGTTGTCCTCATAAAAATCTGTTAGTGTCCAGCATTTCCAAGAGTAGTCAAATCGTCGGATTCATGTTCAGTCACTTCATGTTGGAGAATATTCGAATTGTAGTGCACAGCAAGAAGCAAAATACACCACATGCGCTGTGATCGACTCAATTTACGCCAACAGCAGTCAGCAGTAAAAGTTTCGGCTTTCTTATCAGCGACCCATGGAGGCACTGAGCTTAAGCCATTGCTGTCTTCCGTCGTTGCTGGCACGCTGTTGCCAGTCATCAGTACCATTTTGTTACTCGGTCTCTATTCCAGAGGATCGGTCTTCATCTTCTCGAGCCAGGAGGCTCTGATTCGGCAATTCTCTCAGCCGTCAATCAGCTCTCAAATGATGCTCATGGCCCAGATGTGATCCGATATATTCGACAGATCTTTGTCTTCCGGACATACATCCACATTTCGCCTTTGGTATTTGGTTTGACAATAGCACCCATAATTTTTTTTTAACAACGGCTTCTATGTTAGAACGTATTTCGTGGAGTTAATGATTAACAACACGTTGTTGCGAGTTTGGCTGTTCCATAGTAAAATTATGACGTCCACACTCCATGGCTTCCAAACTTACTTACTTAAAGCCATGCGACCAGTGGAGTGCCTTAGCAGCTACATACAGCTAGCTGCCTTCCATCGTTGAAGGCACGCTGCATCTAGTCGGCTGGACCAAGCTGTCTTGCATTCACCTTTATACCGGAGATTCGGTCTCCATCTCCATCTCGAATCAGGAGCCTCGGATTCTCTTACATGGTGCTTTAGTGGTCACACGCTCGTTGTGGCTGAGCCAGTAAATTCGAAAGTTTGTTTAGCGTCCGTACTACGGAGTACAGCCACATCTTGGTATAGAGTTCATAGACGTAAATTGAGCCTGCTGGCATATTCGCCGATCATGGCATGGTTGTAGCTTTGACGGGCTTATCTAAAACTACAGCTTGATCGACCATTGAAACAATTTGTTCTTGAAATGTGGCCTAATTTTGCACATCCGCCTCCCCTTTCATTTAAGTTTGAAAATTCACATTTCAAACGCTTTTTCTAACTGCAGGGGTCATGTATGCACTAAATGTTGTTTTTAAAAGCTTCCATTCCTTCGGTGCCTACTTTTGAATGGCGAAAGGATCTTAGAAAAGAGTATTCCCACTAAAGCCCTAGTTTCTCACGTAGTCTGGTTTATTGAGCGATTGGTGTTATGATCCAGCTCAGTGTTGAGTGCGGAGTAGCAACAGGTGTTAGATATGCATAGCAAGACATGAAGAAACTCAAGCGGTTGGTTGTCGTCTCTCGATACCATGGGTGAAGCACTTGGAAGCCTTAATGCTTAGGGCAGGAGAACAGGCGAAACCGCACCCAGGACAAGTGTGCCCCAGCGTCTGTACAACATTGCTGCGTGGTCTTTTTCATTAAAATAAAACTGCCTCATAGCCACAGGTGTGCACTGGTTTAGTCTTGTAATGAGATTCCATGCCCTCGCATGCAGGTATCTTCAAACTTGTTTTTATGCTCTGACTTGGACCAGTGACCGTGTGAGGAGATTTCTTCTAAGACTGAGTGTCTGGTTGACTCTGAAAACGAAACGACAGCTTGTGAAATGGCAACTGGACTGAGACTCTTTCAGTCGCAACAGAGGATGACTGTACAGTGTCATGATTATGAAAAGTCGTCTGCGAAGAGCGCTTGTCACTGTGGTGACAAGAAGACACAGTTTAAAGTGGCACACACAGACCACTTTAACCTCAAACCACTTGGTGTGAGAAATTGGAGATGGCTGGCCAGAGTATCCGTTAGCTAAAAGGGCTTACAACGACTTGAAGAGACCAGACGAAGACGTCTTTTTAAGTTGCTAACATCACCCTAATGACTAATTGTCACCAACTTCGTTTGGTTCAACTTTGAGTTCGGTATTAGAGATGAACATTTGTCTTCCCGTTCAGTCGCTGAAGTCGATTAGTGGGCATGGATCGCCATAAACACCTCAACAGACTTTTGCAAATTCCTTCGTTCCATTTGAATGTCGATTCTCTCTCAACGTTTGTCTTCCAATTTAGCCTCTTAAGTCCGACTATCCTCATTCTCCGCACTCCGTGAAGTGAAATCGTCCCACGTGCTGATGCTACACCTCTTACAAGCTACAGTATAAGCAGCGTCCATTGCACGCGCGCTTGGCGACTGAACACTTCAAGGTTCAGCTGTTTTCCGAGCACATGAGCATCGGCCAAAGCGCAATCGTTGAACTACATCTGGTTTATTTAAAGAATCCCAAGTCTCGCCTGCAAATCAGCAACAGAACCCGATTCGAATCCCAGGTGTTGTGCTGCGATTCTGAATATTCATGAGCAGCATGTGCTACGGCGAAACAGGTTTGACTGAAGTTCAAGTTTAACCGAATTGTTTTTAGACATGATCCATCGACTCCTGTGAATGAAAGGAAGAGTACCCCGATGGCCATGGTTTTTGGATTTTCAAAACTTTTGGTAAATCCGAAATGACGACTGGACTGGTTTCAAACACAAAGTGATGGATGATGGGGCGGAGATGTCGTCAAGATTGCTTTCGATTTGCCTTTCAAATGCGATGCCGAACACTTGCATCGACTGATGAGCAGCCGATGAGCGTGCAAGGTGGGCGAGTGACTTCTTTTATCTGTTAACTTATACTAGACAGAGTAGTAGACAAGTACTGAACAAATCCTTCAAAGATTCCATCTCCAATGAATGAATTGATTAGTTTCCTTGGCCGGCCACTCCACTCACAAAAAGAGCCAAACAAAAAATAAAACTTTTCGCTGAAATCGCAAAACTTTCAGTTTCATTTTAATTCAATGGCTTGCCATTAAACTTTCGTTCGAGAGCATTGCAATCCGTCGGCTGTACCACCGCCATGAAGAGTCTGCTCCATCTCTCTCACTCCGTGGTCCCACTTCAAACTCCAGTCGCGATTTAAAAATTTAAATAACCGTAGTTTTCCCTCCATGAACCGCCACAAATTAATTGCAACCGTACCGTGGGTAGACTATCCATTTTCGTTGCCGTTGTCTGTTGAAATCGATTGGGGAATCGCAAAATTTTGAATTCAAAATTCCATGCTCAACGACCGAAGCCACGGTCGGAGAGGAGTGCGTCACAACTCACAAGTGAAACAGGTTCCATGTGAAAATGGGGGTACATACTGCAAGAAGTGCGTGTAGTCGCACCGTGATGTAGCGCTTTTTTTCTGTGGCTTTGCAGTGAGCTTTGAAATTCTCGTCGACATTCATCGAATGTCAAGGCATGAGGTCTATCGTCGTCAGGGTAATGTCTTTGCACTAAAATCGGTTTATATTCGGTGGTACAGAGGTCTTTTAGATAGACATCTGCAACCGGTTGTCATTACTGATGCAGCGGCAACTTTGGCTACTTTTCGACAAGATCTCATTGACTTAACGTTTTTTTTTTTTTCTTCTGTTTTTAATTTCCATACGCAAACTTGTTTAAGAACTGAGATTTCGTTGTCAATATGGAGTCGCTGTGGTGAAATTCTTTGGATGATTAATACAAGGTCATGGATTAGCCGGAGGCATTGTGGACGGATCATATGTTCAATTCGAGGTTCGTTGAATCATTCCAATTGTGTGAAACATCCTTGATGTGGTCTGTGTTTCGTTGTGACTGCTTATTTTGCGCCAGACTCTTAGTCTGTCAATGTGAGATTTTTGTGCTTTGGATTGTGATGAATACAAATGTCCCTGACGCGGATAATCTTTCAGACTAATTCTATGGAATAGAAATTTTTAAATGGAAATATATTGCTTGAAATCAAGACTTGAAGAAAGACTGTTAGTAATGTTAAGGTGCCCGAACGGCCTTATAGCCGTGACTCACGTACACCAACGTTTTGGGTCCATTATGCCCTTGTTTAGGATGGTTTACTACCGTGAGACCTGCTTCCGTCCTAAATCCACTCAAATCCACACGTGAGTCCTAGGAGGTTTTTCAGGTCAACATCGCTTAAGTCCTCCAGCTTTACGATGTAGCGCTTTCCTAGGAAATGTCTTCTTTTCTTTGCTAGTGCTGGGCATTCGCAGAGCAGATGTTTGGTAGATTCTGTTTCTTCCTCATCTCTGCAGCTTCTGCAAAAGTCGTTATGCATGTGTACCTATGGCTTATGTCCAGTAAGGACTTCGATTAGCATGCGTACTTCTTTGCGACTAACACCGATAAAAGATCTGGATCTCTTTTTGCTCAGCTTCGGCCATAGATCCCTCACCGTTGCTCCATTACTCAGACCAAACTATCGAGTTCTGAGTCTATCCAGAGCTTCGTCTTCCATTTTTTCCCTCATGGAGCTAAGTGGCGTGTACACTAACGGTATTGCTAGAGATTTTTCCAGCTCCGATCCCTTTTCCGTGAGCCTGTCCGGCTTTTCCTTTCCTTAGATTACATTTTGCCCCGGTAACCAACATAGGGGCACCGAGTTCACCAAGGATATCTCACTCTGTATAACCGGACCGGCTTTGACATCTTAGTGTCTGATGCTTTGGCCTTTATCGCCGCTTGGCTATCACACAAATATGGCAGCCACTTTTCCTCTTCAAGGAACAATTTCTTGTTACAGTGATCGAGGTTTATTTGTATTACCTTCGTCGGTGGTAGCAAAAGTGTCCGTCCCAGCCTAGGTAACCTTTCGACATTCGCCGCGTCGATGGCTTTACTAGTTTGAGGCACACCTCGCTTACTCCAAAGCATAACGTCCAGTCTCCTTCCTCGGATCTGGAATGTCACTCATTAGGATGATACATCTTTCGTTACTATGCTTGGGCTCTTCCCCACTGATAGTGATCCGTCTCTGCGTCGGAATCGAGCGATTTTAAACCTGGAGAAACTTGATAATTCTATCCTTCTCCACGCCCATATCTGGAATTTAGAGCCGTTCCTTCACTGCGTTTGGGATTTCCTCTAGTCTAGGAGGACTGCGTGCAGTGCAGCTCCTTCCCTTGGGGACAGATCCCTCATTGGTTTTTTGGTTTGGGAAACTCATGGTCTTTACAATCAGGAATTGTATCCCCTTTTTGCCATCTTATTCTGCCAAACCTTGGAGCATCTCTGCGAATGTTTTCCAAGGTTGCTTTAGCCAGAGCTTTCCAACTCTCAAACTCCATATTCGAAGCAATGCTGACCTTTGGGTTTTCCTCCAGTCCACAATAGTAACTTCTTCTTGGTTATTTCTTTGGCTTTGTAATGTTGTCTTTTTTACAGATGTCTTTGGTCGTTTTAGGACATTCGAGCCGCCTTCGGTGGACCTAGGTCTCTTGCCAACATTTTTTAGGCTCCCACATAGTGTCACCTTTCATTAAGGGCTTCTTTCTTTGCAGCAGTCTGCTATGTGGATGTGTCGCACATGTTGTTTTTACCGGTTCGGTTTCCCCTTGTGGCGTTGTATGTCCCCAATCACAAAACGACCAACACTGCATAAAGACGTGAATGTTCTCTTTGTTATCTCTAATGGCCGAACATTTTTCTGAACAGAACAGTAACCATTAGTGATACTAAAACGGTGTCACTACGATCATTAGTCTGGCTGAGTGTACTGCTGAAACATTAATTTCGAAGGTTAATATCTCAGGTCAAAGGCTTCGCAGAAAGTAACCGAACGGGGTTCAGTCATAAATTCTGTACATTTTTATGAACGCTGTCAAACGGATTGGGATAATCCAGTTTCTTTCTTTCGAGATCATCGGTCTATAATCGAAAAAATAAAACGGTAACAAAAACCAATCCTCACACGCTGCACTCTGTCAAGTGCGACGCCTTTCTAATTGAACCGCTGACGATAATTACACTCGACCGAACAAAACCGCAACTTAAGTAACGACTTTTTTGCTGCCGATAAATATCGAAAGTAATATTGTGGAATACGTCAAGTTTGTGACACGTTTCGGGATTACATTTATTGTATTGAAGGGCAGATTAGAAGGGGGAATGTCTGGTCAAACGATCTTCGGGGAAAAAATTGGAAAGGACCAAGAAATGAAACCTGTGGCATGTGTTACTGTGCGGGAATCACTTTATCCCTATCAGCTTCATTAATTTCAATTTCCAATGTTTCTCATTTCAGAATTGGCGTAGTTCTTGGCGAGTATGACATATCAAAGTCGCTCGACTGTGAGAAGGGTCGCTGCTCAAACTCAGTGGTTCGCGTTGGCATCGATGAGGCAATGCCGCACGAATCGTACAACGACAACCTAATGCATCGCCACCACGACATAGCTCTGATCAGAATGGACCGGAACATCATTTACTCCGACTCGATCCGGCCGATATGCCTGCCGTCATCGCTCTCCGCCGAGCAACCGCATTCCAAAACCACCCTCACCGTGGCCGGCTGGGGAAGGACCCTTGAGAGTAAGTCAAAGTGATGGCTACTCAGCGAGCTCTCTCTCTAATGCAAATCCGTTTTCTTTCTTTTGCAGGTCCCAAGAGTGCTGTCAAACAGAAACTTCAAGTGCCATTCTTCGAGCAGAATCAATGCCGCCAGAAGTATATCACACGGAAAGTCGAAATCATTGACTCACAAATCTGCGCTGGAGGGATTTACGCTGAGGACAGTTGCGACGGAGACTCTGGCGGACCACTGATGAGCTTGAATCGTGGCATTTGGGTGCTGCAAGGTGTTGTTTCATTCGGCGTTAAGTGCGGCATCGAGGGTTGGCCAGCAGTGCATTCACGAGTTGCCAGCTACGACTCGTGGATACGAGAGCGTGTTCGAGCGTGAGGCGCACCCACGCCTACTGGCCATAGTCTAGACTCTGTTTTCTTATTAAGTGTGTGATTCATCAATCTTATTTAAACAAGCCATACTATTTATAATTTGACAAACTAACGGACAGCAATAGGTTAAGTCAATGCGATCGCAGCTGAGAAATGTAAAATATTTATGAATTAAATCAACAAACATTGATGTTACTTTAAGAGATTAAATTGTTTTCTTTGTGCGTCTTGGGCGTGAGTGCTTGAAGACATTTGCTGAAGACATGTCGATGGCAACGAATTAAGAATGCCGCTGAAGGACCTAATCATTGTCCTGGTGGGGAACAAAGTGGGTATTCACGAAATTTGAAGGTGAGATGACAACGATGATATTTTCGAACAGATATGTTGCGTCGGCTAACTAGGGCTACGGGGATACTGTCTGTGTACATAAATGGTTGGGATGACGTGACGATTTTTGAAATGTACGAAAAACCGAGGCATTTGTGTGTTGGTTCAGTTGTATCTCCAGATTTACATGTCTTCGCAGCTGCTTTGAGTTTACGTACGAGGGGTGCTCAGTGTCAGTGACTTGGATGCCAGTTGGCACTCGGATTGCATAGAGGGTATTTTTTTCCTGACGTCTTTGTTCTTTCCGATCGCAAGTGGTTCACTGAATTTCGGTGTGGGCACAAAAGATGATGAGCACCCAAGAAGTAGTCAACGAAATTGGCGTCGTTGATCAAGGTTCGTGAGATGGCTAATATTAAGGGGTGTGGACCAAAAACGGATCTTCACGGCGTTTCGTAACAACATTTTCACAGAACAGTGAACTTCTGGATGCGATCGTGCTCCAAAAAATGCTAAGAAGTGTGCAACAGTTGCCTATTTTGGAGAGTTTGAGAAATCATATTTTTTTGGATGGTTTAAGAAAGTTGGAGTATCGATGGAAAAGCGGAGAGGAGACCACGTTGAAAAATAAATAAAATGTTTGAGAAAAAACACAAGTACTCGTATTTCATTTCATGTAGCAGGCTAGGTTAGGTTAGGTTGTAGTGGCCAAAGTAGGCCCATTGTGATAGCACGCGGATTGACTTGTCTTAACATCGGAACCAGTTGCAGGCTAAGCGGGTAGCTTCAGTGCCGAGTCGGATTACGGTAGCACGCTTGCGGAAGCTATGCTCAGTTTGTCGGGCGGGTAGGTTCTTGGCCACTCGTACAACAACCATTTGCTGGCAAAAGGAATCCCGTGTCTAAACCGAAGGCCCGATGTTGTTGGCACATGCCCGCTAGGTCACCTCCTATGTAAACCAATGACCTTTGCTATCTCCCTTGCATAAAGTTTGTCATCTGTCACAATAATGTTCTCATCTTGAAAGCGGACGATGGGGAGTGGCATTCCATGACTGATAGATACTGATAGATGTCGCAATCCCGTGGCTACCAGAAAGCTCATCACTTTTATTTCGCTCTTGAATATACACATAAGCTCTTCTACAAGATCTGACTTAATGTCAAATTCCTCGTTGATGCTTTGAAAAATCCCCAGCTTCCAGCCAGAAATTCACACACCGTTCTGTATCCGTTCCACATCAAACAAAAAACGGACAAAATCAATTCCAGAGTTTGAATTAACTTCAATCTGTTTCCCCACGCATTTCAAACTCACCACAGCTGGCCAGTGGCCATCGAACAGAACGACTATTGCAAGCTCGACGCCTAAAAGTACACCACAGTTGGCATCGAAAGCCAAACGAAAGTGAAACCAAAACATACGATCAACTTTATAGGCCACTGTTAGTGTGGACCCTTGTTCGGTTACCTAATTCAACCAGTTTTGGCGATCTCGTCAGAAGAAGCCATTCGTCGTCGATTGCTGTTGCAAAACTCCGCACACGGCTCGCTGCCGCACCGTTCCAAAGCTCTGACATAACGCGTTCGCCTTGAATATAAATGCAAACATTAGCGCGCAGCGGAAAGCTTTCTGCGATCAGTGATCAGTGTTGACGCTGCGGCTAGCAGCTGATCGTAGGCCCACTAGACTGCGACACTTTGCACGATCGCTAGTAGGAAAGTCTGTGCTCAGCGATCGGCCTCGAACACCGATATCAGTTGTTCTGCCGGAGTTTTCGAATATCACGCGGCGCCGGGAAGTTAGGAAACGAACAAAAAAAAAAAAAAAAATAACAAGAAAAATAAAACGGAAAAGAAGAAAACAAAATGGCCAAAGCTCAACTAGCCCTGCAGTGGATAGCTTTAGTTGCGATCGGTAGTCTGACGCTAGCGGACGTGGCGAGCATCGTAGCCAACAACGACAATGTGAACGTGAACGTAAGCGCTAGTGCCATTGTGTCCTGTGATATTCCGAACGAAAGTGTCCGCGGACGTTGCCTTCCGCCATCGAAGTGTGCGTCGTTTTTGAAAGTGCTCAACGAAACGAGTTCCGTTGCGGCGCCGCAACCGGAGTCGTTACGTTTCCTGGAAAAAGTGAAGTGCGAAAGTGAAAGTGGGTCGATGGCAGAGGTGTGTTGTCCTGTGAATGGCCGAGATTACGCCCATCCCGCTGTTGAGGTGATGCGTGACGTAAGTCAGAGAACTCTCAGCTTCAGTCGATCACGGAACAAGACCAAGAAGCTGAAGCGCCGCATTCAGACCGTGCCGAGCACGGGCGAGTATAACTTGTTCAACGAGTGCGGCAAGCAGGTGACCAACAGGATCTATGGCGGGGAAATCGCCGAACTGGACGAGTATCCCTGGCTGGCGTTACTGGTCTACAATTCAAGTTAGTACAATCTGCTCCTACCGCAGAGCGAATGCCATTTGTCGTGGCCGGAATAATGACGAGTCTGTTTTCCTCAGATGACTATGGATGCAGTGGCGCGTTGATAGACGATCGCCACGTCCTGACAGCGGCCCATTGTGTGAAGGGAGTACGAGTGCGAGAGAAGAACGGATTGTAAGTGAAAGTTACATAAGTCAACTATGAGTCGAATTACGAGTAGTTTGTTTTTGTTTGATTTGATTACGTCGGGTACATGAACAGAAGTTGACCTTGATGGCGCGGCGGGGTGCGGGTGTTGTGCTCGATGTGATGCAACGATGATAACGATCTGAAAGCTTGCTTTGACCGGGCGTTGAGATAAATATGATAAAATGGAGGTTCAGAGAATGGGTGATGGGGCGAGTAAAGGAAAACCTTCTCTTTCATGAGAACAAATGAATGCCCGATTCATAGGCGCTACCCTTGCAAATATAAAATAACTCTCTGTAGATACATGTGGTTTCTGTTTGCCGATGGAACCTATTAGGGTCTTTTTGTGAATAGATTGAGTGATGGAATAGACCGCCTCTTGTAATGTTTGTCTTTTGTGAACATATACATGGTTAGTGTGTATAGTTTGTTCGATGGTCTGGAGGAATCTGTTTGCTAGTGCTTGTTATGGGAGTAAAGGGTGTTTTTGTTTTAGAGTCTTATTTCGTGAACAATTTTTGCGTTTACCTTGTAATGACTTTATTGACTCTTTTTGGTGTTGAAACTGAACTCCAACCAAATAGCTCGGTCTGTTGCTGTCTAATTCCGCAAACCGGGCTTCTACTGCGTTGTCCTATTGTCCATTTTCGGAATTGATTTTATTTAAAAACAGACACGCAAACCGGCTAGGACTAGGTCTAATTACTAATTAAAAATTATTGGTACGAGGCTAGTTTGGTAAGTCCGTGACTTTTTGAAGATAAAGGTTTTCATCATCATCATCATTGTTATCTTCTGACCCGAATGATCCACTAAAGGGGTCGCGGGGGTAAACCACGCACGAGAGATCTCCAGGCAACTCGATCCTCCGCCATCGACTCTAACTCATTAGGAGCTATGCCCAAGCGTAACCACGCGAGTTTTTGGACTTGGTTCAACCACCTCGTCCTGGGTCCGCCAAGCGGTCGCCTACCTGATGGAATCGCATTCAACGCCCGCCTCGGAAGTCGTGATGATGGGGACATTCGTGCCAGGTGACCAAACCACCGAAGCATAGCCCTTTCCTTTCAAAGAAGCAGCTGCTCAATGCTGAGTTCCTCGCGCACTGCCGTGTTTCTCACCCTATCCCGATGAAACTACATCCCCATCATTATACAGTTCTTAGAGTTCACGGTTGTATCTGTTCGTCGCTTAACTTTCCTCGCAGACAGGACGATACATCTGACACAGAGTTTTTCTTTCAAAGGCACCAAGAATCAGCTCTGCAGTTTCGCTTACCGTCTTGCTTTTAGTGTCAAATAGCACCACTGCCAAAATAGGAGTTTTGTAGAGCATGATTTTGGTCAAGAGTTTTTACTGCAGTTGCTTCAAAAACCAAAGTAGCACCGGTTGCCAAGGGCAATTCTACGTCAGATCTCGACCACGATGCAATTGTAGAGCTCACATTTGCTCCAAGGAGGTATCTCCTTCAATAGCGTTGAAAGCTTCCACCACAGCCTGCTGGCAACATTATGACGATGCTAGTTAATTCATCTGTGTAACCCAGCAGTTGGACAGATTTGTAGGTGATACTGTTTTCCCAGCTTTCGGTTACCAGATTGAAAAAAATCACACGGCAGCACATCTCCTTGGTGAAATCCGAACGACTTGGAAATCCTCGAACCGAACTGCACAGTCCATAGCGTGTGTGTTAGCGTGGTGTAACACAAGTGGATCAATTTTACAGGGATCTGTACTATGAATGCTGTCGTTAGAGGGTTTGAAATCGATAAAAGGATGGTGCTTGTCGAACTGACACTCGTTAGTCTTCACTTGAACTCTAGTCGATTTTTCGGACCGGAAGTCGATGTGGCACGTGCATGTTGTGCGCCACAAAGCGGCCTCAGACGTTCACGTTCACCAGGGATACCGTGTTTGGTCTTTTGAAAAATGTATTACTCTACTTACTAGTACTACCCTCATACTGGCAGGCGTTTTTCTCTAATTTCATCTCGGTACAGATACTGTTCATACTAATGTACCACTCAGTCGAGGGAGAGAATTTCGTGACTACCTCTAGGGTCCTAGCTAAGACGTCGCCGTGGTGTTATTTTTTGTAAGACAACTTATTCCTCGATTTGATCTCGTTTATGGTCAGACATATCTTAGCTGCGTCCGTTGGTTCATCCGAATACTCTTACCAAAAAATCGACCTCATATCCTACTCCTTTCAATTTGATTCCTTGCCCCTTTTTTCTAAAATCTAAGCATGTACGAAGTACATACTGTCATCGAGAAAGGACGCACGACATCGACGTCTCGGCCAGAACGTCGTAGTCAGCTTTCACTTCGAGGTAGTTAAGGACTTCGTCTACCTCGGCTCCCAGGTAAACAGTACAATCAACATCAGTATCGAGATTAAAAGCAGAATAACTCTTGCCAACCGCTGTTTCTTTGGGCTCAAGAGGCAATTGAGTAGTAGAGCTCTCTCTCGAAGGACCAAGCTAACACTATATAAGACCCTCATCATCCCTGTCCTGCTCTATGGCACAGAAGCCTGGACAGTCTCAAGAGCAGATGAAGAAGTCCTTGGTCTTTTCGAGAGAAAAGTTCTGCGTTCCATCTTTGGTCCTGTTTGCGTTGATGGTTTCTGGAGAAGAAGATACAACGATGAACTGTACGGGTTGTACAGCGACATGAGCCTAGCCAGGCGTCTACGGATTCAGCGCCTAAGATGGCTAGGTCATGTAGAGCGCATGGACAACACTGCTCCAGCCCGAAGAGTCTTCGCCTACGAACTAGTGGGACAACGCAATAGAGGACGCCCACGAAACCGATGGTGCCAACAAGTGGAGAAGGACCTCAACCAATTTGGTGCGCGAAATTGGAGACAGCCGGCTAAAGATCGTGCCAGCTGGAGAAGCTTGTTGACTGCGGACCAGGTCCACCCCGGACTGTAGCGCCACTAGAAGAAGAAGCAGGCTCGTTCAAGCGCACTTTAGCCCTACTCATCATGAACCATGCAATCCTGCTCGGTGTACCGGTCGCCGCGGTTGTCTTCCAGGAGAAGTCATAATTGGATCCATCCAACTTGTTTCTTTTTCCACTCTATCCACAATTGACATCGTTCTCGAATTTGTTGATCTTCTTTGTGCTCTTTGACTTGACTGGCATGCAGACATGCTAAACTTTTCACATAGCATCAATAGCTCATGACATTCCGAACCGCTGACACATTTAAGGCAACCATTGGCTGCCAATCACTGACACATTTTGTAATAACTATTTACACCAGAAAAGCCATATTTTATCTTCTTCGCTTTAAATACAACTCGCATGACAATCTAGACTAATTAGTAATTACTGATGCAACTTCCTGCTATTGCGCGTCAATATATTAAATTGAAGCATGTCACCTGCAGCTTCTGGCCCTTATCGAAAGTTCATCAACACTTCATCGTCATGTGATCGCAAATAATTTTCCAGCTAATGTGAGTGAATACTTATGTCATCCAATTCATTAGATTTCAGACAAGTGTACTTGATTAATTGTTTTTGCGTAAGAGGCTGTTGTAAAGGGTGATTTTTATAGCCCTTTCATTTTAACTGTCAAAGAACCACATTGAAATTGAGAAAATGTACGCAGTGAAGCTTCGCTTTACGGACACCTCTCTCTAAGGGACACCTTCTTTTACTTACAATTCGTCACAATATCAACAATAAGCAATTACGTGTATACTAATATGTACTGAAAGCCTAAACTAAAAAACTATGAATAATTAAAACGATACCACAAGCCAGCAATGGACCCAATATGTTGGGCTAAGTGAGCCACGGCCGGAAGGTCGTAATGACTCCCATACACCTACCTACCTCAGCTCTGTTCAACGTTTTGTCAGCCATTTTGGTAGGACAACGGATGTCGAGTGATGGAATGGCTGCAACTTGGTGTGATTCGCCTTGTCTTTGGTAAATGTGTGTAGTCGTATCTTGTATATTTTGCTTGTGTTTTAAAACAGAATAACCACTGATTGTTACGCTATTTAGTTTGTCATGAAATTGAGAGTGCACTTTCTGAAGAAATGCTAGTGAGTGCAAGTGAATTTTACTTGTGTAAATGACTTACATTACCGACATCCTCCCTCCCCCTCTAGAACGCACACTTCTACATAACGGACATTCCTGAAGGTCCCGCGGGTGTCCGCTCGATGAAGAAGTATCTCTGTATATTAGTTGATAAATCAATGCTTGCCATTTTCTTTCTAATGGACTATTTATGCGGAGACTCGAATTTTAAGTCGGGTATTTCGCTAATAACACGTGTAATGCTCCCTTCTAAAGCTGCGGCTTATACGACCGATTTGTCGAATCCCCATTAACGTCACATCGTTTGAGCGATCAAAAACGGCTGATAAATTGCTCATCGAGCTCATTTCTCAATTGGTCCATCGACTCGCTTGCAGTGTCGCATGTATCGCCGTCTTGGCGGAACCACATGTCAACAAGGTTCAGCTCGTGCATTTTGGGACGAAATCACTTAACGATAGCGGGGGCCATTATCGGTAACGTTTGTCTCACGGTCAGTACGCACTATAATCCGCTCCACATTACCTTTTCTCGGGAGTAGCTCATGTATTCCATGAAGTTGTACGTCGGATCAAACACGGTAGCTTTGCCTATTAGTATCTAAAAAAACAACTTCGTCGCTGAACAAAATTTTTCGATTAATAAAGGGCGGCTCCTCCGGTTTAGGCCTAATATCGGAAAATTAGACGCTGGCTAGGCCGTTTGGTTTCAGTTCTTGTATGAGCTGTATTTTGTAAGGGTTTCATTGGTCATCACATGAAGAAATGGCAACGCTTTTCACATGTCAGCTGTTGAAATTAGCCAATATTCACCTCAAATGTCAGTATTTGTAGTCACTAGGTCTAGTTCATCAAGTTCATATCAAATTCAATCCGAACTTCATTGGGAAATGAGCTTAAGACCGAATTTGGCCAGAATTTCTTTCCTCACACTTTCCGTTAATCGTTTTCTTGTTTATTTCGGAATGTCTTCTTTTGCCCTGTAAACAAGGTTCTAATACCGGACTGCCAATGAATACAGCCAATCCACTGCGATACCAATCGGATCAAACTTTCTCCTAGTGCTAATTAAACCACTCGGAGTTCGCAATGAAGCCATGGAGCTGATTGATGCTAATGCGACTTGCTTAACTCAGATTATCGCCGAAATGTGCTCCCATGTGGAGTGATGGAGACGGTGAAAGACCTATTACTTCATCCTCTTCAAATCTCTAGCTGTGCCAGAAGTCGTCAATAGGAGGTCCTCAAAATGGGACACGTTAGAATCTCGGTCAGATTTGTTTTCCAATGGTCCACGTAGTGCTTTCCGACTGCCCTACGACTTGCTGGCGACTAGAGTGCCTCGGCAACATCGTTCATTCCAATCCTAGCCTTCTGGTTTGAAAAGGAGATGAAGACCAAAACTCCGGTGTAAACATCAATTCATGGTGGACGCGTGGATGTCTGCTCTTGATTATTGGAAGCATTACTAGTCACAGATAGGAGTTTCTCGACATGGAAAGGGATTTGCGGCAATAGGATGTAAGAAACTCAGAGTTTTTCTTTCTCTTACCTGATGCCCAGGTCGTGATTTGTTATGTGCCTCATTTGCTGTACTCTCCCACATAATTGATGTGAACATTCATGAGGCCGATCAGAGCTGCCCAAACAGGAGTCAAAGTTTGCAATTGGTTGGAGAAAGAGGTTTGATCACCAAAGTCGTGGCTTGTACAGATGAAGGAGGCCGTAGGTGATGACACCGTGGAGGTCACTTGCTGTCGGTTAGACACAATCCATGATCTAAGGCACATGGTGCATCTTCAAATCATTTAAAAGAGCTTATGCAACACGTGCGTGCTTTTGCCAATTACTCACCATGTCGACGAAGCCTTCGCGACGCATTCAGAAGCGATATTTTCAGCTAAACAGGAGACCTGTGTTTTTTCCAGTTTCTGAGGAAAGGGACCACTGGGAACGGGTCACGTCACGTCACGCTTAGATGGGTTCATCATTTTACTGAAAATCTCTGTCCAATCATTGTTGTTTATGCTGTTCATTTAATGGTAATAATCCGATAGACGACGGGGGGTCGTCCATACACGACCCGAATGGAACCGCATTAAAAGAAAAGAGGAGGCAATTCTTGAATATCTCGTCGCATGCTCAGATCAGGATGCAGGAAGACCTGCTGATTCAAACGTCGTTTAATGGCACAACAATGGACTCAGAGTACGTGCCTCACATCCTCGCGTGAGATCGCAGACTCCATGCATCTAGTGTTCGATGAACATATGACTCGTTGCGATAGGCAAACATTTCAATACCCATCCCATGCGGATGCCTGTGGGTTCCATTTAGTCCATTTGTATACATTTTAGTCCACCGACAAGCAATCCAAACCTCATGCGAATAGCTTTATAATTGCAGCACACTGGGAAAGACAATATTTTTCATTGAATAATCGAATAGCACGACAATTGTGTACCAAATCGAATGTTTCTTGTTTATTTTCAGAAAAAGTGTTCGCCTGGGCGAGTTCAACGTAAAGACTGAACCAGACTGCATTAAAGAACAGAACTACCTCAACTGCAACAACCCGGCGATGGACATGAACGTGGACCGAATCTTCGTCCATCCGGAGTACGACGAGTACTCGGTGAACAAGTTCAACGACATCTCCGTGATTCGACTGAAGACCGCCGTGCCGTTCACACACTTCATCATGCCGATTTGCCTGCCCGGCGTCGCTGACCGCGAGGAAAAGCCATTCAAGCCGGGTCACATGTTCTCGGTCTCCGGCTGGGGCCAGACGGACCTTTGTAAGTTGCCACACGCGAATCTAGCATCCCACCTAACTATGTTTCGATTTTCAGTTAACAAATACTACCCGGACATCCAGAGTCCGATTAAGCTGAAGCTGCGGGTGCCGCTCGTCGGCAGTGACGTCTGCTCGAAGATCTTGAAAGCTTTTGGCGTTCAAGTCGGACCGAAACAGATCTGCGCCGGCGGGGATATGGCCAAAGACACATGCGCTGGCGACAGTGGCGGGCCACTGATGTATTTCAGCCGCAAGCATTCGCGCTGGGTGGCGTACGGCATAGTCAGCTACGGCTTCACGCAGTGCGGAATGGCGGGCCACCCGGCTGTGTACACAAATGTCTCGGCGTACATCGACTGGATCGGTGAAGTAACGAAAAGCTAGCTGGAGCTGGCAACCGGGCTTCCTGCGGCGTAAATTGTAGACTGCTTCTGTTTGTATCTCAGTATCTTAAGTGGAAACACATTTATGTATCAATTACACGCTCATGAACTTTGTCACAACACAAAACAGTTGTTTCACTTGGGATTGTGCACGCGTTGTGCTGTTTGGTGTTTGCCGTCATGTCACGTCGATTGCTACATTCGTCAAGCGTGGCCGGGACGGAGAGCTTTCACTGCGAAGCGGTGAGGTTTTGCGGCTAAGGAGTGATGCAACTGGTGTCCAAAAGCACCAGAAGTGAGATTGCCACGGTTGTTGACCTACAAAGTGTGTGCGTCTGCGGTTTGAGTTGGAGAACCCAATGCGCAGACCAGAGACCAGAGACCAGAGACCAGAGAGAGAGAAAGTGAAAACCGCGCTGTGAACTTGACTTAGAGTTGTATCTTCTGCGTCGCGGTCGATTGTCAATATTGACTGAGTTGTGTGAGCGTGTCAACATGAAGTGTGCCGGCTCATGATTGAGTGGTCTTTGTGTCGTGATTTGGTAATCCGAAGGCGTTGCGTTGTGCGCCGTTTATGTAACTTAGGGCCCCATTGAGGCCAACTGATTGGAAATTGCATTTCGTTTGGTTATCGCTGAAGGTGGTGTTTTTGTGTATCTTTCCGCTTGACTTTAAGTAGGTTATGCTAAGTAATTGTTGTGGATGGTGCGCTTGAGGAAGTGTTTTTGTTTTTTTTTTTCTTGACGTGAGTGCTTTGAACACGAATGACGTATTTACGTTGCCAAGAAAGTGCTATTTGCTGATGAATGTATGGACAGGAAGACTTTGGACTTATGAGAGGGAGTCAGCCTCATAACTGACCATACCTTAGCCTTGGGTTGAGAATTTGGGAGTGACCTCATCGCCAGTATATAGGAAAATGTTGTTAAATGAAGAATTCAAGAAAATCAAAAAAAATAAAACCATATTTCGTTAATTTTCGTTATCACAAGTTCTGGCAAAAGCGACGTCTTGCCTCCACGCACTCTTGAACCCTTTTGAAGCGCATGAAGCTGGCATTTATATAGACGTAGCAATTGGTCGCATTTATAACATGTGCCTAAACAACGCGGTGCCAAATCACACATATGCACTTACAATACTCACAGAGCAAATCCTAAAACAGTCCAGCGTTCTACCTTTATTTTACTTCAAAAGCGCTAGTCGAATGCGAGAAGAGAAAATGCGAGACTAGCTGGTCGTAAGAGGAGTCTGTCCCTTACCAACTACAATGTCGAGGAAATTGTATACCTCAGAGTAAATGGAAATTCCATAAACGACATACTGCCTAAGAAACGACGCTCGAAACTGGGGTCAAAACTTCTGACTTGAAGGACCAAAATAATGTTCTGCAGTCCAGATATATGGAGCCGAAAGCTGGCTCTGCAAAGAGGCCTTCTTGGCGAATTCGAAGGAAAAATTCTGCATCGGAAAGTAAGTGGAGGAAAAGACAAAACTGACTATAAAGTCAATATAAATCGGTAAAGTTCCACCGCCAAGACTGTCTCTTCATCTAGATCTTCCACTCGCCACAGCAGCCCAATTAGGCTCACCTATGACTGTTGTACGCCCTTGGTGATGTTTTCTAGCGTCTATTAATCGAAACAGTACACTGGAGTGTCTTTGCCGTTGATGTCCACCAAAATCGACTATGGGTAGTATAGGAATTTTATAGACTTTTTCTAGTTGATCTTCCAACTGCCACAGCTGCCTACTTAGACCTACTTACAACTTTTGTAAACCTGCGGCTATGTTTTCTTACGTATATTAATTGAATTGTAGCATTGTTTGAACACTAAAATAGCTGTAATAAGGTGCAAAAGTGCGTATGCTGATCGACTTGCGTAAAGAATAAGTTTCACTTAACAAGTTAAGTTGGACCTACTGGTTTGCACGATTCGAAAAGTAGTAAAGTAGTAGAAGTAAATTAAAGTAAAATAGTAAAGTAAAGTAAAGTCGGCTAAGTATAACTTAAACTAAGTTGAAGAAATAGTGGAACATAAGACTTTAAGTTGTACTTTAATACTGACAGTGACATAAAATCGTGGAGAAATTTGTGAAGAAAAATTCAACAAAATTGGTACGGAGTTCAAATTACTTGATTTATTTGAAGTTTATGAGGGAGTGATAGAAATTAATATTTGTATAGCTCTGACGATCTTTCGTTTTATAAACAATATCGACTAACCAAGGACATAATGAACAATCAAGGTTATGTCAGCAGATAGCAGCAGATAGAATCAAATTTGAAATGCACTTTCCATAGGTCTCAATCACCCCGATTACGAAAGTCGTGTCACTTGAACGACACAAGGCGTTCTGTGAGTCGAGTCACTTTACGGGCGTTTAAGCATCGGTATTACGAACCTTAATCGACTACACACACATTCTAAAGCCGCCATTCAAAAGCTTTCTATCAATTTGAAAGGTAAATTTGTTAACTGGGGTAGTTTTCATAAATTCTACCGGAATAAACATTTTTAATTGTTGCTTTGAGTTCTAATTTAAAGTAAATATGGACGGCATTGCTAGTTTATTTATTCGATTAGTGAAGATAACGACTATCAATAATTGCAGAAAAGGGAATTAATTAATATCAGAAGAAGTATTCGATTAAAATGCAATCCATTTGATTTACCAGATGCTAAGTAAGATGTACATATGCATTGTACAATTGTGATAAATTTCTTTCCATCCAATTTTATTTGCAACCGTTTGAGAAAAACCTCTTTTGAAATTTGTTGCTAAATTCATATTTTCCTCCACCAGTTCAACCAGTCGCTTTCTTTGTTTCGGGCTGGACATTGATCCTTAAGCTATAAATAATTCAAACTAAATACATTTTACACCATTCCAGTTAAAACACAAAGAAAACTCACGATTTTATTTGTTTTTCCATTAGAGTCGTTCACAAAATTCAAACCGCCTTCTTTTGTCGTGTTACTAGTCGTTTTTGTGTAGTAAATCGACTTTCGGAATACCGATACACGATAAGTATCACACAAAATATACGTTCCACATAAGCTTATCGCCAGAAGTCGTTTTGTGACGTAAAACGACTACTTTATCGACAATCGTAATACTGACATCATAGAGGCGTTTCGACACAAGTCGCTAAAGGATTCATATGAACATACATTTCCAACAAATAATTCGATTGCACTTATCAATCAACTACTTTTACTTTAACTGCATTAAGATTTTACGTGGCTGAAACTTATTGGCAGAACATTGCTGCGAAGCTGGAATTCATGCTTCGACTGCAATGTGTGTACAGAAGTTTTGCAGGTTCGAAAGCGAACAACCGTCCCTTTTAAAGCAACATAAAATTACCTAAGACAGCTATTTTCTATTGGAAATACCAAAAAACATATCCTTCGTTTTCATTTGTGAGTGGCGCCATCTATGGAACCCACATTAAAACCCCTATTCACCCATTAGAAATAGCAAATATGACATTTGAAGTCGAAGTAAACTTGGTTGCATTTAAGAATAAACCGTGACATAGTTAATACTCAAGAGCAGCAAGGAATAGGTAAAGTTGAATGTAAGGTTTAAGTGTAACTTGCCCATGAAGCAGATTTAAGTGTAGTATCAGCAAACGGTCCTTAATGTTATAGTGGTCTATTAGTTCCAGATATTTGAAAGCTGGTATGTTTTCAATACACCCGGAGCAGTCATCATCTTCTCCCATTGTATCGTCACAACCTGTTCAGAGACGGAAGCGGGTAAAAATAACTTGGCGGTGATCGAGGGGAAAACGAACTGCATGCTGTCCTCAAGAAAGTACACACAACATCAAAGTATTTTACAGAGCGTATCTTCTTTTCCTCTACCTCGGCTTCGCAGTGGACAGTACCAACAACACATTAGTACCGAGCTTAAATACTTACAGAATAACTCCTGCCAATCGCTGTTTCTGTGGACTAAAGAGGCAATTGAGCAGTAAAGCCCCCTCTCACGTTGATCATCCCAGTCCTGCAGTATGGAACAAAGTCGTTGGTCTCTTTGAGAGAAAAGAAAAGTTTGGTCTTGTTTGCATTGAAAACTTATGGAGAAGATTCCATCACGACCTATAACGACATGAGCCTAGTCAGACGGCTACGGGCATGGACAACTTGCCTCCGGCCCCAAGAGTCTTGTGGGACATGCAATAGAAGGCGTTGTCTACGGTGGCATACACAAGGACCTCAAGTTAAAGTTGATGCGCGTAACTCGAGGGCGCTAGCCTGAGGTAGCGTTATCTAGAGAGGCTTGTTGAAAGGCGACTGCCAAACAAGACAAGATCGAAATAATACATTCTTTTGTTCGAACTTAGTTTCAGTACCATACAATGATCGTCCGTGTTTTACGTCTAGAAATCCTTTTACGATGGAATATGAGACATAATAAAAATTCTACCGATTTTATACCAACATTTCGAAGCTACTCAAAACCGACCGAATAATACCTCCCACCCCAGTCCAAACTCATCATTATTATTAGCGGTATTTGAGTTTGCGTTTCCAACTTAAACTGTTTGCCTATGAATCCGAAAGAACCAATTTAAATATTCCAGTGAATTCAAACACGATTACGATTCGAATACGTTGTCTCGAAAGTCGAATGAAAGAAAAAAAATTAAAAATTCAATTAAAACTGTTTACAGACGAGCATTCAAAGTCTCCCTTGCAGCCATCCGGCGGTGCGGTGGCAGCGTACTAATTCACACATTACCAGCGCCCCGGGGGTGCAATAGTATCTCCTGCTCCGAGGCGGAATAGAAAGAAAACCGAAGAAAAAAAGGATCGGAAAACAGGAAAAAAGAAACTGGATTCCAAGCAAGCAAACATCCTGCGGCGGAATTTCTGCTAATTACACTCTTGTTGTGTTATTTTCTAATTTGTCCCGCCGCCGGTCGAGGGGTGGCATGCGGTTGATAATAGGAATCGTCTGGTTTTTAAATGACAACTGCAACACGACCTCGCGGGAATTCCGACGACTTCCCTGCAACCGAAGTCGGCAGTAATTCGTCGCGCTTTTGGCGTTTCTTTTGAGCAGCTGTCAAATTTTTTCCAATTTTCGGGAAAAAAAGCGAATTTCGTCAACCGACGACGGATTCCACTGAAGGGTGTCCACTTGAGCGTTAATCTGACGTGGAAGCGTCCTCTCCCGTGACGTTGATGATGATGTAACTCTCTAATGCGCACTTGAGGTGAACTTATCGCAGAAAATAAAAGCATTCGAGTGTCATGTGTGAGTTTGTCGAGAGCCTGTCAAGTGTCCTCTCGAGAAGAACCAGGCGGGATCGGAGAGAATTGTCACACATCCCCTGGCCGGGAGCTTCTTCTGCGCCTTGCACGAACTTAAGTGGATGGTGGTTGAGCATTTTCGCACACGCATCCGTGTGTGTGGCACATGTGGTGCGTTCGTTGGGGCGCACACTGCTTA
Source organism: Eristalis pertinax (assembly GCA_907269125.1). Lineage (NCBI taxonomy): Eukaryota > Metazoa > Arthropoda > Insecta > Diptera > Syrphidae > Eristalis > Eristalis pertinax. The sequence goes on from OU026145.1 coordinate 54,435,611, forward strand.
ATTCCGTACAAATGCCAACCGAGAGGAGCACACGTCTAATGAACCCTTCAAGTGCACAACAAGCCAAGTGACGGAGAAATGCCATCCCTTCCCACGACGACATACTTTTTCAATCGAAAACAATTTGCGTCTTGGGCTGCAGATGAAAATTCGATTTCCTCCTTTTTTTTTTGCTGTCGCATTGCTGAGTGCCGCAGTGTTGGAGCGGGAAAGAAACGTGTTGAACGGGGTTGTGATGGGATTTAAATTAAGAACAATGTGTACAGAAGGTACTCGGGCATTGTTTTCTGACTGATCCACTGTGTCTGTATTTGGGGGTCTATTAGGGATTTGTGGACATCAAATGGGCGCCTTGCGTTGGTAATCTTCTCAAGGGGTTTGAGCGACAAAGGAGTTAGCACACATATGCGCCGGCAGCCAGACATTTGTGCACAATTGTACGTGTATGTAGGTCTCATGGAAGTGAAACATGTTCCTTTGTGCTCAAAATCGTTCTCGGTTCATTAAATTGTGTTCTGATGAAGGAATGTAGTATTTGCCAATTAGTAGGCTGGTGAGTAAGGCGATGATGGATTTGCTATCCAAGATCGGAAAAAGGTGGCGACATCCAACAGCAGTCTCATTTAGACCAACTTCGGTCCACCTCGTGTTATCATGTTATTCTAAAGTTCCTTTTATGATTGCAAGGACGGACATTACTGTGTGATTGTTCATGTTTAAGTGTAGGCCATAATTGGTGGTACCTTGACCTTCAAATAATCTACGATTAGTTTGATCCTGCGTTTCAAGCACCATCAAGAAGTCGAATGTATGTCAGTTCTTCACAGGGTCTATGTACCCACATGAGAGTTGAATCGAGTTGAATTTGACGACATCCAGACAATTGATCGCAGCCTGGCTGACAATACCTATTTTTGATGTGACATAATTCTTTAGCCAAAACAAAGCTTCCAAGATCGAGATAGGTTCTGCCTATATGCTAAAGGTTCGCCAATCGATAATTTGATATTCAGATCTACCCCCGTCTTCGCTCATATTCGACACCATCCAGCGCCTAATAGTCAGAGGTCAAGTAGGAAATGGAGAGGAAGCTAATTGGAAGTTCAAGTTTATCACGAAGAAGGATATCGGCGTCTCTTGTTATCCAGAATGGAGTTCCTTCCACATTGACAGTGATTTCAGTCACACCGCTGTGCTGCCCGCTATCTGTCTGCCGATTATATCTGTCATGAAACGGTTGAAGAGTATGTCCAGGCCATCGGAGGGATTTGTAGATCCACTGAGGAGAGTACAGCCCTTTCCAAGCGCTGACCACCAACGTAGCCAGTGGACCATGCGAGGCGGTAGTCCCCACCGTAGAATATCGCCATTGCAGCGTACTGTACTGTACTAGTGCGGTTCCAGAGCCGGCAAATCGACTCTGCATCAAAAATTCACACAAAACCAAATCCTGGAGCACACTAACGAGTTTCATATTGATACGCATTATACTTCAATCGGGTTTACAGCTCCTAATGGCAACATTTAGGGAAATTGATTCACTTGTGTCGCACAGCACTTACTTATACGCGGTTTGATTCGGGGACTTTGAAACATGCACCAGATTTCGAAAAGACATGCAACGCGATTTCGAGTGATACCCTCAATCTGGTCCTGGAGAGATAATGCGGTAGGCAGCTATAAACAGGGAAGGTACAAGCTTCTACAAAGCAGTCAATCTGTTTGGTTAATCGTATGACATCGACATCGTGCGCCATCTGAACGCGAAGTGGCTTTTACGGAAACAAGCAGAAGGAGCTCCTCTTAAGGATAGTGAGTAAAAGACGAATTATATGCTGTCTCTCCAGCACACAATTTCTATTGATCGTGAGCTACAGTTTGTCGGTACATAGTTAAGTAGTCTCTGGCCAAAGATGAACTCTAAAAATGAGATATAGATCCGCTAACTCTTCGAGCTGTACAACGGCAAAAATCCGTCAACTAGACTGGCTCGGCCATATTGAGCGCATGTTCCAGCTAAGAGGATCTTCGAATCAGATGGAGAGGAAGACCTAATCTTCGGTATAAAGACTAATTCATCGCGGACGCAAGGAATGGCGGATTTTCATCCTGTGGGAGGGCTTGGACATCTACCGGTAAATCTCTGTATTTACTACAATTCATAGTTGTTCCCGCTTGGGTCCCTCAATTCGATGAGGTCCTCCTACACTTATGTGCGCCACTATCATCCTGGTCGATTTATTTTGCGTAGCAGGACGAACGGCATATGTACATCATAGCAATCGACTTGGGAGGAACTACACTAGTTTTAATGAATTTCTACGTTCATTTGATGCACGAACCTCTTTCCCTTTCTATTACGTCCTCCCCTCTGATGGAACCAACCATTTGAAGGGAAAACCATCACAAGATGTGCTTCTTTTTCTTCCTCTGATTACGCTACAGTCCGGGATAGACCTGGGCTTCAACCACCGCACAAGACGTGCAGCAGTGCTCTAATTACAGTACAATCCCTGTAACAATCAGTCGTAATAGTCTTGTTGCATCGACTGAATAAAGGTATTATCCCGCTGCGGTATTGAATTACAACCGCAGGGTCGGATGAAGGCACGGCACAAAAAAAACCTGAGCAAATCCGTGGCATAACAACCGCATCCATGCAGAAAATCGTGGTCATTACAATCCATGAAGTTGAAGTAGCTTCGGTTTGTGGCGTCCACTCCGTTTCTCCTGGCGACCTTGTGTTACGGCCGCCCGCCTCGGAGAGAGGCAAAAAACTATGCTTCCGTTTCCCCCAGGAATTGAACCTTTTTCTGTGTGCACGAGGGATAGCCTTACATCAAGGATGACCGATTCGCATGAATAGATGAAGAGGAAATGCAGAGTCCTGGACGGCGGCAGTGCTGGGTGGTGGTGGTGGCGGGTCAAATAAAGAGATTTTAATTTTTTGATTATCCTTATGGTTGTTGATAGCGACGAGAAGGATGACGACGCTCTGGTGAGTTAATCGATGAGCAATTGAATTGGGCTGCGAGTGGACCTTTCGGCCGCCTCCGGTGGACGGGGGTGTGGTGGTTTTTTTTGCGCTGTGTGGGATCTGGGTAAATTAAATATCGTTTATCCTTGAGTGACGACGTTTGGCATACGTCGGCTATTATGTGTCCTTTTTATGGAATCTCCAGAAGCATAATCGATTGATTGGGTGCGTCAAGTCATGCGAATGAATGAACCTGCGATAGGCAGTGATTTGACGAATCGGACGTATGACTGTGATGTGCATAATTGATTAGGAAGGAGGATGTCCTTGATACGCCTTTGGACTCATTGTGTGAACGGGCATATTGGACGGATATCTGTTGTTCGTCTGTCAATGGGTTTAATTAAATTTCGTTTTTTTGATGTCCACACAATGGGACAGCGTACTCGTACTGATGGCTTGATCTGATTTGGTTCAGTTGGCAAACTAAATTGAAAAACTGTGGAGGTTGCAGTCTGCTCGGACTAGGAATGATTACATTAAAATGAACAGCTCTTGTCCGGAGAAACGAACTGGTTGAAAATTTGACCAGCTGATTACTGTGACAGGTGAGAATGATAGAGGTTTTGACGATTTTCAGCGAATTTCAGTTTGATTTGGTCTTGATCCTGATTCTGAGCGTAAGTCTGACCTCACGTGATCAGGTACATGCCACAATACAGCAAACGCACGTGACTAGGGCCGCGTCCAGAACAGGGTCACGTATGTTCCTGTACAGTCGACTGGAAATGAGTGTGTTTGTTTGCAATTCAATTACTTACTTACTTACTTATCAGGCCGGCGACCCATGGAGGGTCCGAGCCTGAACAATTGCTGCCTTCCATCGTTGACGGCCCTGGGCGCGCTGCTTCTAGTCATCAAGACGAAGCTGTCTTGCATCCGCGATTACTTGGTATTTATACCGGAGATTCGGTCTTCCTCTCCTTATCGAACCAGTAGGCTAGGATTCAAAGAAATATTCGAAGTAGCACCGGTTGCCAACGACGGATCTCCACTGTGATGTCGCTTGTGGAGTTCACAAACTCCTTTACTACCTCGAAATTGTAGCTGTCGATCGTGAAATTTTGTCCAAGCTGGTGTGTGATGGAACGTTTTTTGGTCGACATTTTATTTTGTCCTCATTGACCCTGAGACCAGTTCATTTTGCCTGTTCAATCGCCGTAAAAGCCTCCACTACCGCACGTTGAGAACGCGCGACGATGTCGATGTCATCCGCGTACCCCAACAGTTGGACCGACTTGTAGATGATAGTGCCTTCCGTGCTTACAGCTGCCCTCCGCACTATCTTCTCCAGTACCAGATTGAAGATCAGACGACAGCGCATCTCCTAACCGAAATACAGTGCAAGTTTCAAACGGCTCAGAAATCCTTGAGCCGAACTGCACGGTGCATAGCGTATGTGTTAGCGTGGTGCGACACAACCGGATCAGTTTTCCCGGGATCCCGAATTCGGTCATCGCATCGAATAGCTCCTTGCGATGAATGCTGTTGTATGCGGCTTTGAAATCGATGAAAAGGTGGTGCGTATCCATTTGAAACTCACTGGTCTTCTCCAGGATTTGTCTTAGTGTGAAGATTTGGTTTATAGTCGATTTGACGGGCCGAAAGCCGCATTGGTACGTGCCGATTAGTGCGGTGCAAAACGGCTTTAGACGTTCACACAGTTCGCTGGACAGGATCTTGTAGGTGACGTTGAGCACGGATATACCTCTATAGTTGTTGCAAGGTAAGATCGCCTTTTTTGTGGATGGGGCATATGGAGCTGATATTCCAATCGTCGGGCATGCTTTCGTCTTCCCAAATTTTACAGATGATCTGGTGCATGCTCCCCACCAGAACATCGCCACCGGCCTTGAAGGCCATCAGAGCCTGCGGCTTTGTTGTTCTTCAGCCTTTTAATGACTGTTCCGACTTCTTCCAAGTTAGGTAGGAGGACTACTTCATCGACGGGAGTTGGGATTTTCTGATTCCCTATCACTCTCTCCTGGTCAGGCCCATTAGGAAATTGTTGGAAGTGCTGCTTAAACACATCCACTATTCCCTGCGGGTCAGTAACAAGGCTACCCTCACGATTTCGAAGAGCCTGGGTGCCTTTCCTAAAGCCTGAAGCCAGACTTTTGGCTTTTTTTATAAAAGGCCTGTATTTTTTGTCTATCCCTAGACTCTTCGATGTCCTTGAGCTGGGAGGTTGCAAGAGACCTTCTCCTTCTCTGTCTTCTAGCCCGGCACTCCTCTTGTGCTGGTCTAGTTTTCCGTTGCATCGTTTTTTGGTATGCCTCGTCGGTTGCACGTTTCTTCTGCTCACACTCGCCGTCATACCACGGGTTTCTTGTCGGGGGTGGTAGGTAGCCTAAGGTGGTTTCGGCTACCTCTTTGATGGCCGAGCGGCATTGCAACCACATCTCGTTGGCTTTGGTGTTCGACGTAGGCATACCGGAGAGTCTCTCGCTTAATTGCTCTTCGTAGGCTCTGGCAATCTCCGTTCAATTACAATACAATTAATAATTATGTATGTAGAACAGAGTTCAGAAGTGGAATTAAGTTTATACTTATATGAATATTCAAGAAATATTTGAAATCTGTAAATTCACATGTAATTCGATTCACGTGAAATTATGTCATATGTGCTAATTTCACGTACAGAACGTAATCGCGTAGATTTAGTTTGCTTTCTTTAATTCGTTACAGATTCTGATTTTGAGTGCCTCGCTCAAAATGTAAGTCTCCCGAAACCATATTTCTCTGTCGTATTGCAACAGACTGGTGCGAGGGCTGTTCGATAAGTCAATGGCTGTTCTGTTTTTGAACATAGTCTCCTTTCAGTGTCCTGATGTGTTCCCTTTTTGCAGTATCATGGTGCAACGACGCAATTGAAGTTGGCACCCTACAATCGGAGAAAACGCGCACTCTTTGATGCAGACAATGTTGCCGGGCGCAGACTACTTTTAAGGACTACCCGTTGCTTGCAGATTCACAAATCTACAAAGTAAATCTTGTTATTTGTGCGATCAGGTTCAGGGGATTATATGCGAAACAAAACACAAACACACTAGACCCGCCTTTGTTCGCAGCCATGTTTAGATGCTTCCCCCTGCCGCACGGGCAATGTCATTGTTACTCCGCCAAACAATGCATGAAATGTTTTTACTGTTGCCTTTCGTCCTTTCAACACAAAGCGACGCCTCTTCATTTCCCCCAGGAGAAGATGGCGCCCCTTTATAATCACTGAATGGGCTATCTAGAGCGAAAGGGGATTACGATATCCATAAGGTCCGTGTATGTGGTCCATCGACTGGCTTAATTGAAAACTATCAAATCAAGGACGTTCCCATTGTCTCCCAGCATTCCTCCAGCTTACGCTGCATGCAGTCGACACATTTGCGAGGCAATAACTCAACACGTAGTTCAAATAGTCATTATCGCAATCGCTTATATCGTTTATCGTCCCGGCAGCAGTGTGACTTCAGGCCGAGGAACCAAAACACAGTCCCGGCTCGAGGCACGACCCTTCTCATATGCAAAACATTCCAATTATAATAATTATGACGTCGAGAGGGTAAATTAATCATGCACCCAGCCGTGGGAGAGTTCCTCGAATCCAAACACGGGCCCAGTGTGGCTGGCGTTCGCGTCCATTCAATTCGATGTTTGCATTTCCCGGGCCGCGGACACAATGGCTGCACAACATCCCTTTCAAATGAAAAACAGTTTCAAACTGTTGCCCACCGCACGCATGTTGCGCATCGCCTTCCGGCCATTGTGGCGGGTATCCTTTTGGGAATTACCCACGAATATGCCAAAGCCAGCGCTTCGGTGGTACAGTTACCTACTAAAGTCCTTTGATGGCAACAGGAGTCATCTACGAGCGATTATGGTGGTGGTGGAAATTGAGGAAAATCTTCGCGTGTCCTTTTGCTACTTCGCCGCGTTGTTGCTGTGCGTTGTGTATGTAAACGAATCTGCGTATCATAGCACGCCATCGTAGCGGTACAGTCCTGCCAGAGGATCAAATAAGGATTTATTGTTGTCGCTTCTATATCAAAAGGGATAAGCACACGGGTGGAAGTAAGATTTTCCGTGGACGATTTCAATTTCTTCTTCGCGCTGCTCAGTCATCTGCATATGAATGGCAAGGGGCTGAGACGACGCGAGAAGGTTTTGTGCGTTCAAAAGGAATGGAACCAAGGAAATGAATTAAAAATCAAACCGGGAGCCGCTACACAATGAAGAGATTCTGGATTCCTTTGCGCTTGTAATCCCTCGCTGTGGAGTGAGGGGGAATCGCTATCGCGGATTTCCCCGCATCCATGCTGCTGCTCAATTGAGTGAAATGGAAATTTGTTGAAAATTAAAAATTTACTTTTAAGCCATGAGTAGTGAAATGGAAATCTTGCGAGGGGCTCGGCTTCATGCTTCCATCCATCAAACTGTAATTAGACGCGTGAAAACGATGACGCACTTGAGTCGAATGACATCTGTATGTGGACTTAGTCGGAGATCGATGGGTTATTGGCGTGACAGTTGTGGATGAGGGGCTGGAAAGGTATCACTGCAGCGCTCCTGGGCTCTGGTCCATCAGGGGTCACATGCATGAGATTGCAAGGGCAATGATTGCCAACGACAAAGAGTTTTTTTTTTCTACAAACAAGCGTTCAAATTTCTGCACAGCCATATTTTTGGTACACCTTTTTCCAATTTATGGTGGCCCGTGGCGTTGCGGGTATGTGCGTCGACTCCTACGCAGTTGGACCTACCTGTCTAGGTTCGATTCCTGGTATGAAAAGAAATACTTTTCACGGCCCACCTCTTTCGAGTCACTGACAATGCTCAAAGAGTACAATTGTCTTGAAAAAGCTCCTCAAACTTGGCCGTTCGGAGTCGGCATAAAACTGTAGGTCCCTTCCACTCGCGATAGAACAATAGCACGTACAAGACGAGTGGTTGCTGAGAAGCTAGGCCCTGGCCCTCTACGGGCTGTAGCGCCACCCATATTATTATTATTTCCCAATTTGTGCATTTTCACCAAATAATAGTTTCAGTTATGAGCTCAAATTCTTTTACCGGCTAGTCATTCACTCCAGGTTTGAAAACTGAAAACAGTCGCTGGGGAATATGCTGGATGGAGTAGCAATCGTAGCACAATTTATGTATTTTTGCCATTGTGACTAAACGCGTGTCTTGTCTTGATGGAACAGTTAATTTTTCTTTGGCAAATGCTATTGTTTCCGCTTCTGTTCGTAGGCTCTGAATAATATTCGCCGGTGAATGTTTGCAAAGTAATCGATGTGAATGACATCGTGTGCATCCCTAAGGCCAGTAAGTTAGAAGTAGTAAAAATGTTCGTCCAACTAGTTTTAAGCATTTTTGTCTAGTATTTAAGTGTTTGTTATGAATTCAGCAAATAAAAATGAACTAAAATGAAAATGATGATCCCTAAAGACTGAGGCCATAACCTCGTTGGCCGACAGATCCACCTTCGCACATTCGTCTCGGCGAAACCCACTATCTTTGTAGATCACTAGTATTTGGTGTGTTGTGATGGATACATGTGTCGTGCAAGGCGCAAAAACTCGTTCGAATTTTGGCTGAACATTGCCAAACACACGGTAAAGCCATACATTTCTACACAGATGGATCCAAGGCGGCGTTTACTGCGTCTGAACAAATCCGTTCGTCTACCCAATTACTTCAAGCGGAAGTAATGGCGATAAGCTAAGACCTGTCCTGGGTGGAACGTGATTTCCGCCCGCTATATCCGTATTTTTACTGACAGCTAAGCAGCAATTAAATCGTTCTCTATAAACTCTCGACTGCCGCACATCTCTTAACGAGATATCCGAACAGTTCAACATTCGGCTGTGCTGCGTGCCAGGCCATAGAGACATCCCGGAAAAGTGCAAAGCTGATGAACTGGCTGATGGATTCTGTCGTAGCATAGGTACCCCTATGAAGGTAGCTTCAAGTTGCAGCTCAATAATCTCTACGCAAAGAAAATCAATGCTAGATGGTTGACAGGCAACACTTCTCGAATCCCCAAACAAATCTGGCCAAATCTCGATACAAAAAGATTAAGTAGCCTGATCTCGCTAAAGAGATCCAAAATAAGCACAGCAGTGGGAATAATCAGTGGACACTACATACTAGCCCTTCATGCAAAATGACTATGCTTATTCTCCAACGACTTCTGTGAAAGCTGCCTAGACGAAGAGGAGGAGACCTAACACCTGCTCTACAGATGTCCTGCTCTTGTCTCAACTAGGAAAGCCACCACAGGCCCCTACTTCTAAGACAGTCTAGGTGACCTCAGCAAAATACCGGTGAACGCGCTAGTAAAATATTTGAGTTGAGAAAACCGGTTGGCTGTCATAAACCACGGCAGCCATATTTAATTTGAAGCAACCACATGGCGATACAATAGACCTACTTTGGCCTAAGTGCACTAATGCTTGCTACCTACCTAGCCTTGATTTTAGGACACCCTCTATTACGTCAAAATCAAACGAAAAGTAGACAGAATCATCGTAAATGTTAAATGAATCCAACGAAATCCAGTTTTTCGTGTTTGTGTATTCGCTCGATTGTCTAAGATGCCTTAAGTCTACGTAAGTCTAATGGTTGGACCTTTGCTCCCGACATTGTTTGCAATTCATCTAGTTGATGTGTGTCAAGTTATGGTGCACTACATGTTGAGGAAAGATGCTCGCCTCTGGTTGCTTAGTCAATTTGCCGGACTTGGAGTCAGTCGGTCATCACTATCAGATGTTGAAGTCGTCGGACAGTATTTGAAACAGAGATTGTTTTGTTCTGCTATTGAATAGTTTTAACTTGAAAGTGCTTTGATTTCATGAATACTTTGCACAAATTGAGATGCAAAATAAACTGATTGAAGGAAACATTTTCAAAGGGCTACATATTTCACATGATGCCCTCATCAAATGCCTGTGAATAGCCTCTTAATCTTTTCATGCCAGAATTAATTGAAGGCTTGGATTATGTCACACTGGTTTTTCCCGCTGAAAGTGTAGCTCTAAATAGGCAACATTGGGCATGAAATGTGATAGAGACAGAGATGTTGTATCACTTGTAGGTTCATAGCGTTAGCTGGTTCTGTTAGGCTGTCTCTACAACGACGCAACACTGTTGCAACGACAAGGAATATGTGATGGCAAAGGAGGTGGAACGCCTAATTACACCTAGCACTTCTCACTTCTATTGCCCTGGTTGCATTGTGTTGAGATGGGGTTTGTGTCCTCAAGAAGTCAAGGAAAGGGGACGGAATATAAAGCCATATAATCTCTGATTTTGGGTATGTTGTTAAATTTTCTCTTAGAATTTGAGTTTCTGTGGAAGACGCCGCACTACAGAGATGAATGAAGCAGTAGAGCCGTAGAGCTGTGGGCCCAGTTGACAGTTCGCGACTGGACCGCAGATTTATATACGGTATCTGCGTCTTGTTGTCGAGCAGGACCGGCTATCAATGGATCAGCACATTTACCATTCATAGGCTATTCCTCCTCCCCATCTGGCGAGGCAAGGAAGCAACAGTCGCAATGGACATACGCTAGCTGCAGTTGGGCGATAAAGTGCTCTTTCCATAGAAGGAGGTTGCTTAAAACATCTGAATGCTTTCAACTAATTGCAGAACTCTAGTGTTGCCAGATTGAGGCATGGTTGAGGTTTGTTCGCTTCCGCTCTTGCAACGCTTCACTCATTTTTTAACGCACAACACTTTTGCTCAAATAATGATGATGCCCTGGAACATGCCCAATAACTGGTCTGCGCCAAAAAACAAAAAAAAAATCCCGTCCATTAATATCATGATTTATTTTAAGCTGTTTGCGTGCAAAATCCTATTACTTCCCGACAACCGCACCAATAGCCGCTCCAGCACCGACAATTGCAGCAGCATCCTTTGCAACAGGAGCTGCTTCATGAATGATCTGTCCGGCCTTCTTCGCCGCCTTGCCCTAAGGAAATTGTAAAACGCACAAATGTCATCGATATTCCACTTACAGGGCACCACACGTCAGCAACTTACGATAGCCTTTCCGATTTTCTTGAAAACATTCGCCTCGGTTGATCCCATAAGGACGACCAGGAGGAGGGTGAACACGAAAATGTACTTGAAGTTCATTTTGCACTTGGACTCTGGGAACTGCGAAAACTGGTTTTGATGTTTGCCATTGAACCTCAGCTTATATACCTGAAAGGTGGCTCGGGCACGTTATCTTATCTAAACTGGGCAACTTGAGAGATGGAGCTGCACTTAGACCATATTAATTAATACCACTTGAAAGATAGACAGCCTCTTGTGCACAGTGCTTGGGATAGTCTGGGCTTAAGTAGTTGCGTGTGGCGATGAAGACGCAGTATAGTCTCGAGAAGTGGTACCACTTGTAGTTTGTTTTGAGTCTGTACTTAGGCGAGGAAGTGCAGGTTATTAGTCGAGTGGGTTATCAGTCGAGTGCTCCTCAGCACGTGCCAGTCTAGAACGTGTGAGTGCTTTCAATTAATTAGTGTTACCAGATTGAGACTTGGGAGCAGTCTCTGGACAGTGCAGCCTAAAAGAACAACATGTCGTTTGATTGTGCCCACAGAGGCGAATTGCTCATCGGTACGATAGTATTGGATCCATGTTTTTTCTTTCTTATTGTTTTTTTTTCAAATACGTACGTTTGTAGGCATTAATGACATTTATTTTGTTTACCAAAAACGACAGCTTTATTGAAATGTGCTTCGTTGCTCGTACACAGTCATCCGTGCTGTGGTTCCAAAACAAAGTTTGAATAAAATAGGGGTATGATTTAGATTTCGACCAAATTTTGATTTCAATACGTTCTCTGGATGTTGGGATTCAAAACAGAATAGTACATTATTCTTGAGAGGAATGTCAGGCCGGCAGCTGTATCAAACAAGTCGGTCCAACTGTGGAGTTGCGCAGAAGACATCTGCATTGTCACCCGTTTCCGATGTCGCGTGGTGGACAGTCAACTCGAAATTCTTAGCAGCAGTTTGTCTATCTCAAAATGTGAGCTGCACAAATGAGAATCGCCGTTTACAATTGATGCGATTTCGATTTGTCGAACCAAATTTTCTTGGTCGAATGGTCAAATCAACCAAATATCCATTTTGTCGCGGGGACAGCACTGTGTGCCACCTTAAAGTAACCGAAGTACCTCCAAAATCTCATTGTCTTTTCCAAAAAAAGAACACCTCTCAACGACTGTCAAAATACAAACGTTGTTAGTCGTTGTCAAATAAAACTTCCAGTTGAAGAGTCTTTCTTATGCGCTAAGCATAATGGAGCATCGCAAATTGGGAGCTTCAGTCAAATTCCAACACTAACTGACATCTAGTGCGAATAAAATCACTTACTTACTTACCATGTCAACGTCCGATGGAGGTCTTCCATCGCTGACGGTCCTGGGCGCACTACTTCCAGTCATCAAGACAAAGCTGTATGGCGTCCAGGAAAACTTGGTCTTTGTATGGTTTTGATGGGTGTCGTCTCCTTCTCGAATCATGATCCTGGGATTCGAAGACCCTCTTAGCTGGAGCATTAGTGTCCATACGCTCGAAGTGACTGAGCCAGTGGAGTCGACGGATGTTTGCCTCCCGGAGTACATGAACATCTTGGTACGGCTTATAGAGTTCGCGGTTGTGCCGTCTCCTCAATTCACCTTCCTGGCAGAAGGGACCATTCGTATATTCGACGTAGACTTCTTTTGAAGGCACCACGAATCAGTTTTGGTGGTTTTGTTTATCGACTAGCTTTAATACTGGGTAGTTATTAAATTCCGGTTTAACCATGACATTACTTTACGAATCGCGATAATTCAGTCTGAAATCTTGGCGTCAAATTGAATTGGAAATAGAGTGCACAAGACTGTATTAGGAAGGCATCCGTTGGACCTCACGTCTGTGTGGCAAACACCGAAATTGACTTTGGCATCTCTATCTCAGATGGGGATAAATGGATAGCTGACGCGGACAGAAACACTGACAGAATCATGACAGCGCATATTGTATTCCTTCACCGTCAATAAAATCCTCATATCTCTACATGAGACAGATGGGATTCCTGGGTATATTCCTGTAAAGAAAGGGTCAATCAGAGAGTTATTTCAGATGTTATCCAACCATCAGTAGTACAACACATCGCTTTGAGCGCGAAAACCATGGTTATTCTGAGTGCTATACCTCAATTTTGTTCCCCTTCAATCTTGAAACTGGGCTTGGTAAGAATCTTTGAAGTCTTTGTAAATTCTGCTACATGAAGTATAGTACAGATTATTGAAACGTCTTTTGATTATGCTTTGTTTTGGAGATTCGAATGGAAAGTGGCGAGATTCGTGTTTTAATGAAGGACTGCCTTTTGCACGCTCTAAAGAGACTGAAAACAGGCTTAAAAAATATTACGGATAATCTTCTCTTTTGCATTGAATCGCACAAGTGGTTTAATGAATTTCGTTGCTGTTGGACCGGCACAACAAATTCCTGGAAAAGGTCAGGACTTATAGATAAAAGCATCGTCGGCAAGATGAGTGCTCCGTGCTTGCGGAAGGTGGACCAAAAACGGATTCGATTCCAAGCGTACGGCGTTTCGTAACAGTTGATGGATCCTGTATGCACACCAGAAATGAAGAAACTATTAAAACAGAGAGCGTCTGCAGGCGGACGTGATCCATACACAAAATCTCAATTTTTGTGGAACAAGCGAGTTTTCTTTTTTTCAAGCAGTTTTCAATTAGATCTTATGAACTCAACATAACAAGCACGACACTATTTTATACACTATTGTCATACTTAAGCATGTCAAACCACCTGAAGACGTTTATGTTACATAAGCCCTTGCTTAGGACGTAGCCATGTGGAATTTGACGATAAAATCTGAGACTATCCACTCCAAGTATACAAAACGACTTATGACCCCTTCTAAATCTCTTCGCTTCGTACCACATCAGCAATCACTCCACTGCGAGTCACTTCAGATGTTCGTACATTCGACGACACACTCGAGTACATGCCCATGCCCGTGTTCACATATGGATCTGACTCATGTCATCATCTGTCGAATTTCGCACGCATTTTACAAAGCGTTTGACTTATTCCCATTCAAACATCGCATCCATTAGACTCCTCTCCATTGCAGACTGATGCTCGAGAGTTCGACAAAAAAAAAAAAAAAAGCGCAACCACTTAGCAAAATCGTGCGATTATTTCGCGTATTTTTCGCAACGACACGACATTTCCATTTAAGAAAAAACCCCGCCACGGGAAATATGTATCTCAAGCGCTCGCCGAGTGACGCACATCGGATACGCGACAAACGATTTGAAATAATCACGACTGAGCATCCTTGCACCCACCCCCTCATAGTTTTTTTTTTATTAACAATATCTAATTACAGTGACGATGGCACTTCTGCCTGCACCCACCCCACACGTCGTCGTTGTGTGCGCGCTTGGTCCATAATTCCGTGCATTGTTTTGCACAACACGTGTCAAGTACTTAACGGTACAGGATAGCACAGCAACTGCTGTTCCTTGATGTGTGGGATCCAACTGAGAGCGCACAGTACACAGGAAAAACAAATTTGCATATTGTTCAATATTTATTTTTAATATTCAAAAATTAGCAAGGATTCTGGTTGGAGGGAGTCATGCGTGTGCCGTCATATCCTTGGCGGCATCTGCACGAACTGTGCTAGTCCTGGCGAAATTATAATAAAAATTCATTTCGATCGCGCGAGCGTGCCAGCTTGGGGAGGAGGGAGTGAAAATGGGGCGGAACTAATTCTTTTTTTTCGCGCAGATACTCGAAGAGATATCATTTCTGGGATGACAGCGAACGAACAATCGACGGGGTGCACGATAATCATCGTGATTACGAGTTCTAATGTGCCATGTACTCAAAGGTGAGGTGAGTCAAATTGATTTTGCTGCGAAGTGAGGAACGGAGGGTGTACACGAATGGGGTGGACTTCTGCGCGCCAAAACGAGATGCTATAGATGGATTTGCAGGGAGATGCTGAAATGAGGGCGCTGTGCAATCGTGTCCCTGCTCATCATTTGCTGAACTAAAAGGATGGACATCGTTGTACTTAACCAGTTACAATAACACCTTCAACGTTAACCATCCATAACTTTGAGTGCATGGGGCATTATAAGTCGTGATCACGATGATTATCATTCACCGCTTTGATTGTTCGTTTGCTGTCATTCATTACTTCTGGCGAATGGCGTAAGAAAGCGTGGGCCGGCACTCTGCCTTACAACTTATTGGAATCATTGGCTTCCCCCAAAGGGTAAACAATGACTGACTATTTATCTCGGCTTGAACTGGATTGGACTAGAAAACGTCCTTTTTGTAGTTTAGAGCTAATTTCTTTTATGATCCCAAAACTCGTAGGCAAATGTATTTCTATTGACCACAAGTTCTGTGTTTTATTGTATTTAACTGGTGGTCATCAGGGGCTAAGTGCCGGCATCAAGGATGGTCTCTTGAGGTCACTTGATTTTGGCAACGGTTTCAGCCTGACGAGTGTCTTGATGGATGTGGCTTAAGAACTTTCTCGCATGACATGAATGCATGCATCAAACTCATCGAGGGCGTTCTTTACATATCGACTCGGTCACACCATCAATGAGGCTGCCACCACAGCGTTAACCCATCGCTTGTCTGTACGAACGAAGGCGATATGCATGGTCCTGCAGTGCCAGTTGTTGTCTAGGATGAGTGTATTCGGATATGTGTTAACTTTAAATCAAGTGCCCTCTTGGTTGATCCAAAACAGAATCATCTGTTCAATGATCCACTTGCGTAGGTGAATCCATAAAGAGGTGAGGGCCCAATGAAGAGTATCTGACCGCCTTTCTTGGCCTGTATATCAGCCCTTTCATTTCCTTCCTGGTCTTCATGTCCTGGCACCCAGATTAACTTTAGTTTGTTATTATCTGACCGTGTATTTAGTATTTTGTGACACTCCCAGATAGCCTTTGAGTTAAATGTGTAACTCTTTAGCGCTGCGAGAACCGCTTGGCTATGCTAGGTCCTTTAATTATCATCTGAGGCTTCTTCTATAGCGATAAATTTCATCCAAATTTGTAAGCATTAGAAAAAGGAAGTAGTCGTAGGGGACTAATTCTGGAGAATGTGGTGGATGGGGTAGCAGTTCGTAGTCAAATGTCTTGATTGTCGTCGATTGTCGATTGATGGAACATCACTGTTTATCTTTCGTCAAAAGTAGTTGTAGTTTCTTCGTTCTTCAAGTCAGTGCCGAATCTGTCCAAACGCTCTGATCGCTGGACATCGTTCTATCCTGTTGATTGTTTCGCCCTTTTCAAGGTGCATTCCAAGAAACTGTGGTCATGACTGTATTGACAGACATACTCACCATGGACTTTTTTGGGCACATTCACCAGGAGAAATCTTCGGTCTCTGGTGTGTTGTAAGGGATGTATTTTTTGTCCACGGTACACCGAAAGGGCGCACAAAGTCGTTCGAATTGCAGACAACCTGAACATGGCCATACACTTTGAAGTGGTCACACTGCTGTGCTTATGGTTGATCGCGTCGGTAGCTTTTTCATGTCGAAGTGTTCAATTGAAAATGTGATGTGCCCTCTCATTTTAGATGTCTTCAACCTCAGCCACGACTTTTCTTGGCACGATGACAATGGAACTCAGGTGGCGCAGACTGCCTATAGTGTTTTTCAAGCTTTTCCTTATATTTACGCAAAAAATAACGGTTAATCAGCTTGTATGCTTTCTGTATACTGACAATGTCACCAACCAAATTATGCAGTCTGCGCAAAACATGACAATAGTCAGTTAATGGCAGTTGATGGGTGCATTGTTGCAAGTTACTGCGCAAAGAATTCAAAAAGTCGCTGCTTCATCAAACGCTGCTTCGTAACTGCCATGTTGATGTTAACACCAAGGGCCAACTTACATATATCACGACGCTATGCAACAGACTACAAGAATAAGAATTTAGCCGCCTTGGATGTAGAAACGTAAGACAGGCACGACAGTTCGGAGAAGGACCTGGGTCTAGCCTCTAAGCTAAGAGGGAAACCAGAAGACACTATCGGGATTTTATTTACAATTTAGAGGGCTGCCTTGTTATGCATACACCCTTGAAAGGCTCTTCTGAAAACTCAAGAATCCACGAACATAAAAGAAACTATTAAACTGCTGAGACCTACAAAAAAAAAGAAGACAATATTCATTCAGTGAGGCAACAGCATGACATTGAAATTCTATAGTCCGCCGAAAAATTAATGATCTTGGGAAAACCCCCTCTCCCCCTATCAAAGAATTGATGTCCTTCACAGAACAGACTGACATTTCATAACCGAATCCATCATCTAAACTTCAGCACCACCACGACCACAAGCACTCGACCACCATCGAACGAAAATTAATGAAATTAATCTGCTCTTCCACTCTTCAACTCGAGAATGACTCATGATTCATCAGGCTCAGCCGTCTCCTTGGGGAATCCAGACCGAATTGGATTCATCCCAACAAATTGCTCTCCAATGCAAATCGTTATAAATGACAGTGCCAGTATATTCCACCCCCTCTCCGAGTGTCTCTTCATTATGCTAGCTCCAGTGAAGGCAAATAAACCTTTCAATTTGGATAAAATATCTGTAAGTACTCGTGGAAAGGAATACACTCGTACAGACGCTTCCTCGTTTGGCAATCGAGTGTACCTATGTGGCTCCTTGAAAGAGCATCAGCGCATTCACTATGAAATCAGTTATATCCTCTCGTTCTCGTTCTCGTTCTCGTTCCGGTGAAAGGAAGCAATTGTATGTCCATGATTGTTTGCGTTGTACGCATCAGGATACATGAATTGACGGGTTTACGTCGTTCTCCAAACGAAATTATGGATATTAAAAAAATATCTGAGTAATGGACACATTGGAGGGGACGACGAATGTCGAGGATACTTGGATGCTTGGTTGCTGCAATTCACATGAGTAATTGGATGTGTTCACGTGAAGATGGATCGATTCAGACATGCGATTGAATTGCTTGTGCGGGCGTCAAAAGATCGTCTGGAATCTGAGTAACCACAACAAACCACGCTTGATGGTGATTTCGTCTAGGTATTCAACAAATTGCAGAAAATAAATACACGCCATTTTGTAATAAAATATCTGAGCATATTAAATGCACACAGTACTCAGAGCTAGGAATTGATGAATTCGGACTGTTTACTTTGGCCCTCTTGATGCGGCGCAACAATCAACAACAATTGCAGCAGCATGGGGATGGTTTGTAGGTTTCTTTCGTAATACAGGGAAATTCTTCTTACATAAGGCGGCGGACTTGGGTGCAGCTCTAGCCGACCAATTGGTTATTCCAGTCCAAAACGAGATACAAATTGCTCACCGAACTTTTTTCGTAATTCGCCCATTGTGACGATTGCTCTCTGGGGTTCAGCTTAGGCTTTGCTAGAACTACCTGTACATGTCGACGGATATCATTGAACGATAGCGGTTGATATAAAAGGCGGCTCTTCCGCCAGCCCTTGTAAGGTGAACTCATCGAAAATTAGAAGCTGTGGCAGGTCGATAGATTTTAGTTCTTGCATATGTGTTGCTACATGCTACAAATCTAAAAAGGATGCCTAAGGGTAGGTTATGTTCCTAAAAGATGGCGGGAGGCTAATTAAGCTTCGTACCCAAGGCAGGTAATGCAGGTCACAACACTGCCAAGGACTTCATATCCGTCAGTCTCTCTTCCTTCTTACTAAATACATTGGAACGTCTGGTAGACCTCCATGTCAGGGATCAGATAGGAAACAACTTTCGGTGGAAACCCGATTGCACAAAATAGTGTCCACCATCAATCGCCGGCCTTGCACCAGAAGGAATATACTTTGGATGCTTTCCTCGATATAGGGATTGCGCTCAACAACGTAACAAAGGATGCAATTCAGACAGGCCTTCATAAGGCAGGAACCGATTCAGAGCTTTGAGAGCTTGGATCGGACTCACGGTTGATCAAGTCTTCCCTAGGCGATCTGTATGTTGAACCAAGAAGATGAAAAGAGGGACACCCCAAGAAAGAGTCCTCTCGCCTCTCCTATCGATCCTAGTGGTTGACGAAATCATCCAAAGATTAGAAAACTGCTGGCTCACAGTTGCTGCTAACACTGTCGATGTGACCATCCTCGTATCAGGAAAATTTCCTTTAGCAATAAGCAAGCGTATCAGTCATGAATTAATGCTAATGTCCAGTTGGGCACAAGCTCGAGGACTGAATGTGAGCACAGATAGCATTTCCAGACTAAAAAAATGGACATCATAAGATAAAACGACTACCTGCTACCAAACAGCCGCAATCAGCGCATTCCGGACCGGGAACAATGTCAGGAACAAATGGTAATAGCAGAAGGGGAGATCGCTCTGTTCACTGACGGCTCAAAGACGAAGACGAAGGTCTTCCGTAACACCTTCGAAAAATGGCTGCCACTAAGCCGAAGTTGCTGCCCATTTTTTCCTGATAGCTATGCGGCAATAAAGACCATAACATCGGACATTCTGACATCGAAGCTGGTTAGGTTCTGCAGACAGAGTATCAGTGAGATATTATTGGTGAACACGGTGACCCTCTGCTGGGTACCAGGGCACACTCGCATTCAAGGAAACGAAAAAGCGGTCAGTCTTGTGGAAAAGTGGTATGAGTTGGGAAAATCACGGACAATCCCTTATGCATATATGACGCTTAAAAATTGGAAGACGAAGCTCTTGATAGAACCAGACCTCGATGGCTTGGTCTGGGTATTGGACCAACAGCAGGAGCTCTTTGGCCATCGCTGAGCCAGAAAAGATCATTATCATTGATCGGTGTTAGTCGCAAGGAAGTGTGCGTTCTAATGTACCTATCTAACTACTTTGCCATTTGCGACTTTCAACGCTTTATGGATCCAGTGTCTATAATTGAACGTCAACATATCATTATTATGCCCAACTTAATACTGCTCCGCAGAGTATCCACAATTTTTTTTTTTGCAACAGCTTGGTGTTTATGACTGGAAGCAGCGTGCCCAGGACCGTCAACGATGGAAGGCAGCAATTGCTCAGGCTCGGACCCTTCATGGGTCGCCGGCCTGATAAGTAAGTAAGAGTATCTACAATTCAGACTGCAGAATACAAGGAGAACGAGGTTACAAGTATACGCTGCGCCTTTAAATAAGGCGACCGCACGAGCTCCACATGATCGTCGCCTATTGAAATTCATTATCCAATCTTGAATTCGCTTGCACTTGCCCACATTCAATTGCGGTAAATTTGTTTCAGGAAAGTCGATTGTATGCTTTAAGAGTTCCACATCAATGAAATGAAAATAATTTCCGAGCCATGTCAAGGGAAATGCCCGTCAGATTATCAAACAAACACCAGGGCACACAACCCCTTTGCTAAGCGCAGATACGAGTAACACCAAAAGCGCCCACAAAGTGCATCTGTTCATCTGTTCCGTTCGACTACCGGGCTGACATAAGCCATTTGACTAGAAATGGATGAGCGAGTGTCACGGGGAAATTGGAATATCCAGGAGCAAGACAAAAGCTGACATCGAGCTGTCTTCTGTAAGTTGCAGCTTGTCAGTGGCTCATTTCCTTGTCCTTTTCATTTGTTATTCGGATTCTCCGGGAGTCAGCTGCACGAGGGGGACGATTCAGTGCGGTTTCCTCTGTCTTATCTCTTCGACACAAACCCGAAAGGGGGACGCGCACGGAGTGGGTGGTGACTTTGTCTTTGTTTCGCCAGCAAATGAACGGATATTCGCTTGTGTTCCGAAGAACAATGAAATTGATTTTCAGTGAATTTCCTCTGGAACATGGCGCTGGGGTCCAGCTAGTGACGTTTGGTTAAGAAAACCTCATGCAAACGGGGAAAACAACGGAAACCCACGTCGCAGTGGCACGGGGGTGGGTGCTGACTTCACTCCAGGATGCCGTCGCACTGTGATGGCTTGACATCTCTACGATGGTCTCCGTCGACTGTGGTGGTAATTAATAGAGGATGCCATCCCTCCTCCAGAAATTATGAATGACAGGATGAAACTGTTGTAGTTCTGTCCTGTCATGGGATGGATAAGTATCGCATTTCGCAACGCTTGATTCTATTCGCAAGCGTTGCGTTGTCCTTCGAGATGAGATGGCAAAATGTCTCTCTGGTCGTTCACGTGCGGTTCGTGGGAAGACTGCGGCCTGCCGTCATGGGTGGCAACATGCCCTCGGAACGATATTAGAATTTGAAGTGTTTCCGATGATATTTATGAGACGTTTATATGAGCTGGTGATGATGATGATGACTCTTGATGTTTGTGCTGGACAGGGAATAATTGTGAATATCCTCGGCGTTCAAGTTGTTTCTTTCTGCGCTGTCGGATTATGCGGCTTATTAATATCCATAAATTGTGTGTCTGTGCGGCAAGGGTCTGATGTAATGAGTTGAATTGTTGAGTGCAACTATGGCACATGTGTGTATACTGCTTTTGCGAAGTTACATATTAAGGATCGTAAATTTTACCTTATTCTGGTGACTAGATGGGGATTCCTGGTCTTAATATATTCGGTCTGTCAACTATATTCTTTGTTTGCTTCCATCGCTGTACACTGCGGTTATCTAAATTCGATTGCGTATGATGCAGTATTTGCAAATCCTTGCGGGCGTGTCTGCAAAAAAGACTGCTTGGTTGAAAGGACAACATTTTTGTAAAGAAGTGAGTTCAACAAGCGCAATGGTTAATAGTGTGCAGCGAATACAACGCTAATTTGGGCGCAATAAAAGAAGGTTATTTTACAATTGTAATTATTGAAACATGGCACAGATTTGTGAATATTTTTGACATGCTGCCTGTGTCAGAAAACTTCTAAAAGTACGTACGCCGATAGTCACTGCAAAAGATAGAGTCTTTGTTGTCTTCGTCTAGTGTAGTACGTTTGATGAGTTGGTGCTTCTAAGCAACTGTTTGTTGGCGATATTGTATAATTCAACGAACATGACTTTGTCTAGCTAAACATAATGTTACGTTATGGTTACATTGTATGCATTCGCTCTCGGTGTGAAGTAATTGAATTGGTTTAGTAAATTGTTTCTTTTTTCCAGATTTTCTTATTTTTATTCTTTTTTTGTTTTTATCGTTTGACGATGACGCACAGCGCACTGGACGTGGGAGAGCATTCAGCCGAATATCTTCTCGAAACAGGCGTGACAGGAGGGCTTGTCGTTTTGCTCCTTGAATGTCCCCTTGTTGAGCTGCTTCAAGCAGAAGGCACAGACAAAATGCTCCGGATGGAATTTCTTAAACATCGCCGTGATGCAGCGACCGGTTATGGGCTTCGAGCACCCGGCACAGAGTGAACCACGTTTTGCATGGTAATGAGTTTCGCAGTATGGAAGACCTTCGTGATCGAAGAACGACCCACCATGGAAGGGTCGAAGACAGTCCCTGTAGATGGAGCAGTCTGGATGCCATTGGGAGTTCAAGGCAGAGATGTAGTTCTCCATGATGGCACGGTTCCATCCATTGCACTTGGGGCGAATATCTCGAAGTAGTCAGAGCGGCAGTATGGCTTGCCGTCACGCTCATGGAAGCCATCCTCGCCGAATTGCTGCCCGGACTGGACGCAGAAGAAATGCTCTGTATGCCAGGTCTTGTCCAGATCTGTCACGCATTTATCCAAAATATCACAGCGAGGGCTGAACAAATTGTGATAATCCGTAAAGTCGAGGAAACCTTCGCGCTCGAAGAAGTTACGTGCTTCCAACTCCTGATTGCATGCGAAATGCCCTGGATGCCAGGTCTTGCCCAGAGCGGTGATCACTTGACCAACGATTGGGTTCTCGCAGGCATTGCAGCAGCCCTTCTGCACGGTATTGACTCCTTGACGTGACATATTTGCTTGTAAGCTACCAATGATCGCCGCCAACAATTGCCGTCGGTGGTGGATGATCATCCATGATCGTCTCGGTGATCTCGGTTTGAGTTAGATGCGAGATACCATTGTTTGGCTTGACGTAATCGGTGACAACTGCCTGATGATGGTGGTATCCTGAATTGATTGTATCCTGAAAAGAAGCCATCAAATCGTCGAGTTCTTTCGTTGCCGACGATGCGAACAGATTCGAATTTGCAGCACCGGCCTGCTGTGGAGCAGCAAACGTTTCCTTCTGATGGACTACATGGAGTCCTGTCATCCTTACAGTCGTCTGCTTTTTGGAATTACTTAGAATATGGTGGAATGTCTTCTGCAGGTCATGAGGACCCAAATACCGCTGTTAAGAAAAAAGGTTGCACTCAACCTGAGTGCACGCAACAGAAATACAAAATTCGAAAAAGCTGCTAGTGCGAACACTGTATCCCCTAAAATCTTTAAAGCACCTGGTGCAGCCCTGGATGCAATAGCTCGACTGAAAGATATGGTCGGGGGAAGTCACTGAAAGGAGGTCAATTCGACTGGCGACGGATATGTACAAAATCTTGTCTGCTGAATACTTGAAGGCGTTTATAAACATCCTTATCGGCGTGGCATTAGACCAGGAAAACCAGATGTGCAGACTGCAGCAGATTCTGAAAAAATACAGATTCTGAAAATGCTGATCGCCAAGCACCACCTATTCATCAATTTCAATGCCGCTTTTAACAGTGTGCGAAGGGATACACCGCTAACTAGAGCAAAGCCATCTGCAATACAGTCCTTGTAAACTTAGCAAGAAAAAATATAACGGAGAGCAGGAAATGCAGAAGTTTCGATCGTCATTCGACCTTGGAGAAGAGATGTCTAAGAGTACTGACTAGCCACTTGCGGATTGGTGTCCTCAGGGATGGACCAGCCAATTTGGTGAGCACACAAGGGCGAGTGTAAGTCAGGATCTGCTAAACAATTATGCGGCTACTCCTCCTATAATGCAGTGTGGCGACATCATTTACATATGTGATATAAACTCGACGTCGTTAGGATCGAAAAATACATGTCAGATCATAATAAGTGAAATAATCATGGTTGCTATGAGGAAAAAGCGTCACTGCTTGTTCACCTCTGTCAATTTTCAGAATCTGGGTCTCCCCTATAAATCCTTCACAACAGGAGATTACGTCAATCCAAACACTCACTTGTAGGTGGACGTCGACAGGTCTTCCTCTAGAAAAAGAGATGAAGTGACAAAGCGCGACTGCTCCGAAGTAACCTATTACCAATGCAAAGAATAACATGTTCGATACTCCAATCCTCTTCCTGCCCAGAGCGATTTCAAACGTGTATCCTCGAAAGATAAAGCTACCTTAAAATGCTACCTTAAAACATATCACTTAAGGCAGCAGCTTCCACCCACTCTCCAGTCAGAGACCTTTCCACTCCATTACAAGTTCACTTAATCCGATGACGAATCCGTAATGAGGCCCTAAGCACATCCCGGCCAGCGGAGTGGAAAATAAACCAGAAAAGAAACCAAACTCCCCCGCGCTCAGTTCGTAACTTTTAATTGTGTCACAAAAGATTTATGTCCTTCCACCAGCAGGGACCTGGTACAAGCAACATGCATACATTTCGCGAATTGCCGAAAGGTCTCCCTTCGTTAAAAATTCGCTAATTCAAGCGGATATCCCCTTCGGCGAACGAAAAGACGTTGATGAAGAATTCTTCTATTCTGTCTCCTCTCGTTCGGGCTTAGCCAACGATACCAATAACACCACGCAACCATTGAGTACACACTGAACACACGAAGTAACCAGAAAATGAAAATGGAAAATTAATAATTTGTGTGTGCCTGGCAGGATGCAGGGATCTCCTCCCTCCACCACCGACCCATGGCGGTATTTCATTTGAATGTTTAATATTTTTATTATGCAAATTTCGGTACACTCTCGCTCTATGTGCGCGCAGGACGAACGAGCAATCATCATCAGTGGGTTGAGGAAGTGTTCCACGGGACAAAGGACCGCCGAATTGAGAACTCCCCAGACCTCTTGAAAGTCTATCAATTCAGTTTCTTTTTTCTTTTTCATTCCTCGTAATCACAAGTCTAATGTGTGTGCCGCCCAGCGACAGGATGAGTGGATGGCGGATGAACATGAAAAAATAATAAATTATGATTGCAAGGACACCCTCGAACCGCGAACAGCGAGACGCTCGTAACTGTTGCCACTCCACCCTTGATGGGTTTTTAATCGAAAAATAAAAATTACAGAAATCGCTGCCGTCGTCCATAATCAATTGACTTCATGTGGAGTGGTCCTGTTGTTGTGAACTTTTTCCATTCGACGGGGGGTGGGGTCGAATTGGTTAAAGAGACGTTGTTTGAGTGAGCTGAAGTCGGCCGAGTGAAAACAGATGCAAGCTTCGCATCGCCGGTGAAGGAGGCTGTCATTGAAGCAGAAGTTGGGTGCATGTCTTCAGTGAGTTATGTGAATGCTTGCGCTTTGTCTGATGTGCATTTGAACTCTTTTATGGAAGAGACAAGAAGAAAAGAATTGAATTGCTTGCAAATTCTGCATGAGAAGGTGGGCATCTTCTTTACGATTTGAAAGACAACGGGGTTGACATTAGGTAACAGACCGAAGACGAGGTTACAGAAATGCAGCAAGACAGTGGGCAAGACGATACCTATCTTCTTTGAGTTGATAAAGCTTGGACTTGTGAATAGGTACAGGCGTCCGATGAAAGACCAATGGCCTCAACCTCTCACCGAATCACACCGCGCCTTGTTAGTTTTAGAAAAAAATAAACCAATGGCTGAAACTAATGAAAACTACTAAAAGGGAAGTTTCATAAACCCTAAAGTCAAGCCCACGTTCAGACTTCATCGTACAAGGATGGCAACGTGAAAGCTAGAACTTTTTTCCAATTTTTGTTGGAGAGCTTTTATTAGTAAGTTCGGAAATGTGTACATCTGCTATTGATCTCTTCTATCAGACCTTCGTTCAGACTCACGTTTTGTTCGAACTTTCTAGTGCTAATGTTGAAGAAGTCACATGACGGCGCATTAACTTACCTAACATGGTTTGGTAGAGGTCCGTTATAGAAGGTAGACCTCCCGGGGATAGAGCCACACCAACAAGATCATCACCAGCGACACCAGCAAATTTATTCGACTTCACTTGATAACGTCACCTACTGCAGATGGGTGCGACGATTCTCATCCATCATCATGAGTGATGTCTTCTGAGTGATATCTAAGTCCTCATCGCCGTTTAAGAGTCTACAGAAGTGAGTTCTCCAAATTCTCTGTGACGGCTACGACTCTTCTATCAAGTGTCCGTTTCGACAAACGTACAAACGGACATAAAGTTCGTCCATTAAATGTCTGGTAAAATATCGCAGATCATTCCTGCCAATCGTACTTGCAGATCGATGCAGCGTTGCCTTCTAGGCATCCAGCTTATCAACATGTCCTTGCCTGGATCAGTTCTAAAGCCAGAGTGGTCCTCGGCAGAGACATAAAAGCTAGGATACCAGCAGCAGCTTCATTGAGGGAAACTGCGCATAAAACCGCTGGTTTGTCTTGGGGAACTCTGCTTCTGGTGACCGATTCTCTGAGGTGCGAGGTCGAGATTTGCAGGTGCTTCTTTGAACGGAAAGGGCTATACTTCGATGGTTTGGTTATCATCACGACTGCCGGGGCATGCCGTGAATGCGATTCCATCAGGTGGGCGACTGCCCAGGACCCAGGACGAGGTGGTTGGACAACGTCCAACAACTTGTCTGGTTCCGCTTGGGCATTACTCCTGATGAGTTATTTACCCCACTTTACAAATAGAGCTCCCGATATGGCGAACAATGAATAGTTGATGGTCCTGTGCACGTTGCTTCCAGGCAACCTTGTACGTGAATATAAAAGTGTTATCTCTTAATGAGATAAATGAATCAATCTATCTACAGCTTTTAAATCCCAGAGCTGACACAAGTTTTGCTCCGCTGTGTCCCAGATGCTGAGGCATTCCATGTGTCGTCTACCTGCGAAGTAATTCCAATGAAGGATTCGACAAACTACGCTACGTGAGCCACGTATGTATGGAAGCTGTAACATTCGCTTCCAACACCCTGGTAACCGACATTGAATCCGTCACAGCAGACAAGTCATGCCGAATGGACGCACACACACAACTCCTTAAGGAAACCAAATAAATTTTCAATCAATTATAGCTTTTAAATGGATTCCCATTCGATTTCCTGCTGACCCATTAATTTCATCCCGCTTTCAACAATGAAATCAACTACCACTGCATCGCACCCGGAGTCTCTCTATTCTTCCATTGTCCGGCAAAGCCTGTCACCGGTCTGCCCATTCTGTTGAAAGTGACCACCGACCATGTCCAATTTACCTTCAACAATGCGAAGTCTTTATTCGGAATTTTTCCACACACAAGCGGACAATTGCTTCTGCAAGGCTGTACGAATTCATCTCCATCGACTCAGCGTACTTCTGTGGACTCCCGGTCGCTCTGGTTGCCCCGGTTTTGATAAGGCTGTGTGCGGATGTGTATTTGCACTTTGTTACCACTTAATGTCAATTATCGGTTAAGGCAGATTTTTAAGGCGAAACATATGTGAAGGGCTTCAGCTCGGACCACTTCAGTGTGTCATTGCATTACGATTTTACAGGAAAACCGAAAAACCGGGGGAACATTTTTGACAAATGCAGGACTGATTGCGTTGTCAACTGGCAGAGGGGTGTGCCCGATACTAATGTATCTGACAGGTCCAGCGGGGTACTTTTAACTATTCGTTTATGTCGTTTGTTGGATTTTTTTTTCGTTTCTTTAAGAATCTCCTCACCCACGTGGGTGAAGTGGAAAACGATAATTGGTTACATCAAATGTTTTCAAATATTTGCACTCGTGTTTTCGACAGAAGAAGTCGAGATTACTTTTATAAGGACCTTTGAAGAAGAGATTTGATGGAAAGTGTTCGTTTTTTGGGAAAAAATTATTAGTGGCAGTGCGTTTTCACTATTTACGTATACTGGTACTCTCCGTTGGCAATTCTCAGTGTTTTTGATAGTAGCTTAAACATATCGGATCATTCAATTCGTGGGCTGAATTCGGCATCAAACGTGCCTGCAATCAAGTTGTCACCCGAGACTGAATGTATGGGTGTTTAGTTTAAGCTTTCTCATTTTATCAGTTTATTCATCATTAAGCTTTCGCTGGGCGTGCAGATTGTGAGGATTGTGTAAGCTTAAAAGTACGTTTTTGTACAGAACAGGCAACTCGAAAGAGCTTGAGTGAAATATGAAAGTAGTTCCTGTCGCTACAACAATAGCTGCTCCTAAAACGTTTGTGATTTGTTAAAATATCGAACAACTAAAAGTAGTAATCGATGACAAATTTCCGTCAAACGGCAATAGACTATAAACTCTTCCAATGTCCGGCTTTTGCTGCGATTAGGTGGCAGCTATTCGGCGAGGATGAGGTTTTTTTTTTCTTTTTTTTCGAGGGTGGGTGGATGTCTTCAGCAAGACTATATGGCGAACGTTCGACCATAAAAGTGTGAGATTTTTACTCACTAAAACCACCTCCCTTTAAATGTTATGTTCGACTACAACTAAGTGAAGCACTTATCCAGTAGTTTGTATGCCTTGATTTATATACGTTTGACAGGTAACTCTCCAATGAATGTTTCTGCTAACACCGCCACCATGGGCGGGTGTAGGGGTGTAACACGAGATCAAGGGGTTTAGTCCTTTGAAGTCGGCGTAAGACGTTAGTTTCCTCAAGGATAGAATAAACTGCAGAGTTTGTATGCTCTTAAAGGCGGCGCTTATGTTTGTAAGCGAAATCTATTTCATCTTGGACTGGAAATATTTCTAGATCTCTGTGGATATCGTCGTTTCTGATATACCATGGTGCATTTATGTACAATAGTTCTAAGCACCTTGTTTAGAAAAGACTGTATAATATTCATATTGCTTGCTTTGGTACAACCCCAAAGTTGTATGCCATACGTCCAAACTGGTTTTAGGATTTGCTGGTATACAGCAATTTGTTGTCAATACTTAGCTTGGAGTGCTTACCAATAAGCCAGTGCATATATTTGGAATTTTCGTCAAGTTCTGCGTGTTTCTTTTGAATGTGTTCTTTCCACTTGAGTTTTACGTCAAGAGTCTTCACTTCCGTGTTTTACTCGGAAGAGTCTATCAGAGAGATAGTTTGCTAGAATACTAAAAAGTTTCCCCGGTAGGGATCGGTTAAGTTTATATTTCAGGCCTTCGTGCCAAACTTTGTCAAAGGCTTGTGAAACATCAAGAAATGCGGCTGAACAAACGAGCTTTTGTTCAAATGCCTTTTCTACTACATCAGTTATGCTATGTACTTGGTCAATAGTTGAGTGTTTACTTCTAAAAACAAATTGGTGATTTGGAATAAGCTGTTTTTCTTCCACAATTAAACTTAAACGTCTAAGTAAATTTTTTTTCAAAAACCTTAGACATTATCGGGAGAAGTGAAATTGCTCTATATGACTTTTTATCCGATGGTGGTTTCCCGGGTTTTAGTACCATTATAACTTCTGCCACTTTCCACTGACTAGGGACATGTTCTAGTCTAAGGGCGGCATTAAGTTGACGAGGTGAGAGTTGACGATGTACATAGTTCATCACAGAAGCGCCTTCTGGTCTTTCTATGGAAGGCTCTAGTGTTAAAAACTTCCTACAAAAAAAAAACAATTTAATCTAAAGAGAAACATATTAGTGAAAAAACGAAAACAGTGAGCAAGCGCTGCATCGACAATTATTTTTGTTCGATTCACAAACATATTAGTTTCTACAGAGAGCGACTGTTTCCATAAACGGTTACGGATCTGAGTCGAATCGTACGATGCAAACAATGCCATGAAAAAAAATGTAATCATGTATGGCAAAACGAAATATCAAACACCGAATTGTATTAGTTATTTTTTCAACTGCTACAGCGGCTCAATTCGACCTACCAAGGATTTCTGTGCACCTGTGGTTATGTGTTCCTACGTGTATTAATCGAATCAGATTCATTGGTAATGGAACCACGTTGTTATTAACAAAGGGCCACTGTGACGTTCTATGAGCATTCTTGGAAGTTGATTTCCTCGTGGCCACAAGGTGAAACATTTCATTTTATGTCTCCCAAACTCAGGCTCACCCTTCTAAAAACCTGTCATTAACTAATTGACGTCTTCCGAAAATACACAAACGCCATCAAACGAACTCTCCGCACGCTCGCTCACCCGAATTCTATCAATCACTCAATTACTACTTTATGACTGTCATTGGATTGAAATTGAATCCGTTTGATGAGATGTGATGGCTTTGAAAATTGGTCTTCGCTTCGTTTTCGTTTGCGAATAAAAGAAGCAACATTCACCGACGAACTTCTCCACAATAAAGCGGAAAATAAATATAAAAATACCCACCCTCCACCCACCATCGTTGTCTGCATTAAATTGCAAAGGAATTTCGTTCCGAGCGAGCATCCTTGTGCATTTTTATTGTTATATGTATTTTGTGTCGTTCTCGTTCCTCACAAAACATGATTGCGCCAGAATGAGACTGGCAAAGAGGATATGTCGACATGGTCGTCCTTTGCACCGCACCTTGGTTGTTTATTGAAACATTTATGATGCAACAACATGCTGTGTGTGTTTGGGGATGTGGAAGAGGGAACCGCCAACCACCCTTTGGAGACTGATGACGGCGAGCAAGTCGCACATCCTTTTTTGTCATGTCCCGCGATGACATTTAATGGGTGTTTATGTAGTCGCGAATGTGTTTAGTGGGGTGAACTTGCACGGCAGTAATGCAATTTATTAACGGGGAAAAGTATATTTTATTCCACCGAGTGGAGCGGGGGAAGGAAATGTTTATGTGATTAGATGTTACTTTGAATAACAAGGTTTTTTATTCCTCAGTCGGGAACGATATGCCTTGTCTTAATGATGGTTCGGGGATATGTCCTGGCAATGAAGGGCGGGTTAACTACTGTATTGGAGTCGATTGGTAATTTCGTGCATAATTGTTCAAGAAGGACACAGTAAACTTGGAAATCGTGCTACGATCTCAGTTATATTTTGAACTCGAATGTAAGGGATTCAAAGGACGTAATTAAATGAGTTGTGGTGATTGCGTTCATAAAAGTCGCTAGGAAGACTTTCTCTAAAATGAGTTGGATCGAGCTTAACATTGCGATTGGTATAAACGGTACCCGTATTATTTTAACTTATTCTGGCCCTTGGGGCAACATCGTCTAAGGGTAGACCCAAACGAAAAAGTATTACTGTTTCAAGCCATTCAAACCCAACTGATCGATCAGCATGTTCCAACTAAACATAACTTGCCATTGATTTGCTTCTGAAGTGTCTATTAAAAAAAAAAAAATATTTTATATGGTAAATGGAAAACTGGAAAACTGGTATTTATTTAAAGCGGCACGTAATTACGCCACCCTCGTTGTACGTACCTCTAAGAAAAATTATTTTGCATCCAAATTAAATATTTCCCTCCCTGCAAGGAAACTGTGGACTAACCTGCGTAAAATTGGTGTTTCCAGTGGCTGCAACTCTAAATGCTTTCTAGACCCTTATGAACTTAATGCTGCCTTCCTAGGGGATGACTCTGGTATCAACGAATTTGATTCTAATCGGACTGGGAATCTTGTGCATCAGTTGCCTAGGTTTGAAGACTTCTTAGTAGCCCCTGAAGACGAGATTTTTCAATGCATAGCACCTATCTAGTCTAATTCGATTGGTGATGATGGGCTACCAAACGTATTTTTTTTTTTTTTATCAGGCCGGCGATCCATGGAGGGTCCGAGCCTGAACAATTGCTGCCTTCCATCATTGACGGTCATGGGCACGCTGCTTCCAGTCATCAAGACCAAGCGGTCTTCCTCTCCTTCTCGAACCAGTAGGCTCGGATTCAAAGACCCTCTTTGCTGGAGCATTGTTGTCCATGCGCTCGATGTGGCCGAGCCAGTGCAGTCGACGGATTTTTGCCTTCCGGACTACATCCACATCCTGGTACAGCTCGTAGAGTTCGACGTAGAATTTTTCTTTCGAAGGTACCAAGAATCAGCTCTGCAGTTTTGCTTAGCGTCCAGCTTTCTTCTCCATAGAGCAGGATTGGCAAAATAAGGGGCTACCAATACGCTTCATCAAAATGATCTTACCACAAATTGTCTCCCATTTCATCTACATCTACTTTTCCCTAAGTCTGGAAAAATCCAAGAGTTCTGCCTATCACGAAGAAAGCCAATCCTTCCGACTACAGACCGATCAGGATCCTACCGTGCTTATCTTAGGCTTTCGAGAAAATAATAGCAATTCAAATCACAAAACACTTGTCGATAAGTAAGCTACTGTGTTCTCAGCAATCAGGTCATAGAGCTAACCACAGCCGTGGTCAATCTACTTATAGAAGTAAGACTAGATTTTGATAGGGGCTTTGTCTCTTTTCTTTGTGTGCTTGATTTCTCGAAGGCCTTCGATAAAGTAAATCATAAAATACTGCGCTGATTGTTAAGTAGCTTTCTTTCCGGTAGGTCGCAGAGGGTTATTTCGGGTGAAAGCAGTTCATCACTTATGGAAATCAAGCAAGGTGTGCCACAGGGCTCAGTATTAGAACCGATTCTCTTTTGCATGTTTATAAACGACCTCCCGTCAGTGTGCAAACATGCTTCTGTACATATGTATGCTGATGACATTCAATTACACTTGGCTAAACCATTCTGCAACCTTAACGAACTCGCGTTTCTCATCAATGATGATCTGAAACGCATTCATTCTTGGTCAGTTGCAAACGGATTACTTTTAAACCCGTCAAAATCTCAAATTATTCCAATATCAAAAAATGAATCATAATCTTCTTCCTGATTTATATCTAAACAATAACAAAATTAAAGCTGTCGAGTCCACCACAAGCCTTGGCTATTCAATAAACCGTATTCTGTCTGGTTATAATATGGTCATTGGTCGAATCTATGGATGCCTTCGCAAATTATGGCTCAGTGCATATTTTACTCCACTGAACCGGAGGTGATCCTCGTGACTGCGAGCGACATCCCGTTCGTATTGGAGTCGCCTGTCCACTGCTCGGCGTACGACATGGAAGATGACAGAACATCCTTGTGGATGCTTTATTAGGTCACTTTTGTCGAGATAGAGAAATAAAGCCGGTGAGGCGCACTCTCTAATGGTACATAACTTTGGGGTAGTAAGCCCCAAAGATCAGACTGTCAGAAGAAGTCATAGGTCGTGCAATATGCCTTCTGATCAGCTTAATAATAAAATTATCTATCCTGTTCAAGTTTGCTTCGTTGTACGTCGTTGTTAGGATAGAACTAACTTCTTGTACTCAGACTCGGGTGTACGATACAACCCGAGACAAGTGCGATTTGTTCGAAGTCAAATTGCAGCAAGTTAATTATTACTTCGACATTCGGACCTGATCTGTACGCTACTAGATCGTCGGCGTACGCAATTAAGTGCGGCATGGAAAATATAAGATCTGCAGTGAATATTGAGAACAAGATCGGCGAACCAACCGCTCCCTGTTGCAGACCATTTTTGATGTGAAAGACCGTGGTACAAGTTACGTCGCCACTTTTCACGACGAACTTTCTACCTGTTATCATGTCATAGATAATGTATAGCAATGATTTGCTTATGCCGAGCCTGACCAGCTTGAAGAAGAGGCCCTCTAACCAAACGGTGTCGAACGCTTTCTCCAAGTCAATCCCGTGCATTGCTTTTTGTCTTTGTTCCACTGAATGTCGGATACCAGTTTGGATGCGGCATGTATAATTTCATGCTGAATCCGAACTGGTTGTCCGGTATGATTTTATTTTCCTCAGCCCATTGTTTCAGAACTCGAATGACTATCTTTTCAAAAACCTTGCTTATGCAAGGAAGAAGACTGATCGACCGAAGATTTGTCGGGATAGATTCGCCTTTGTCCCGCTTAGGGATTGGTTGCACGACAGCTGTTTTCCAGTGTGCCGGGTAATAAGCATTACTCAGCGCAGTATTGAACAGTGTTGTGTAAATCTGCACGGCTTCGGGGGGAAGATAGCGAAGCACAATATTTGGTATACCATCGATTCCCACCGACTTTTTCTTCTTCAGCGAGTTAAAGATACTCTGAAGATCTTCTTGTGAAATCAAGATTTGATTTCCATCATTGGCGACGGCATTATTTGCCACTCTAATCTTGCCACTCATAACATATGCTGAGGTTATATATAGCAGTCTAGACTCATTATCCTAGTGTAAATTGCAAGTGGCTTTCAATGATGCAGTGCGTTACACCCATGGCATTCGTATGACCAATTATCTGCATACTCCACAGACTTACTAGGTTGTGATTTGCATCAATATGTCAACGCAAGGAACTGTTTTTTCTTACATAGAATTATTATTAATCGAATTCCGTTGTTGTTGTATAACAGGCTTAAGTTTACTTGCTCATCACGAACTACCAATCTAATTCCCTACCGCTGCAATTTTCTTAGTTCTTCACGTTCGTTTTTCATTCACACTGGGCGACTATGAAACTCCTTACCTTCACATTTAACATCTATATCAAATTATTCCAAGTTTAGAAGTGCAATTCACCTATATTTTTCCCCACACTAATGTTATCCTTTGTTTGTCCGCTCCCTCCTTCTTTCTATCCCTCCTCTATTTTACCTTTCTGATGTATTCTCGTTTTAAATCTATAATTAAAAGAAAATTTAATCTTGTATTATATCCCTGAGTACAAAAAAAGATTCTGTCTTAATGTGCAAACCAATCAAATGTAAATAAATTGAATTGAAATTAATAATTGATAAAATTGATAACATCTGACGACACTGACTACATAGGTACACATAAGTACATAGAGGCGAGTGTGCCCAGAAAGGAGAGGAATTTGCGGAACTCCGTTGGGAGTCTATTGAGCGCTATCAGTTCTACTAAGTTAAACATCCCTTATCTGCACCTGCAGCATGGAGATGTTGTTGTTGCCAAAAATCCCTAGAGTTTCCATATTGTATAGCTGGTGTATGCTTAGTAAAAGTATTGTCCGGTTCGCTCCTTGCTGATCGTAGATGGTACGTCCAGCTATTTGAACTAGTTTTAAAATTCTTCATGTAGCGTCTGGATTTGCGACGCTCTTCCTCATGCAAGTATTCCGTGCCTTAGGTGAGATTTCAAACAATCCGAAATGTCGATATGGTAGCTCAAATTGCAGTTGTAAATTGTAGTCGACCCTGAGACCTAGATATTTGTATGTTGACGTTATCTATAACTCCGGGCAAATCCAATTTCTGCGACAGCAATCTACGCACTGCCTTCAGTGCGTTGGTAACTAATCCAAGATCATGACACCAAGCAACGAATTAAATTCGCTCCTATGACTAACTACGATCGCTGTGTGGTCCTCATATGCATAACCCGTACTTAGCACTGACAGTAAGTCGTTGACGTATATGATAAATAGCAGTGGACCTTGCTTTGACCCCTGCTGTACACCGTACTCGTTTTTTCTTCAAGCAGGCTGGCTCGACTTTAATTTAGTAAGTACGTACATGTTAGCTCTTTCATTTAACTGCCGACGTTCAAATACAGCTGCTGCAGTCGGGTGGACTCTGCCGAGGTAGTCCAGATGCTATAGACGATGCTTCAATCTAATCAGGAATTTTTACTAATTTATGTAAGGTTTCCGTGCTGACTGATATTAAAGATCATCCATATGAAGGAAAAAAAGACGAATACAATCTTTAAGTGTTTACTCAGCCGTAGAAAGTTGGACAATAACTCCACAAACAATCACAACGTGACGTCGTTAGCTTCACCATGACCCCCAAGGAAGTACCCCCTCCCCCTCCCCCCGAGCCATCGAGTCATTACCGACTTATTAACCACTCAGCGTATAATCTTCCCTAGAGATAAGCCGCCCTCCCATCCTCACTCTGCTCGTGGCATTTTCTCTTTATCTCATGCTCACCGCATCCCCATGGGGACACTCTTCAAATGCACAACTGAACACCGTTGCGAGTGTTCCTCATCGATACGCGTCCCCAAAATATAATTATGACACAAGAAAGGAATAAAACTGAAGGATGTCCGCTGAAGGACCTCCCCCTAGCCTCTCGCTTGCCTACTTGCCTGCTTCCGGTGGCCAATTGATTCGGTTTAATGGAAAATTCTTGAATCGTTCGTGTTACCTTGCCAAGTGGAAAATTTCATTGAAATTGATGTCCTTTATTGCACAGCAAGCTCCCACTGGCAATGATAACACCCCAGCGCTCGTCAAGCCGGTTGCCATAACTCCCGCGAGGTTATTGCCTTCAGATAACATGAAGTCCCCGCGGAAAGGTGCGACAAGTTCTTTTGTTAGCCCACCGAACTGTCGCGCTGCCTTAATTATCAATTCAATTCGACGAACCGTAAACAATCTGTAAGTGACAATCACCGCTCGGGCAGATTTGAATGTTTTAAGTAGCTGACACTCCACTCCACAAGGAGCGTAGCTGCGCAACACAACCACCGGCACCGACAGCCACCACCCTGGAGCGTATTGTGTGTCTATGATTTTTTGTGAAATGGTAATTTTGAAATTGATCCCCGTGACGTGTGTCCCCTCTGACGTGCGGGGGTGACTGCCAGCAATTCATATCGCATAACGATACAAGCCATTTAATCCTGAAAATAGTACCATTCGCATGCTAACTAATGTGGGTTGTTGCATCGATAAATAACCACTCCCTTGGCGATTATCCTTTTCCGATATCCACCTCACTCATATTCATAAGCACCGCATCTGTCTGAGGCTGAGTAGAGTGCTCAACCCCTCAACCACCCAAACTCGAAACTCCTCCGCCGGGGCCCAGAGGAGGTGAACGACAATAAAAGTCCATCAAGGGCCGCCAGGATAATATCATGAATTTCGAAAAGTCTCCAAGACATCGTACATTTTTGACATTTCACTGGCAAGGGGGCGCAGGGTGAATGGCCATCGGTTCGGTGCGTTTTAGTTTAACGGACCGAATTTCCGGTTTGGGTTTTTCCCTCTTCCAGCGCTCTTGTCGCCTTCTTTTTTCTGTGTCACTAATCACTGGCGATATCCTGAGGAAAACGTTCAATGGTGGCTTTTCGCTTTCAGGAGTCAGTCAGGGACATCAGGCCATCGCCGATTCGAATGGATTCAAATGCGAAATTGGTTGCGACAAGGAAATGAGGAGTCATAAAAACCGTTTCCATCGACCATTAGCTGACATATTTTCCAAGAAGGATTCGCTTAGATTTCTATGCGAAAAGGAAGTAATTATTTATGAAATATTAGTGAGCTCATTCGGGGGTGTGCTGTAGCGCTTTAACTTGCGAAGCTGAATGGGTTCTAGTCGTGGACATTTATGGTGAATCGAAGTGATAAATTGGTCTAAAGGCTCGTTAAAAACGTTCTCATTTAGTAAAAGATTAGCCGTGGGAGACCCCTTATCCCCCCTAAATTCCATCGGGCAGTCTGACTTCGAGCTGGTCAGTTGTGCAGACAAAGCGTCAGTGAGATAGCCTTGGTGTACACGGTGACCGCTTGTTGTGTTTCAGTCATCCAAGGAAAGGAAAGAGCGGATAGTCTCGCGAAAAAGGGGTCTGAGCTGGGATAATCTCTGGCACTCCCTTACGCACATACGCTCTGGACAGAGTCAGATCTCGATGGCTAGATCTGGGTATTGGAGCAACAGCCATGGCTCTATGGCCGACGCTAAACACGATGAGCTCATGATCATTGATCAGTGTTAATCGCAAGGATGCCTGCTAATAGGAGTCCTTACCGGGAACTGTGCCTTACGAACACATGCAATACATCTGAGTATACCGCATAATGACTTTTGCAGAATCTGGAGAGATGAAGAAGAAACCGAATCCATCCAACATCTGATCTACGATTGTCCAGACCTCTTCTTCGTCTTTGTTTGGCGCTACAGTCCGGGGTGGACCTGGGCCTCAACCAACAATCCTCTTCAGCCAGCACGATCTTTCGCCAGCTGCCTCCAGTTGTGCACACCAAGTAGGTCCTTCTCCACTTGTGTGCGCCATCTCGTTGCGTTGTCCCAATGGCTCTTCGGGCCGGAGCTGTAGTATCAATCCGCTCTACGTGACCTAGCCATCTTAAGCGTTGGATCCGAACACGCTTAACTAGGTGCATGCCGCTGTACAGCCCGTACATTTCCTGGTTGAATCTCCTCCTCCAGGCGCCATCAATACAAACATGACCAAAGATCGCATGAAAAACTTTTCTCTCAAAACGACCAAGAGCTTCTTCATCCGCGTCCATGTCTTTGCGCCATAGAGGAGGACGGGGATGATTAGAGTGTTATATGACTTGGTGTTTCGGAGATGGCTCTGTTACTCAACTGTCTCTTGAGCCCAAAGAAACAGCGATTGGCAAGATTAATTCTGCGCTTGATCTCGGTACTGGTGTTATTGTCCCCATTTACTGCAGAGCCGAGGTAGACGAAGTCCTTTACTACCTCAAAGTTGCTGCTGCCCATTATGACGCTCGGTCCGAGACGTCGATGTTGTGCGTCCTTTCGTGATGACAGCATGTACTGTGAGGCAAAAGCCTCATTGACAGCTAGCTGTGTTCGTCCAATCAAGTCAATGTCGTCCGCGTAATCAAGCAGTTGAACGGACTTTTGAAAGATCGTGCCTCTGGTGTTGACATTTGAATTTCGCACTGAGTTTCGATTGTCCAGCCCTAGCTAAGAAAAAGAAGCAGTTTCAATGAAAGCTCTTATTCGTAGAACTAGAGGACTTAAGCGTTTTTGGACTGAAACACAGATTCATTTGTGGATCTGGTTGGATTTCGGGCTAAAGTACGTCTCATAGTAGTAAACAATCCCAAGCAAAGGCATAATGGATCCAACACGTTGGTCACCGCCAGAGAGTCAATCCGGCTTATACCGCGGTTGGGTACGTGCATAGACAACGACGTGATTTTGCTAACTGGGCGTTGGAAATGTTGGTCGTAAATCCAGGTTTTGGACACAGAAATCATCTTCTCGGCTCTTTTTTGTCTCATCGACTATGTCAACAAGTAAAATTGCGATTATTGGAGCGAACACAATCCACAAGCATCAATGCATCCACAAACATTTACTGTTTGGTGCGGTTCAAGGTATGGCAGCCTCATCGGACCTTATTTCTTTTAAAATTAGTAAGGAAACACCGCAGTGGTGGCCCGTGGCGTTGTGATTATGTGCGTCGACTCTTACGCACTTGGACCTACCTGTCTAGGTTCGATTCCTGGTACGACAAGAAATACTTTCCACGGCCCCACCTCTTTCGAGCCACTGATAATGCTCAAAGAGTGTAACTGTCTAGAAAAAGCTTCTCAAACTTGGCCGCTGTGGTTCTAACAAGTGGTACAGGCCATTCTGGCGTACGTGATGTCCTTACTTTACGCTTACAAGCCGACCACTTTGGACGAGAAGGCTACATTCGAGGAGTTTCATTTCCACGGGTGAATGGCCAACTGGAAGCCCAGACCGAACCACAAATTATGGTCCATTTTTAGAGACAGTGTGCTAGGCGACACTCAAATATTAAATTATTCACAACTCCCAAGGAGGCATGAAGAATTCATTGTAACTCCATACAAATCCCAGTGATATCCTCCACGAACGTGACACATTTGCTCCAAAATTTGCTTCACCGACTTAAGCTCCTTACAAACTACTATGCTGCCAAAAGTCCGCCAGACGCCTCATAAAACATCAATAATTCATCAAGTCAACGTGTCAGATTTCACAAGATTCCTCGAAAATCCTGCGTCATCTCCTCCGTCCAACCAGTCGTCGTACCTGTCAGTGGGGCGTGCTTATGCAATCAGAATGAATTACGGCCACTCCAGCTGAGTTAATTTGCCGAAAAACTATAACTCCCACCGCCGCCGCCGCCGCCGACGCCGGAAGCTCAGAAAAGGTCAGTCCATCCTAATCCGAAGTCATAACTAAATTAAAAGTTAAGCAGAAGATTCACTCTGTCATCTCACAGGCGTAGTCCACCCCACGCGTGCATCCCCCTCAAATCACCCCTCAAGACACTGCTAAGACGCTGTAAACCACTCAACAGGACTTCAGTAAATTAAACCAACAGTGCGGGGATTAGTAATGGGAGACAAGGACCCCGGTCTCTTGGTCAAGCGGATTACGAAATTTACGATTTACATGAATCCATCGACCGCCCATCATGTTACCGATGGCAACCAGCACTCCCCCTGGACGCGTTGGGATGCATATCGCTCGAAACCTAATGAATCCAAGGAGTCACTGAGCAGAAGGGAAAATGAATCAACTGTCCGGCTAAGAGCGTTGCCTCCTGTCGCCCCTTGATATGGTCATGTGGTCGTGTGCACGCACACACACATTCACTTGTAGAATTCTTTAGCTGATTAAGCATCAAATCGGGTCTTGATTGCATTAATCAATTGCGTTCGTCTGCTGATATGGAGTTCGAATTCAGCATCGATTCCACCCACCCTGAGCCACTGAAGTCGGTCCGGCGGGTGGATGGACTGGGAATGATGAACGAGCGTACTACCTCGCCTCCTGACTAATGAACGAGAAAAAATTTCATCCACTTCTAGGGTATCCTTGATGTCGAGTGGTGCACACGATGTCCATCCTTCGGCGAATGTGCAATTTGGGAAATTAAGTTAATGAGAGAATAAATGAGCGCGATGATGGCTTCCATTTAATGGAATTAATGGCATGGATTTCTTCCAGTCTGCGAGGGTATTCATTTCACTTACTTTCTTTTTTTTTTTTTGCTTTTCATGCCCGTCACTTTAGCGATGCATCCACGGGACGAGAAAATTCATGAGATGTTGCAAGCTGGTGAACAGCCGATGAGGTGGTTTGTGAGAATGGTGTGCGAAGAATGTACTCACTTGGTTGTCCTCCATTAATTGCATTGAATTCAGTTTTAAAGTCGATTCCGGTGTCGATGTTGCAAAATTGTACAGAATCTGTTGACGCAGATTGGAATATAAGCTCCAGAATAAAGGCGAGTCTTCCTCCTGCCAGAAACAAAGAAGTAATCCTACTTCAACGTCGCCTGTAGGGTCCTGTCAATCGAATTGTCTGAACGTCTAAACTTGTGTTGGATAGTGCTATTTGGCACGTCCCTGTGCGGGCCCCAGTCAGACACATCAACTATAGACCATATTTTACACTAAGACAAATCATGGAGAACACTAGCGACTTTCAAACAGATACATGCTGTTTTTTCATCGCATACGACAGGTTCCATCGGAAGGAGCTATTCGATGCGATGGCCGAATTCGGTATCCCAGGCAAATTGATCCGGTTGTGTTGCAACACGCTAACATATACGTACGTGATGCACCTTGCAGTTCGGTTTCACATTTTTTTGCAGTCCAACTTGGGTTGGGTAGATGCCATTTTAATCGTCGCGCGTTTCCTGTGTGGCCGTGGTTAAAGCTTTCACGGCGACTGAAGAGCAATCGAAGTGTGCTGGCTTTAAGTGCAATGAGGACAAAACAGAGTGCATACTTTCGGTGAAT
Organism: Eristalis pertinax; assembly: GCA_907269125.1. Lineage (NCBI taxonomy): Eukaryota > Metazoa > Arthropoda > Insecta > Diptera > Syrphidae > Eristalis > Eristalis pertinax. The sequence continues at coordinate 54,477,214 of OU026145.1, forward strand.
TTTCCGGTCGACCAACTGACTGAAAATAAATGAAATGGGTCTAGGTGTCGACTCCAAAGATCTCACTATTGCAAGTTCTCTGCGTACTCAGGCACAAACCATAGCGATCAAAGAGGGCCTGTCCTGGCTCAAGAAAAATGTAATATACAAAAAGGATTTTTCTGTCCGTTCGGGAAAGACCATCAAGAGGCAATCCACCTTCTATGTCGCTTGGCACGAGTTACCAATTTTTTAGACACACAAAATAAATACAATCAACCACAAACAGCTAGAAGGCACCAACATTTCGTAAAACGAGCAAACATGGCCAACATTTCAAACAGTCACTCTGATGGCTCGGACTAAGTAGGCTACCACGCAGGCCCCGCATATCCGCCAGCCGCAGAATTGACACGCAAGTTCGCTGGATGCTTGTCCCAAGAGGAGGAGCAGACCACACAGCAAAATGTTGTCTTAATGCCTTCAAAATTCAAATTGATACAATACTTTGTAGAAACTCACTTCGATCGAGAAGCTGAAAACGAACGACAGGTTGCTGAAGGCACTCACAAAATTGTCCGCCTGACATGCCATCGCCCCCCAGTCTCTAGGGACGCGGTATCATCGTCATCAGTGGCAAAAGTCAAAGTCAATCTCCCACACTCATCACTCTGCGAATAAGTATGCCTTCAACTATCACACCCTCTCACTAAGGACACTTTACATTCTCGTCAAAAAAAAATCCCATCCTCCCCAATGTGACTGAAAGGAACTCAACTTGACAGTGTATCTGCATCATTTTTCATGGTCGATGTGTCACTTACATTCGTGTATTGTTAACGTGTACGCGCGTCACAATCCGCATCCTGTTCGAAAGAAATTTGCATTCAACTGAATAAACATATGCGATGTCGGGTTAAAGCTGATCCGCCTCCCTTATTCCGGTAACACATGCTTTGTGTGGGGGAGGGGCAATCATTTATTTGGATGAGAAAAATGATGAAAGATTCGTGGCACACACTAAGAAAAAAATAAAAAGAATCGCGACACTCCATACATCCTGTCTTCACATGCGTCTTTATTCCGGGTCCCGAAGGAGATGACGAAGCCGTGCAGAGAGGACGGGCAATTTTAAAATTGATGATTTCACATCATTTTTCAAAAGCGAAACACTTTAGTGTGTGACTTAAGGTATCGTGGTTGACACGTGGTGGGGTTGGGGTCGCACCGTCAGCGATGACTGCATGTGACACCCGCTCGAGGGAGAGGGCGGGTGGCCAATGCACACATGAGGTTGTTGCAGTGATTAATGATTGTTTTTTTCGTTTTCGTTCTTTTTCCATCAATTTAATCCATAAGTAGTTTTGAATCAACCTTAACTCGGTTTTGAATACCAAGAGCGGCGTTTGCACTTGACGGGCCATGTTGGCTATGGAGGCAGGTGTTCGCTGTTAGTTATGCTGAAGGATCTAATCATCCCTTTACTTCGCAGTATAGTTACCGGATACATTCTATCTGCTAGGGGAGAAGTTAATGTTGTTATGTCCCTAAAGTAGGGAACGCTAGCCATAACACAGTGAAAGACTTTTGGCCAAGATGCTTGGACCTTTGGAAACTGATCAACGTACTTATGTATATATTGTATGCCTTAAACTATCGCACCCTCTCACTAAAGACACCTTAAATTCTCGAGCTAAATTGAATAACATAATTTAGGGAATCTTAACACCGAGATTAAAGGCAGAATAACTCTTGCCAACCGCTGTTTCTTTGGCCTCAAGAGGCAATTGAGTAGTAGAGCTCTCTCTCTCGCAAGCTAACAGTATATAAGACCCACATCATCCCTGTCCTGCTCTATGGCGCAGAAGCCAGACAGACAGTCTCAAGAGCAGATGAAGAAGTCCTTGGTCTTTTCGAGAGAAAAATTCTGCGTTCCATCTTTGGTCCTGTTTGCGTTGATGATTTCTGGAGATGAAGATACAGCAATGAACTGTACGGGCTGTACAGCGATATGAGCCTAATCAGGCGTCTACGGACTCAGCGCCTAAGATGGGTGGGTCATGTAGAGCGCATGGACAACACTGCTCCAGCCCGAAGGGTCTTCGAATTCGAACCAGTGGGACAACGCAATAGAGGACGCCCACGAAATCGATGGCGCCAACAAGTGGAGAAGGACCTCAACTAAATTGGTGAGCGAAATTGGAGACAGCTGGCTAAAGATCGTGCCAGCTGGAGAAGCTTGTTGACTGAGGCCCAGGTCCACCCCGGACTGTAGCGCCACTAGAAGAAGAATTTAGGGCGAAGGTAAGGAAACCGCGCTGCATGACGTTATAAGCGAAACTGGATGATACTAACTTCCTTTCGCGAGGGATTCGGAAGCCATGTCCGTTCCAGGAGTTCTCAAGCCAGGAGTATGATCTTAGTTGGAGCATTGGTGTCCATTCTCTCGATTTGGATGAGCCCCTGCATTCAGTGTATATTTGTATATCATCCCCACAGGGTTCTCCTCCATTCAACTGTCTCGGAGATACTTATTTTTCACTTATTTCCTTTAATCCCTGCGCGACATCTCGTTCGGAAATCTGCATCGTGTTTGAGCTCTCTCCAACTCAGTACCTAAATAACTCGATTCGTCTTCAACTGTTCCGCGCCACGTTAGCGTAAGTTAGGGTAAGCGGATTCCACCACATGGAGTTGTCCTCGCGCCGTATCCACTGTCTAACTCTCTTTCACGTTCTCCTTCGTATTGTGATGTTTATACATTTTTGGGCCGTTCTCGTGTATAGTTGTTCGTTCTTTAGCGGTGTGTTAAGGGCATTCAGTTTGGGAATATTTATTTCAGTTCCACCTTATTTGTCTTTTAGATTTGTGGGCCATCAAGTGAAGGTCCATTAGCCGATGCGAAAGTAGACAAACATCGTCAGGTGTTTAAGGTAAGATCTCATAATCCATCGAATCCCATAATTTTCTTCCGTAAATCCTGCGCAGAGTACGTCGTTGATAGTCACCAGAAACACTAGTGGCAACAGTGTGCACCCTTAACGAACTTTAACTCCATGACAGAACTATTAGAGCTTTTATTTCTTTGCTGGGAGATTCGGTGCGTATTCGGGGATTTCTTGCGATGGAATACTCGTCAGAGTCGAGTCCATCCGTCATCGTCTAAGTGGTTTAAGACAGTAGACGAAATGCTCTGTCCATCTAGTTGGCTGATCCTCATCCGAAATCAGAAGGTTAACGCCTAGACTCTTCACGTTCCGACCACAAATCTGTTCGTTGGTGATTTTGTAAACAGTCTTGCTGTCGCACCTATTCGCTGCGTCTTCAACCCTTAAAGCCAGTGTGTCGATGTACTGACGTTGTCACGTCTTAAACGCACTCACTTCCTTCTTCCGATAGTGGACTTCTAGTTCGGTTCTCTCTACTGCTTGTGGCAGATATGAGTTTATACAAAGGGCAATTTTTTAGATGGGATATTCACACCATATATTACAAGATTTAAGTCATAGCTTCAAAGAGTACCCCTCATGGCGAAGTTATCACCGACACTCTGATCAGGTACTAGTCATTAACGACGTCCCAGAGGAGATCAAATATTCGGAAACCAAGCCAATAACCTATGACAGAGACAAATTCCTTCCGACAATAAGTCGACTCGAAAATGCAATGAAAACTCTACTGAGATATGTCTATCAACGTCCAAGAAACAATGTTGATCTTATTCTCCAACAAAAATTGCATTTCACAGTCTGAAACTGGCAAGAAACTTAATAGCCAAGATGTCCCCTTTACCCAGGTTTCCATTGAAATCTCTTAGAGCGTGGTGTCGAGGATGCGGAATTAATACTAATACTGCATTCTAGGAGATCATAGAAGTCATCGTTGCTGTTGTCATACCTGTTCTCTGTCGAGTGTGTGCAAATCAGACAGATGGTCCCAAGTTTAGCCTTCATGTGGACTGTTATGAAGCTTTCGCATTTACAGACAACGCTTAAGGTTCTTTTGCTAAATCTGCCTCGAACAACAAATCCACATCCAACTCAGCACCTCTCTCTGTTGAAATCACCGTAGTAGATGTCACAGGTTTTCGTAGTATTTTTGACCAGCTTATTCCACCGCCCTTCCTGGAACGCGGTAATGTCTGCTTTATAGCAGTCCAAGGCCGCTGCGAGTTCTTCTTCAGCTGCAAATGGGCTGCCACTGTCCTCACATTCTACGTCCAGAAGCGAAAATCTTGAGTCCGTCTATATCAGAGGCTTGTAGTCGCGTCTGAACTATAAATATTTTAAGCGGCATAACTTTTATTCACTCTCAGGTAAGTGGATTCGGAAGCACCTGATGTTGGTACCCTCTGAGGCTCTGAGCCCCTCCATTGGCCCTAAGAGAATAGGACTCGTTTGCCACCGACTCTGCACCTTTTAGACATGAGCTAGGAATACGGCGGAGTAGCGTCTGCAGATAGCTCTCTGCCCACTCTCTCTTTTGCAGCCGCCAGTGACTTCCTAGGGGGAGGAGATATTCCAAATTCGGGTGAAGGTGCTCGACTCCAAGATTTCACCACCCACCAGGTGTGAGTAGGAGTTCGTTGACAGAGGCTAGGTACAGGTTAACTCCATTGTTGCATCACTTTCTCAGGTCTAAATTCTTGTTTTTCGCCTCATCTGCTTTTGTTACATTGGCTGGTTGGCCCTTCTTATACTTGCCAATACGACAAGTTCTTAAAATAATTGGCGACATAAACATTCATACATGCATCCTATCTCAAAATGTATGTAATCGTAGAGTCGGAAGCTATCCTTTGAGCGACAGTAAACATGATTTCAAACGATTCGTCGCCTTGACTTCTTCATGTCATATTAGTTCCACTGCTCGAATAAATATAAAAATGATGCTAATTTAAAGTTTAAAAAATCTGACGATCATAAAATAACGAAGCAAGCCGTCACGAAATTCAGAAGATACTCCGGTTAGTCGACTTTGGAAGACTCGCTTCACTGTGCTCTTTTCCCACGCAGTGCAGACACATTGTCATGGAGTGGCCACAAAATCTCCCACACTACTAGAAACACGCCACAAAAGAAATCCCTGCAAGCAGCTTCCGTATTCCCCGAAGACGAGCATTATACCCCTCATCATCGGTTTGGTCGTGATTTACGAGTGTAAACAGCCGCCTGTGCAACCCTTCTCTTGCCACGAATACAACACACCACGCCCGAATAACTTTCGCAAACGATTTATCCCTTTCGATAAATTTCTAAATTTGTTCGCAAAAAAATGCGAAAAAGTATTTGCAAGTTCTGATGTGGGAGCAGCAAGGACAACTTCAATAATAAGCACTGCAGAGCACCGGCTCTGGATATTCAAACTCGGAGTAGTGCCTCGCGCTGTCATCATTATCCTCGCCAAGCGTCCAAGTGCTGGGAGTTGCCACATGCTGCCAGCCCACTCGTCGAACACATTCACAGAAAACTCCTCGGGGAACGACGCGACGCCGTTTGAGTAATGATTGCTGGCGAAACGATTTCCTGGATCAAAATAACACACAGAAAAAAAAAAGAAAATCTCGAGAATCGCGAAAAAAAGGAGGAAAAATATCCCCACCCACCCGAGAACTGATGGAAAAATCTCATTCAACTCAGCACCGCATGTGGAAAAATCTCTTTCACTTTCCCATTGAATGTGTTTACGCATCATTTGGAGTGGGAGCGATGTCCCGGGGTGCACAGTGATAGGAAGCAAACTTTGTGCATGTGACATCATCACCTTTTCCTCGGAGGGCAGGGGTGAAAGGAATGTATCTGTCTTTCCCCTAGTGAAAGTGAACTCACACCCCTCGCGACGCTGATGGTGGCTGTTGGAAAGTTCACAGCGAGACACAATCTTGCTTCGTTTTTTTTCGTTTTCGGTGGATTTTGCACTCGCAAAAGATTTTAATCTGCGAATATTAATTTTTAACGAGAACACTGCTGGGAGCATGATTAATAGTTCGACAGGATATTCTTCGTTTGTCGGCAACAGCAACAATGCCAGGGTTGGCGCTCGAAAGGGGTGTGCTTCTGTTGACGGAGATGATGGTTCATAAATGATTTTCGTTTCTTCAAAAGGGTTGGGTTGGGCGACATTAGTTTTTATGGTTAATCGAGGGAGAATCGCGATGTCAGCTTCGTCCGATAAGGAGTCAGGAAAGTGTTCATTTTTACGACGGAAATGTCAGTGCTCATCATCGGAATGAGACATTTGCAAGTTTCGAAGAACATTTCACGACGAAGTTTCGAGACTTTTTGAAGAGTTTTTTTTTTTCCGTTTAACCCTTGAACCAAGATTGTGTAGTGGGAAGGAGACGGAGATCCGGATCCGTCTTTACGGTTTTTTTTAGTTTTCTTCTAGTCTGGCAATTGGTTCTGGTGCGGTTAAAGTTAAGCCGCCAGACCTGGCAGTTGCACACATCGACACATCGTCACATCGTCACATCGACACATCTTTCAAATCATATCCCTGAGTGGTGGGCCGCAGACAGTTTTGTCTTGTCTGTGCAAGCGAAGCAAAAGCCGATCAACAAAATTCAGCTTTACTTCCGCGCATCGTGACTTGCCGGAGTGGCCACAACTGAGTATTTAGATACACGAAAATATTCATGTACCAATTGAGTTCATGTCTAACAAGACAATACGTCCTTTCTGGTTAAACTTGGCAACAGAATGTTGCCTCCCAGTTGTGTCATAAAATCCAGCAATAGTGGCCTCTTCTGAGACCATTACATCGTTACAATTTACGTTACGTTACGTCGCTAGAGCCTACGACGAGCAACTAAGCTTGGCCGAAGGCTTTAGGAACGGATCTTGTTACTGATCCCGCAGTACTATCTGTATTCGCAGGGAATAGTAGATGTATCTAAGCAGCAATTCCAACAGCTACTCATCGGGTACAACCAGTGATAGGTATAGGGAGTCATAGGGAATGCCACTCCAGTCGACAAGGTAGTCCTCCCACCTAGCTTAAAAAAGGTCGGTACAGCCATTAAAAAGCTTAACAACAACAAAGGCTCAGATGGCTGGAGAAAAGGTGGAGGGAAGCATGCAGAAACACGAAATGCAATGTCTTCTATCAGTCAGTCCAACTGTTCGGTTATGCAAATAACATCGACAATGTCGAGCGTTATGAAAGCGTAGTGAAAGCTTTCACGGCGATTGAAGAGCAGACGGAAGAGACAAAATATATGCAGTCGAAAAAAAAACATTCTGTTACACACCTCCTAGGACAAAACATAACGATGGAAATCTACAATTTGGAGGTAGTGAAGGAGTTTGTCTACCACGGGGCAAACCTTTTTACAAAATATTACAAATTCTTATTTTACTTATTCTAATATATTTAATCATGTAATTATGAATTTTCTCGTTCAACTGATGACAGGGTGAACTTGTAAACTTTGTGTGGGGACGTTACGAATTGAGAAGTGTGAATGACGACGGCTAGACGATTTATTGTAAAGGGTGGTTAAATTTTAAGGGTCGATGTTGACTTTGCATAAAACACAAATTATCTCATCCTTTAGCTTTTGAATTGTTGCTGGCTTATCGACGTACAGCTTTTCTTTCAAATAAACCCAAAAAAAAATCCAACGGTGTCAAATCACATGATCTTAGCGGCCAATTAACATCGCCACCAAGTGAGATAACACGACCATTGAATTTGTCGCGCAAAAGAGCCATTGTTTCGTTAGGTGTGTAGCAAGTGGCACCGTCCTGATGAAACCACATATCGTCCACATTCATATCTTTCAATTCGGGCCATAAAAAGTTCGTTATCATTTCACGATAGCGAACACCATTCACAGTAACTGCCTGACCGGCCTCATTTTGGAAAAAATACGGCCCGATGATATGCCGCCAGCCCATAAACCGCACCAAACAGTCACTCTTTGTGGGTGCATTGGTTTTTGGACAATCGCTCTTGGATTATCATTCGCCCAACTGCGACCATTCTGCTTATTGACGAATCCACTGAGGTGAAAATGTGCCTCATCACTGAAGATGATTTTCTTCGAAAATTGATCATCCACTGTTGCCATTTCTTGCCACCATTCTGACCATTGATGACGCTTGAAATGGTCAAGTGGCTTTAGTTCTTAAGTCAATTGCACCTTGTAAGCGTGTAAATGCAAGTCTTTATGCATAATGTTCATCAACGACGAGCGTGAGAGGTGCAATTGTTGGGCACGACGACGGGTTGAGGTGGACGGCTCTTCAGCCACACTATCGCGAACAGCAGCAATATTTTCTGCAGTACGAGCTGTACGAGCATGCACTGGTGTTTTAACATCTCCTACAGACCCGGTTTGCTCAAATTTTTGCACGATTTTTTCCGATTGTACGGACATTTGGACGATTAATCACGAAGTGCACGATGTGCATTTTGATTTGAACGCCCATTTTCATAATAAGGCTGAATAACTTTAACGCGTTGCTCGATTGTGTATCTTTCCATGGTTCAAATTGAGTTAGTCTGAAATTGAGAAATGTCAATGAAATGCAGAAAAAAACTTGAAGTTTAGGTGTGGTTCACATTCAACATCACCCTTTATATGCTGTCGACAAAGAATGATTCCGTCACACACCTCCTAGGACAAAATTTCACGATGGAAATCTACAATTTGGAGGTAGTGAAGGAGTTTGTCTACCACGGGGCAAACTTTTTTGCAAAATATGTGTTACCAATTCTAATTTTACTTTCTATTTAACGAAGTAATTATGAATTTTCAAGGGAAACTGATGACAGACTGAAATACTTCATAAACTTTGTGGGACGTTACTGCATTGAGAAGTGTGAATAACGACGGCTAGGCGATTTATTGTATACACTAATGTTAGTTCTTCATAACGTCGATAATAAAGACCATAAACCAAGCAACAGACACCTTTATAGTACTTTAATATAGTTCACCTTAAGCGCGTACAAATGTAACACACGTTAAAAGCAGTTGTATGTTAGTGAGTCTCAACGAATATTTTCTAAATGACATCCATGGAAAAAGTATCAGAAAAGAATGTACGTATGATTGTGTCAAATCTAACAAACTGAAAGTGAAAGCAAAAAATAGTACACAAAATTCAAATAAATAAAACGTAAACAACGACAGCATGACTGTGCTTGACCTACAAATGTATGTCGTCTTTTTGACATCGCTGATTATAAATAAACCCCCAAGCACGCGAGTTGCTCATATCACTGCAGGGAAGGTGGATTACGTGAACAGTGATAAGACTGTTTTTTGCTTTCAGAGTCCGAAGTGATTCCCAAGCAAATAATCACCCTTTACAGTGGCAAACAAACGATGTGTTTGATTCCTTCTTATCCGATTATGCTTATGCTTTGGGCGACACTACATTCCGAGTCGGACTTGAACAGCAAACACTAGTGTTGCCTGGGTGGAGGGAACTCTTTTTGTTAGAATTGAAAGAACCACCCCAACTTCAGTGTTTCTGTTCTTTTGGAGTGGTTTGATTGCAACGGCCAATTTAAGCAGATTTATCAATGCTAGTAAAAAATGATCTCAATTGCGAAGTAGGTTTTAAGCAATGTGTCTTGTCTTTTGTTCAACCACGAGATTGTGCTCACTGGACAATACCAGAGGTACTGTCTTCCAAGAGTTAATTAATCTCGGAAATGAGGTAAAATGATTTCTTTCGAAAACGATGGCAACATAGACTTGGTTTAAGAATACAAAATATGTTGGGGATCACTATAGTGCTCCATTAAATTGATAACAATTCTAAGTAATTGGTCTAGGAGTGGCACCTAAATGAAAGTAAATAGCGTTTGTGACCAGCAGGCAGGGTATGTAGAAATATAAAGAAATTGTTTAGACTTATTATGTCCACTCCTAAATCACTGCCTGGCAATTCTCCAACTGTTTGTATGAAAATTAGAAAGCTTAACACGAGTGGTTCCGTTGAGATCCTTTCTCTTGTGTCAAACGATAAAACACCCAAGACAACCACCACCTACTCGTCCAGTTAAAATATATGAGACGAGCTAGCTGCCAAACTCGTCAAGGTGCTCAGGGTGGAAGGATGCAGGATGAAAGTCGAAATGAAGGACGGAGGCATTGAATCGGCAAACGGAAAAGAAGTAAAGATACACAACATTGTCAAATCGTCATAATGGACAGCTATAACTTCGATGCAGCCAGGGACTTCGTCTATTTGGCTCCGCAGTAAACTGTAACCAAACGCAGAAAATCATTGCCAAACTCTATTTTGTTCGGCTCAGAAGGCAATTCAGTAACAAAACCATCTCTCGATGAATCCAGATCAAGCATTGGTCATCCCTTTAAGCAGAAGACAATGGTTTCTACGTGAAAAAGGGTCTGCATGCGATTTTGGCACTTTTTGCGAAGATTCAATTACGAACTGTACGAGGCGGGCCAGGCATCTACAGATCTAAAGTGTTAGGGCCATGGAGAGCTCATGGATGACTTATCTTCAGAGTTTTTGATTCCGAGACTGTGGAACAACGCATCAAAGGATGTCCGCTTCTAAAGTAGCGCACACATGTGGGGAATGACCTTAACTAACGGGCCGTGGTTAACTGGAGCCAGCTGAACAAGGATCGCGTCTTGTGGTTCGATTTTACCCCTACTGGTGTAACATCAAAAGGGCAGTTTTTTTTACAAATTTCCGAACTCAAAAATTAACTCTCCTTTGCGGTCGTCAATATTTATAACTACCTCTTCTGCAGACCTTTTGTAGAGAAATGAGTACCTATTGCACTAGCATGCTGGTGTATTACTTTCTACGGGTTCGATAGCACAATCAATGGATATCATTTTGCGCCGTAGACACCAGGGCAAGCAGGATTATGTCTACTCCGAAGCTCCTTCGACAACATTTTATTACTTACGATTAGTCTGCCAGAGGAAGAATACCTTACCACTCAACGCAACACTAAGCCCAGATATTAAAGATTATAACCTCTGTGCTTATCACATCCGCACATGGAAGAGCTCAAGCGGCTTTTTCTGTGCGTTTAAACGTTTAATTACTAGTCGCTCCCACCCTCCGCCAATCAAAGGCACAACAATTATAATTGGATCTGCCACGAAATGCCACCCGAAAGAAATACGTCTGATTACCCAGAGCCACCTTCAGCCATTGAGCGCACCACCGCCGCCACCATCAGCAGCAGCAAAGTATGCCAATGAAGACAAAGCATTCGCCACTTTGACATATGTCAAGTCTTAGCGAGGCACAAATTAATTTTCCGGCGATGTGTGCACATCTGAGCCAACCCCCAATTACCGGGAAATTAGTTCGCCGTCTCGCAGCACAGTTGATCGGCTCACTGTCATCGCCGGCACTTGGCATCATTTTTTCACTGCCTCGCACTCACCACCGGGATGTGTCGCGTCCTGATAAAGCCGACAAAAGTGTGCGACCTAAATTTCATTAGGTAAGTGCCGTCAGTCACCAGTGAGAGCTCACCACCAGGCCATCGGCGAAGATAACGAAGTGATTTACTTCACACCCATCAGAGTAATGAACGCAGCGCACCACCCCAATGGGACAGCAGATGAGTCCGAATCTGTCAGGAGACACCTTTGGCCGACAACGACCGGGGGACGCAACACAATGGGCCGACTCCGGCCCGACCGCTGATTCCTTTGATTACTGAGGTGTGGGAAATTAATTCGAAAGTCATCTCCTGTAGGACTTGTTGAGAGATTTGTCATGGCTCTCGAAACAATGGAGTCGACCAAAAAGAAAAAAAAGACAAAGGGAATGTGGAAAAAATCCGCCAAGGAGCGGGCGGTGCAGGGAGAAAAAAAACCGACGGGATTACGTAAGTCCTTGAGATGGAGGGGAGAGAGTTTTCCTTTCAAGTTTGCCCCGGTGCGATGGCTGGCGCTCTTATGTCCATCCGTCTGGTCGTTTGTGCCAATGACATTCGCTTTTGTTTGGCTTAATTTGTGGCCCTTCAGTTCAGAGCTGAAGGAGGACTTCGGCACGCTGGATCCGGGAGTGGATATGGAAATGCATTTCTGGCACAAACAGCCGGATAGTCCTTAATTATGGGCATTTTTCTTCGCTTTGTTGCTGTAATACAACTCAATTTGGGAATAATTGGATTTTTATTTAACGAAGTCCGGTGGTTGGTCGGTGGTGCATGGCCTTAACGCTTGAAAGAACTGGTGGTACACAATCTTGGAGATCTCAGTTTAGGATCGGGATGGTTGTGCTACACTTGAAGGAGTCGATAAGGTGGAGCATTTGAGGGTTAAAAAACTATTGAGATTAGAATAGTTTCACAGGGATTTCCAGACCTTGCTCATGTTGACAGGTTGGGTATGAGTTGCATACGTTCACTGCTGTCAGAATGTCTAGAATGGCTCTGGTAAAATAACACGTTGTTCGCTAAGGACTAACGTAACTTTCCAATGATGTGGAATGAGCAGCTACAGGCTGCGGCGTAGGAGAGTACTGCACGACCTGTGGACGTGAGGAATCATCTCCACTCATTCATCGCTTAATCTCCAGCAGAAGTCGTTAGCAGGGTCACCCAATGTCTGCAAATGCTGTAAATGCTGTAATGACATGTGATTGCACCTATCAGGTTTGGTCTTCTCATCCTGATCAATCGGAGTAAATTCTGGGAAGGTCAGATTTGCTTGACATAGTGGGTCGTTATAAAGTGTAGTGTTCACATATCTGTCAATGAAAGAGCCACTCGTGGGCTTTGCAACAGAATGCGTGGTGTCGTATAACACAAATTCAGCTGACGGGTACCCCTGAGTTCACGAAAATTGTAGTAGTTTCAGTGAGCGAGGGTCATGCTTTTCTGGAAATGTTGGAGGAAAACCTTTGTAGTCTTTATCCTTTGAAATATTGTTTTTTTGAATCAAAGTGTGGTTCAGAAGACGTGCTTCAGACCGGGAGCGGAACAGTATGTCTAATGCAACAGAGACCGCCTGTCTCAGTTTGACAGGGATGATACTGAGGGCATTACAAAGTGGCGAAATGGGTTAGTGCGTCGACTCCTACGCCAGAGGTTCCAGGTCCAATCCCCGGCACGGACAATTCACGGACCCATCTCTTTTGAATCACTGACAATGCTCAAAGAATTACTGTCTAGAAAAAGCGAGATTTTCTTATGGCATAGCAACTCATGGGCCATGGCCATCTGCCAACAATAGAAAGCAAGGGTGTTCAGTATCCATGTTAGTTTCAGAGATTAAGGTCCGTGAACTTTGAGCTGGATTCAGTAGAGAGATGTCAATGAGGACAGCATTCGCTAGATTTGCCGGTTAGTTAGTGCCTGGACCTAGTTTCTTCAGCAACCACTCATGTTGTGCTGGTTACTGCTCTCTGTCGAGTCGAGAGACGTCGATTTTATGCCGATTCCGAACGACGACGTTCGACAAAAAGACTATAAAAATATTCATTGAACATTATCAGTGATTCAAAATAGGTGGGCCGTGAATTATTCAAAAGTATTTGTTGGAGAAGGCGCCCGGCACCGTGTGGTTAAAGAGCTCTTCCTCAAGTTGATCAAGTTCGGTATAAGTAAACACTTACAAGATCTTGATGATGTGCCCGCTGGTAGAAAGATGGCAATGACGAGTGGCAGTGTAACTTCTACCACGATCTTCGGCACTAAAAACGGTCTGTAACACCGATCGCCGTTTATACTATTCACTTCAGATTACATAGGTTCCATGGGGAATACGGTAAGGGGTAAACAGCTCTTTGTCTCAGACTTTTGTGTCTGATTTGATTATATTTTTGGTTGGTCAAGGACAAGAGTCCAGCCAAGTATGTACGAATCCAATTCATAAGGCGGCTGAGAGCGAATCCTACTACTTGCCTCGGCCCGAAGAGGCTCCGAGTCTGTGGGGGAACGAATCCGAGGACGTCCCTATTTGAAGTGACGTGAAGAAGCAGCTAAACCAACTTGGTGCGTGAATCTGGAGTCAGCAAGGGCACGATCACGCTTGTGTGGCAAGCTGAGAAGGTTTGCCGGTTGAGGATCATGCCCAAATTGTAGAAGAATGAAAGCAATTCAACGCTGCTTGCTTATTCTCTAAATCGCGTAGCATACCTAAGTGAAGGCTTATAATGAATCAATTCAGTTTGCAAGCAGTTAAATAAATTCCTCCTCACCACGCTATAAGGGCCAAGCAAAGAGGGTCTCAGTCTCAGAGTCGCCAATGTTACACCGTTGAAAAGTAATTGTTTTTATAAATGCACACCGTCACCAAATTTATTCGAACGAAATCATGAAATTTGATTTTAACCGCCGATTATAGCACCGATAGTACCTGCTGCACCTGCAACTTTCTTAATGTCCTTCACCGTCTTGTCGGTTGTCTTGATTACATCAGTACCGGCCTTCCCTACTGCTTTAGCAGCCTTACCCTGCACAAAAGCATACAAGTGAGCACAGGTCAGATGGGTTCATCCAGGCATACTTACAATAGACTTTATTGCTTTAGAGATGAAACTGGCCTCACTTGCTGCTGCCAAGCACAGCACAACAATGGCAAAGACTGCAAAGTACTTAGAGAAGTTCATGTTGGGGTTGGTTGAGTTGGAAAATTGAGTGCACTTCGATCGATTTCAGTCACTTTTATACTCGCTCGTGTATTGTTTGTCTTCTCTGCTGGCAATGTGGCTTCTTGCGGAATTTCAAGGTGAACTAACACCTTTCCAGTATTTGCCAAGATAATTGATATATTTTTTTTTAGTAAATATCTGCTGTTTTTCATCAAAACATAACAAATTCGATTTGAATTGCGTCAGAAGCGTGTTGGCTTGTATTTGGAGTGCATGCCAAATGAAATCAGCTAAGACAACAAGTTCTTCTGGTAAAATATGTCCACAGGTGACTGAGGATTTGGGGACGGCAGATGATGGGAGAAAGGACACGTGGCGACTTCAAATTGAACTAGTTGATGTGGGTTAAACGTAGGAATTCGTTCTAAGGTAGACGTTGGCACCCCACTGTCTTGTAAGTTAAAGGAAGATCCCATGTTGCTCATATTCTTTGCGATGGTGTTTCCTGAACGATTAGTGTGATCTTCCATACATACCAATGGTGCCTCAGTTGCAATTCACGAGTTAAATCTTATTAATAATTAATAATGAGGAACTATACCACGTGATCCAGTTGAATGATCCAATTGTGTCGCGCCACTTGAAGCAGTATACTCTGCATCTCGGTTTTTGTATTTCGGAACCTTCTGTAACGTGGAACACATTTTGGTAAGGAGATGATCTGTAGATTTATAGTGTATTTCACACCTGGTGGATTGAGATTTGAGATTCAACTATGAGGTGTACAGACTGTATTGAGACATGCGTATAGCAAAGCGTCTACAGCTCCAATGCATAAGCCGACTGGGCTATTTATCGTTTACCATTTACGGGCAGATTTGTGTCAGTTAAAATCCTCGAGGCAATTAAAATAATTTTCAATTCAGGTCTTCTCTTATTTAAGACGTTATTTATCCATTCTCGGATAAAGATTTCGACTCCCTTCTATGTCTAGGATGGCTGCTGATAGCGACCAGAGAGTGGAGTGCTGTTTTTGTAGAGTAGCCTCTGTGATATGCATGCTGGTTCGGAGATTGGAAATTAAATAGAGTACTCCTCCTTATTTGTACATCCACTCGTCTCTCTAGAGTTTTAAGAATGAACGATGAGAGAGTGATGCGTTCAAAATCATTGGGATTGCTTGTGACCACTTTTGCCCCTCTCCACAGTTCCGGAGTGTAGCTGAGTCTCAGACAGCTGCTGAAAATAGCCGTCAGGCACGGCGTTGTTGTTCTAAAGCCGTACTGTAGTTCTACTGCGGACTTGAAAGGATCAAAGCTGTTTACTGCTTAAAGCAGTTTGTGTGATGGTACGGTCTTTGGGTGCTGCTCACGCTCTCTGATGTCATCAGAGTTATCTGATAGATTATTATTTCCTGGGAAAAGGGTATATATTATTACTTTCAGAAGCTCTTGACTGGAGTCTGCCCTTGCTCTTGGAGATTTTTGTATGTTTGTTGGCATTGCCGGAACTTTAGATAATAATGGTCTTAGATGACTGCATTCCTTGGTATTTACAATGCATCCATATAAAGCATCCAGGATTAATTTTGTGCATTCTTAACTGCCTTTTTGTAGGTTTCAATGCTCTGCTTATAGAGATCCAAGTCGGCGTTTTTTGACTCACCATTTGCTCTATTGAAGCATCTCCCGATGGCTTCACCTTTCGTGGTCCCACCATGGTGGCGTCCTACTTTCTTTCAGTCTGCTCAGGGGTCAGGCAGCATTGAAGGCAGAGTTCGTGGAGGTTTTGGGATCCTGGTTCAACGCGGATTTTATGATATAGTTGGCGTTGAAGTTGTGTTGTACATTCTTGAAGCTGCTGGCTGCTGCTATATTTTGCAGTCGATACAAAGTTGGATAATCGATTATCAGAGAAGGATACATCGTTAAATACATTTCTTTATAGACATTTCTTCGTTGTTTGTCACCATACTAACGTCCAGAACTTTCTGTCTTATTATATTATTAAAGTTTGGCTCTGTGGTATGAGGAAGGCTTTAAGTGTAATAACTCGCTTAGTGAACTGCAATTTCCAGCCTGTGTCTGTGTTAACATGACGCAAATGAAACAAACAGGAGGAAGACCTCAACCAACTTCTATAGCTTTGATAGCTTCCTTGCTTGCATATTTTATAATGGAACAAAAAAAAATGCTAAGAAGCCGGTAAACTATGTACGCAAGTATTTCACAAATTTTTGGCGAGAATGCCTTTCCAAACGTTCAATTTAAGTTGTTTTGTATGGGTTCAAGTCTGCTATCCATCAAATAAATGATGGTGTGACCCAAGCTCTGTTCTGTCTCCGAAACTCTTTCTCGTTTTTATAAATGATCTCTTGTCTGCTACTTCAAATACAATTCATTCCTTCGCTGATGACAGCACCCTTAGTTTTTCATATTCATTCCAAGACTAACGACTCCGACCTTCGACCGTAGAATTGGAACTGCAGCAGTACGTTAAGCACATTAAATTAAGTGAACTAGCCGAATGCATTCTTTCCGTCCATGAATTCACCAGGTCTCGCCAGGAATGCCCATCAGTTTACCATTAAGCCTGCTTTCGGCAGGCACCTGTGGGTGTGTTGTCTAGAGTATATTAATCGAATCAAATACATTTGGAGTGAATCCAACGACATCGAGATTTTCACCTGAAAAAGTTGACAGGGTTTAGTAAGGGATTTTTAGCCTTATCCTAGCTTAACTTCCAACGGGGACAGCGGCCAAACTAGGCTACCTAGGGCTTTTGTACACCTGATCCGCAGTGATTTAAGAAAACAATGTGAACAGGTACCTTCTTCCCTTTCCCTCTTCATACTACCGGCCAGTATAAAAAAAAAAATTGTTCGATCATAGAGGTCTGCAACGAATGCCTAGAAACCAGTTTCTAATTTTTATTCATTGCTCTCACATGTTACAAACGAAATTGAATGAATCAGCCAATATTTGATTACTGATGACTGAGTGAATAACCAAACATTTAGTTCAGTGTACTCGAATATATTTATGCAACTCCGAGCCAATTTGATGCAATTCTCAACTACCGTACAACGATGCAACGATATTCTCAATTCAATTTCGGTCAACAACCATTATGTAAATTCGAAAAAATCAAATCACATTACCGTAGCCCATGCCACACAAAAGTGGTTGACAGTCATTACCAGCAAATATCTTCCCATTTGACTGCTTTACAACCCTTTTTGGCAAATTACACATTCACGCGTTTTATTGCCACCACCCACCAGGATGTGTATGTTCATGTGTATATCACAGGACTAACTGTCGCACAAGGATACAGTTATTGCACAGCGAAAGATATAAAATTTGTTTAGATTGTACATTCGTTTAGTTTGGTTCACATGAGAGGTTTCAGGGCTCCCCTTTCAGGTTTGTTAAGGGCGACAGAATTCTTTGGGGGCGGCATTTAAAGTGTACCATAGCGAGAAACATCTATAAAATTGCAATCAGGGCACACCGAGGGGGAGTATTGAAACCAATCGTCGAACTATTTGAAAGATACGATTTTAAATGTGTTCTAAGTCTGATTTGACGTGGTCTCTCTGGTGGGGTTTAAGCGATGGGGTCATGGTCCGGAATGATATGGCAGCGAAAGATATCTGTGGTCGGGGAGTGTTTTTTGTAAGAAAAATAAAATCTTAACCACCGGCGACGTCTAGATTAGGGAGAATGAAAGGACAGTCGCTGGTGTCTGATTTAGATGGTCCCATTTTGAATTCATCTTAATCCTCTGTAAATGTCAACCTGCAGGATGCGCTCTCGTCGGATGAAAGTTCACACAAAACTCCACAAACCTAGGCTTGGTTAGACATAATAATATCGGGCCTAACTTCTCAGCAACCACTCGTTTTGTGCTGTTCTCTCACGAGTGGAAGTGACCTACAGTTTAATGCCTACTCCGAACGGCCAAGTTTGAGAACCATTTTTCTAGCCAATTATACTCATTGAGCTTTCTCAGTGGTTCGAAAGATGGTTAGACATACGAGTGTCATTTCCTCACATTTAAGTTCTATAAATCATGACTCCACGAAGAAGCGAGAAAAAAACATTTGTAAATGCGATTTACTATAATCACTCACTACACACTCTAATTGCCTCTACGGATGCATTGAATTCTATGACTCATCGCACACCACGTCTACGTACCTCTAGCAATTCTTTAGACGAGCCCCCCAAACATCACAACTCATTTCAACCGAACTTTTGAATGACGATCGGGACTTAATAAACCTGTTTGCCAGAGTCACACTACTCGCTGAGATACGATCGGAAGCTTGTTGTTGGTAGCGATATGATGATAGAGTGTGGAATGAACCAAAAACGCGACGTGAATAGGCTTCCGGCGATAAAATAAAAACGTTGGTGATCCCAGCTGAGTGATTTAATCGCTTCCGTTCTGGCGAATTTATACGCAGAACATGTTTGTTCTTGTCGTCTGATAATGGAAATTTGCCTGAAATGGGCGAGATATAAATTATGTTTTTTTTATTTCGAAGTTTTTGAAAAAAAAATTGTTTTCCGTTGAACTAGTGTCCAATTCATTGTGCGAATCAGAACTGAGCTTAAAAACGCCGATGACAACTTGGTGCCTTAGTACTTTTGCAAGTTCCTAGATAATGGGCTGCCGATGTTTAGAAGATGAACTGCGAATATTATTGGGCATTGATGAATGTTATGATGCCGACGATGCGTTCTTACAAGCAAAGCAGCGGCTGCTGTTGTTGATTGATAGTTACTATACACTGTATATTTTTTTAGGTGAAAATTTCGATGTCGTCGGATTCACTCCAGCCTTTGCATTCTGATAATACAGGTCTAAACACATAACCACAGGTGCACACAGGTCGTAGGTAAGCCTAGTTGGGCCGCTGTGGCAGTTGGAAGATGAGCCATCAAAAGGCTCCAAAATCCTTACTATACACTGTACATTTTTTTAGGTGAAAAATTCGATGTCGTCGGATCCACTCCAGTCTTTGCATTCTGATAATACAGGTCTAAACACATAACCACAGGTGCACACAGGTCGTAGGTAAGCCTAGTTGGGCCGCTGTGGCAGTTGGAAGATGAGCCATCAAAAGGCTCCAAAATCCTTACTATACACTGTACATTTTTTTAGGTGAAAAATTCGATGTCGTCGGATCCACTCCAGTCTTTGGATTTCGTTAATACACATCTCAACACATAACCACAGGTGTACACAGGTAGTAGGTACGTCTAGTTGGGCCGCTGTGGCAGTTGGAAGATGAGCCATGAAAAGGCTCCAAAATCCTTACTATACACTGTACATTTTTTTAGGTGAAAAATTCGATGTCGTCGGATCCACTCCAGTCTTTGGATTTCGTTAATACACATCTCAACACATAACCACAGGTGTACACAGGTAGTAGGTACGCCTAGTTGGGCCGCTGTGGCAGTTGGAAAATGAGCCAGGAAAGGCTGTCCTTACTATATCGGAAATTTGTTTGTCGTTTGCTACTACATAAATATGAATAAGTCCGGTGCTGTTAGGAAGAGCTGGTAGGATACAATTTATTGTAAGTAAGAATTTACACACTATTTCTCAACTAGCCAACCCTGAGCTATGGCAAAGTATCCTGGGCTGAACACTGAACACTGAGGAAAATCCTAGAGAAGACCAGCGAGCTCCAAATCGAGACACACCAAGTTTTTATTGTTTTTAAAGCCCCATACGCCAGCGTTCATCGCAAGAAGTTATTGGACGCGATGTCTGTATTCGAAATCCCGAAAACTGATCCGGTTATGTCGCACAACGCTAACACAGACTAGATGCTCTGTGCAGTTCGGTTCAAGGACCTCTGAAGCCTGCGCTGCATTTCGGCAAGGAGATGCGCTGTCGTGCGACTTATTCGATCTGGTACTGGAGAAGACAGTGTGGCGGGCATCTGTAAACAGGGAAGACATTATGTTCTACAACTGAAGTATAGATGAAACGAGCTGATCTTAAGGTCGATAACGACAAAAGAAAATATATGCTGTAGTGCTAGAAACGTTCCGCCGCACACCGCCTGAGACAAAACATCACAATCGAGCTAAAATGCTGTTGTAGTAAAGGCGTTTGTCCATCTAGGGGCAGACCTGAATCCACAAACGACATCTTAGTGGAGATACGATGCAGAATGGCTTCGACTGACACTAGTTCTGTTTGTTGAAACAACTGTCTCCATGGGTAGTAGAATATATTAAGCGAATAAAATGTGTTAATTTTTGTTCACTCCGAGATGATTTCATGTAAAGTTTTATACTAACAATGAGCAACTGTTTTTGTAGAGAATTGGAAATTCTGCACGAATTCAGGCCGTATTTGTCTTGCTTCAATACCTTAGACGGGAACTTTCGGGTGAATTAACAGTAGTGCATAAAAGTTAGGTTGGCTTGTTGCGGGGCTTAAATCAACACCGCTGGCATTAGTTTAAACATCATTGTACGAGTTTTGTTTGTGCCAGGCTTCGCTAATGATTTAGCGACTCGACTTCTCTGTTTCACACTTCGCACCTTAAGAATCCTCGTAACATGTTCCTAACAACTGTAGTGTTAGTTTCAACGTTTGCGATAGCAACTTGCTCCAGTCCCTCTGCACAAAAATTGCAATACACACTCACAATGGAATGGTAAATCAATTACGCTCTTTATGTCCTGTTTCATAATATTTGAGCGAAAGCAAACAATGAAACGTGACAAAGGCATGCATACGGACAAATTCAATTTTCCGATATCAAATGGCGATGTCACATTAAACTCGTTCGGACATAAATCACCAAAAATTCCACATTCATCTTCTTGTCCCGACAACAGTGCGGAACAATTCAATTTGCCCTCATTCCCATCTGCACCACATCCATGCACACAGGACGAAGGACACAGTATTTCCCCCGACCCCCGGAACATTTTCGAATATTTTTTCTCTCGTTATTTATGACAAAAAAGGACGCACAAAAAATGGAAGTAATAATCATGAAGGTGGTGTATAAGGAGGCAGGCGACCTTCTTCATACGTGACCCCACAGTCGAAATCAATTCCTCAGATTGTTCTTGTTGTCAAGAGTTCGGCGCGTGTAAGGAGGGGACAATGGAATCCTTCATTGTAATCGAGTGAATTCACGCACATTCCAGTCGAATTCAAAGAATGGTTATGAATTCGTTTTACTTTTGATTTCGATGTCCCCCTTTGTTGTGCGCCAGTATCGTCGGGAGTACGCAATGAAATATTGGAAAGGAACAGCCACCACGTCCGGAGATGCGCCGAACTTACCCAACTGTTGAGGAAGAAAAAGGCAAAATCCGCAAGAAATTGGTGTGAAAAAATCCTCATCGTAAATCCTTCAAAAGACAGACGGGTTACGCGATGGGAGCGATGACAAAGTGACTGGATTTTTTTCCCAATCCGAGTTTGATTGATTTTACTGGATTAGGGAGTGGGGTTGCCGTGGCGATGGTAAGACTATTTACGAGACAGGGACCTTTTTGGATGGAAAACAAAATCAGTGAATTATTTCTAGGATCTGTGCGAGATCAAACGGGCAGCGGTAATCCAAGGGGATTGTGTGTATAATTTTTTTTTTAAATTTTTGAGCAAGGACTCCTCGGGAGAATGATTAGGTGGATTAGAATGTAGCTGGAAACAGGCTTAGGTATCTATCACGACCATCGGTTTGAATAGCTCTGCAAAAATCAAAAAAAACGCTGTAAGTCAAATATTTTTTATTTGAATGAAATGGTGTGAAAATCATTTCGCATTTAGTGGCGACTGACAGGGCCAAAATCACTTCTACATGAACTAAAGATGCAGCTAAGAAACTCTGTGTGAGGAAGCTGTTGAGGAAGCTCTGGGTAAAGCGACCGACTACATTCGCAGAGAAGTTGAAGATATGCCACAGACTACAACCCGCATATATTTAAGACCAATGTGCAATAGGCACCTCCTCTCCCTTTCTCCCTCTATACCCGTGGCCGTGATGTGTCTTGACCCCGGACACTTAAGGGTATTAGGAATTACAAGAGCGCGCTCCAAGATAGCAAAAAGGGCATACTATTCTTGACAGTAATGCCCAGTGGTCAAACGAGTTTGCCAAAAAAAGCTGTGAGGGAGCCGCCATGGGAAGGAGCTGCACTGAAGGCTGTAAGAAATCAAGGCTCTGCATTCTAGTTGTGTGCCTGGCGAAGGATGAAACAACTTACTTCGGGCGCAAAATCGTTCAATGCCTTAAGCGTTGTTGAACTGAAACCTCGGAGGATTCATATCGTCATGGTAGAAAAATGTAGATGGACGCAACACGTTTTTCTAACTGACCCACTGTCAAAAGGCCATCAGAACACTCAAGTTTACCACCATGATGACCAACCAAACATGTTTATTTGTTTATAAAATAAATACTATCTTAACCAAATTACAATAAATAACTTAACGACTATAAATTCAAGTCTGTCACTCCAAAGAGCTTCCATGCCAATCTATCCTTTAACCGTTGCCACAACGTCCGCTGCCTGTTGGGCGATGGCGATAGTCTTGATTGAGGCATCGCGGATGTTCTGACCAGTTCGCTCCTGAAATTAAAAACAAAAGTAAATTTCGGTCAATAAATCTACATGCGAGTACTCCTCGATTGACTTACAAGTCGTTTTCCGAATTTCTTCAACCATCCGGCTTGAGTTTGTCCAGCGAATACGGAGAGAACGAGGGCAACGAAGAAGAACACTTTTGTGAAGTTCATGGTAAAACTGGATTTGGAATTGCAACTGAGTGTTGAACGAGGTAGAATCTCTGTTAGGTGACTGTTGGTACTGATGAAGGAAGCGATGTGGCTCTCAATTATATACTCCAAGATTCTTCAGTTATCAGCTGCGGACGGGGATTTCCTCGCGCGGGGAAACAGAATGAACGCAAAAATGCAGATGCTTGCGATAAGAGTGTGATTCCCAGTCGAGAGATGAATGAAATGCACGCCAATAGTCCGCGACGATTTTTCTCTTGATTAGATTCGTAGTACGAGTATTACGTGCTTCATTGAGTCATTCCCCTGAAGAGGTCCGATATTTACAATTGGATTTGCCGTAGGTCGCGGTCGTTGACTGAGGAATTCTTTATTCTATTACATCATAGGAAGTTGTGGGTATTGTTGGAAGAATTCTGTTTCTTTTTTGCTTATAAAGGGTGATTTTTTAGCTATTATCTTTTTGGCAACACTGGTTTAAACAGCTGACGCACGTTTCGTGTTTTGTTTCACTGTCAAACATCTTCAGTTTGGTCGTCTTACAAACGAACAACGCTTGCAAATTATTGAATTTTATTATCAAAATGCGTGCTCTGTTAAGAAAGTTCATCGCGCGCTTCTTCCATTCTATGGTCAGCTCATGTTTGGCCCAATGGGTACGTAAATAAGCAGAATTGTCGATTTTGGGGTGAATATCAGCCAGAAGCATTGCAAGAGCTACCAATGCATCCAGAAAAAGTCACAGTTTGGTGCGGTTTATGGGCTGGTGGCATCATTGGACCGTACTTCTTCAAAGATGATGCGAATCGTAACGTAACTGTGAATGGTGAGCGCTACCGTGAGATGATATCCAACTTTTTTTTACCCAAAATGCAAGAGCTTGACTTGCATAACATGTGGTTTCAACAAGACGGTGCCACATGCCACACAGCACGCACAACAATGGACTTATTGAGGGGCGAGTTCGGTGAACATTTTATTTCACGTTCGGGACCGGTCAATTGGCCGCCTAGATCGTACGATTTAACGCCTTTAGACTATTTTTTGTGGGGCTATGTTAAAGCTCATGTCTAAACAGACAAGCCCGCTTCAATTGACGCATTGGAAGGCAACATTGAAGTATTTATTCGTGAGATACCGGCCGAAATGTTGGAAAGAGTATGCCAAAATTGGACTAAGCGGATGGACCATTTGAGGCGCAGTCAAGGTCAACATTTGCATGAAATAATCTTCAAACATTAAATTATATGGACCGAACTATCGATTCAAATAAAGATTTCATGCATTTTTCTGAATTTTATGAGTTTTCTTTTGAAAAACTTTCCTATAGCTTTTAAAAAATCACCCTTTATTATTAACTGTAGTTCATTAAGAACTGTGTGCATAGCGCATTCTACATTGGGTATTTCCGAACTGTGGTACATGTACGTGAGGCGGAAATGGAAAGTCATCAGCTTAAGCAACTACTTTGTATTCATCACCGTTCAGAGGTAGTATTTTACCACTGTGCTCTACAGCAGGTGAAAAATACTCTTCGGATGACCACAGACCAGTCTTAAGCTATTCCCATATTCCAGCTTGGTAGTGCAACCCTACTCTGGAGTTTGGGAGTGTACCAAGTTCTTTCTCGATCAGAATGCGAATTGTGAGAAACGACCCAGATGTCAATGAAGGTTTTGAATTGAACTGAAGAGAATGGGTTATGTGCCCCCTTTCTTGATCTTGAACTTGAGAGCTGCCTTGAGTATGTCCTGACACTCCGTTCCTGTTAAGGTAATTCTGTTCCTTAATTTGTATCTGCTTGATATCAGATTTGGACACTCGACGACTATGTGTGCCATTGTTTCCTTTGCTTGTCCACCGTGTCTACAGTATTCTGAGCTGCTTTGCCGCTTTTTGTGTAGGTGGTTGTTGCATGTAAACTGACATGTAAGTGCGCCAAATAGTATCCTTAGGCCAAGCTTGTTTAGATTTAGGGCCCCTTTGGTTCGCCTGAGATCGATCCTCATGATTTTGGAGTGTGTCAATCCCTACTGTTCTAGAATTAGATGCGGCATTCATTTGCCCAATTCTTTAGGTGTTGTTGTATGGTTATGCTGCCAAAAGGCCGAATGATGCCGCCGTGGTTTTCATGCCCTGGCACGCATATCAGTTTAAACCTGTTTTTCTTTGCCAGCGTTAAGTGTTTTGTAACATTCCCAGCCAGCCCTGAAGTATAATGCGAAGTTTTTTGGGGTTTTAAGTACTGCATGACTATCTGATATTATCGATATTTTTGAGTTAAGAAGGTTCTACTTCATTTAGGGCGATGAGTTCACTTTGGAAGTTTGTGGACTGTGTGGGGAGAGGCATGTGTAAGTTACATCTGGGTTCCAATGCCTGCTGCTACTCGTCATACGTCCAAGTAGGGTTGTTAGCCCATTATTCTCTTTTGTTTGTTTTTTGTTAAAGTCTAAGACACGGGTCATGAGATCTCTGACCATAGTTAGTTCAATAAGGTGATCGACCTTTCTCAGAATCTCTAGGTGATCCGTTAGGTTGTTTGAAGGGTTGCAGCTTGTCTTGCAGCTTCAGGCTGGATGGCAGTATGTAGCTGAGGAAGGTTTAATAGAATTTCCATACCTGCCATTGGAGTGGTTCTCATCGCTTCAGTTGTGAAAATGCACGCTAGTTTGTTACATCTGATGAATAAGTACATAAACAGAATTTCTAGAGACGCACTACTCCAAGTTGTCCACATACCACCTTGCTTTTTATAAAACATTACATATGGAATACTACATTATTTGAATGCTTTGGTTCAACCGGTCGGTCGAAAATTTGTTCGGCGTCTTGAATGTTGGCCAGGAGATTGTGTACGATCGTGGCAGACAATTGAAAATCGCTCGTAGTGAGATGACCCAGTCGCCAAAATTCTCCTTCACAACTTCAAGAGTTGCGTTGTTTGTATGACATGTAGCACCTTATTGAAAAGACAGTTCGGTAACGGAGTCTCCTTTCTCATTGTGAAAGAAATAAATTCCGAAGGTGCTGATATTTCATGAAGCACACCAAAAAGGTAATCCTTGTGGATGCTTTGATGCTGTGTCGAACTCTTGTGGATTTTCTTCCCCACAATTTTACTTATTGTTGAGCCTCATCCGAGAAGGAATGTGACATTTAGGTCAAAACCCGACGCACCGGCCAACATTTGCTCACGACATTGTCAATGGCCGCCCGGCTTCAATTCTCGCGTCAGCACGTCGCCTCTTGCCCAAATCCAAACTACCGAAAACATGTCTAGTTGCCCAATTAAACACAGTATTGACATTTCTCTATAACGATTTCTTCAATTCGCACCAATCTCTGTCAGGTTGGTGACTTAAGGTCAAAATGAGTGTCCCCACGCTCAAAATTAGCCACAACTTACTTATGAGGCCAACGACCCTTGGAGGGTTTGGCCATTCGGTCATCCTCTCCTTCTCGAACCATTAGGCTCGCATTCGAATGTCCTCTCCGCTGAAGCGTTGTTGGTCGAGCCGTGCAGTCGACGGATTTTTGCCTTCCGGACTACATCTACATCTTGGTACGGCTAGTAAGTTTCACGGTGGTGTCTTATCCTCCATTCCCCTTTTTTACAGACGGGAGCATATAACCGGCGTATAATTTTTCTGTCAAGGCCACCAAGAATCAGCTCTGCGGTTTTGCTTATCGTTAAACTTTTGGCTCCATATAGCAGGGCTGGCAAAATGAGAGTTTTGTAGAGCATGATCTTGGTCCTTCGAGTCAGGAGTTTTGACCCGAGTTGTTTTGACAAACCGATAAAGAAAAATTGTACACGGTGCGACGAATTGCCTGACGACCTCACGACGAGGTTCTTAGGTCTGGAGCCCACAAACACCTCCACTGTTTTGTCGCAATATATATTCCTTCCTTAATTGAGTTCTAGTCTCTGATGTCTGTGAAGCATTTAGGTCTACTCAACTCGCGCATACAATTTTCCCATTGAGCTTCTCATTTAATGATTCGAATTCTTTCTTTGAGTTTGAGGACGATGAGTGATTCAATTTCGTTTCAGTCTGTGATCAATGAAGTAAATGAGTAGGGTCGGGTAAAATGAGCAAATGGATCAAAAGTTTCAAACCGCCAGAAATTGCAAATCTATTCATCATCATCACTATCACAATCCATGACTTGAACCTACGAGAATAAACATTTGAAGTTGAACGATAAACCATAAGTTTACCGCCATCACGGCCAAAGAAACACAATTTGCTAAGATAATTTTCGTTTATTGACACATAAAAACGCTCTAAGTCTAATTTAAAATAAATAAATTAATAACTATAAATTCAAGTCTGTCGCTCCATCGAAAATGGTCAAGTTTCTATGCCAGTCTATCCCTTAACTGTTGCCACAACGTCCGCTGCCTGTTGGGCAATGGCGATAGTCTTGATGGAGGCATCGCGGATGTTCTGACCAGTTCGCTCCTGAAATTAAGAACAAAAGTAAATTTCGGTCAATAAATCTACATGCGAGTACTCCTCGATTGACTTACAAGTCGTTTTCCGAATTTCTTCAACCATCCGGCTTGAGTTTGTCCAGCGAATACGGCGAGAACGAGGGCAACGAAGAAGAACACTTTTGTGAAGTTCATTGTAAAACTGGATTTGGAATTGCAACTGAGTGTTGAACGAGGTAGAATCTCTGTTAGGTGGCTGTTGGTACTGATGAAAGAAGCGATGTGGCTCTCAATTATATACTCCAAGATTCTTCAGTTATCAGCTGCGGACGGGGATTTCCTCGCGCGGGGAAACAGAATGAACGCAAAAATGCAGATGCTTGCGATAAGAGTGTGATTCCCAGTCGAGAGATGAATGAAATGCGCGCCAATAGTCCGCGATGCTTTTTCACTTGATTAGATTCGTAGTATTACGTGATTCATTGAGTCAATCTCCTGAAGACGGACGATACTTTCAATGCAGTTTGCGTAGGTCACGGTCGTTGATTGATAAATTCATTGTTTTTACGGCATGATCGAAGTTTGTGAGTGCAAGTCAATTGGATGTACTTAGGAGATACTACATAATTTCAGCGACTGAGACAATCGATTGTAATTGGCAAGGAAATCCGTCGTTGGGCTTTATCCTCTCTGCGCGGCGCTACACTTGGAAGTACATACACACATATGTATCACCGTTAACGTGGGCGTCCTCTTTTGGGTTGTTCGACAGGCTCGGAGTCGAAGCCAAGTGGACTTATTAACTCATTTGTTGGCTGTGGTATGTTTTTCTTGTGAGTTTTGAATTTCTATAATAATATAAAAATATGGGTAGCGCTACAGCCCGTAGAGGGCCAGGGCCTAGCTTCTCAGCAACCATTCGTGTTGTTCGTGCTATTGTTCTATAACGAGTGGATGGGACATACTGTTCTATGCCGACTCCACACGGCCAAGTTTGAGAAGCATTTTCTAGACAGTTATACTCTTTGAGCATTGTCAATGACTCGAAAGAGGTGGGGCCGTCCAAGAGCGTTTATATACCGTCATTATACCGTCACGCAGATAAATTATACTCTTATTATATTGATTCATTGAAAATGTAGACTTGACTCCAAAAACCGTTGGGGCTAGTACTGGACAGGTGCAGAGAAGGTTTGGGACGCTTTGTATATCGTCCTTAATGATAAAACGTTTTTTGTGTTCAATCTGGCATCTATCTATGAGCTACAGTTGACTCCAGTGGATATGAAAATCGGCACGAGTTGGAGGGAGTTTGACTTAGAGGATTTTTTTTTGTTGCATGAACAATTTAGGGAAATACCAAAATATGGCACAAAAAAACTTCTAGTTAGAAAGAAATTCGACTTAAGGAGATTCCACTGTACTTGCAAATACCGTGAAGCATACGGGAGGGATGCAATCTTGCCGCTTGTCAAGCGTTTTTGAGTTTAGAACAACTGATTTTAGAGCCTTAATTACTGCCTGGCTTTCTGAAAATGCAAATAGCACGATATTGCATTCCATCTCAGTAATCACAGTGCCCAACGAATTACCTTAATCTGCGCTAGAAAAAAGCTACAGTGTTCAGAGAGTCGTATTGATAGGCGGATATGGAGTTGTTTACTGATGAAATCACCAACGGGGACATAACTTCGATCCGTAAATTCCCTATATACTGGGTGGTCCATCTAGTGCTTTTATTTCGATACTGACATCTGTTTTCCGCTCGAAATCGAAATGAGTCGAAATTCAGGATCATACCTCCGCGTGAAATGAGTCGCTTTGCGCTTGAACAACGTTAGGAAATATTGAAATGAAGCCTGCTGTATGCAAGTTTGAGCAAAATGTTCGTGAGACTAGTATGCTAGTGGACAGCACTCATCCCCGTCGTCGTATGGTGCATACAGATGAGAATGTGGCCTCTTCGAAAATGAGGGTGGCAACAACGTTTCGGTCAACGGTGGGCAACAGAGTCATGTTGACATACTTTTTATTTACTGAAATTGAAGACATGGATTTGGACGACCTCTGGTTCGTGCATGATGGTGTCACAATCCATGCCACAATCAATTTTTTGCACTAAATTGCCAAATCGTGTTATCAGCCGTCCTGGCGATGTCAATTGGCCGCCTCAGAGCTGCGATTTGACACCTTTGGATTTTTTTTTGCGTGAAGGTCCGATATTATGGCATTAATCCGGAAACGATTCAAGCACTTAAGGCCAATATCATCCAAGCAATCCGTGAGCTACAGCACGAACCCATCAACAAGTCTTGGAAAATTGAAGTGACAGAATGCGCTACTGCCGAGGCAGCCACTTGAATGATGACAAAGTTTAATTCTGTTCATTTTATTGCATTTTCAAAAATAAACTTCGGCCCACCCTGTACACGATCAGAATTGAAAAGTTCCTGTCAGGCAAAAAGCAGGGCCCATATATTCGAAGCTTTTGTGTATGAAGTCAAATTTATGCAGAATTTATTAGTGTCAGCGGAAAGTAGATTCTTTTCAAAAAAAAATTAAGCGATTGACAATATGTGCTACTAAGCGTCTAATTTGTACACATATGGCAGTCGCAAATCCCAGTTTTGCAGGAATAACCACACAGTGGAGTTAGTGAATCAGTGCATCAAGTTCCTTCTCGACCCCAAGTCTCACTAGAGCTATCATAAGTTTATAAGTGTAGGCATTGTTATAAGCGACCTCGATGTCGATGAATGTTTATTGATCTGCTTTCAATAAATTGGATGATAATTTGACTCGATTAACATGCAGCGAATATGGATATCAAAGAATCTTTCCACAGGTGTCGGTAATGCTGGGTCTCTTCTTCAGTAAGAAAGACTACTTTAACTTGTCTCCATCATTGTGTCAATGTCAAAAAAACCTATGCAACCGTAGATAATTATCCTCAAACAATGTATGATCATCTGGGCCAGAAGACTTAATAGGTTTGAAAGATTGTAAGGCCAAGAGTGTACTATGTTTTAGGAATTTGGAACGCTAAGGGGCTGATTTTAAAATCAGTATTAACGATAATTTCGGGAGAATCACTTTGATTCGAAAATTGTCCACGCAATAATCGACATGTGTAGATTGGTACTACCGCACAAATCTAGAAAAGTTTCATAGGTCCACAAAGTTTCTCTTCATCCTTTTACTGTAATATAGCCTTCAGTTGAGAATTGTAGTGACTAAGCTAATCTTTATAGGAGTTCCAGCCTCTGATGTCTGTCTATGGTGTATTCACACTACGTATAGAACTTATCCTTGGAGCCGTAGAGGGGAACGTGTCCACAAAGCATCGAGTTAGAAAGGCGAGTCAGAGTTTGTCAGAACAGACACAGCCAAATGATGTCGTTATCTGACAAATCTTTTGAGATGTTGTATGTGATAAATGAAGTAAATGAACAGAGTCAGTTTAAATTAAGCAGATGCGTCAAGAGTGTCAAATGTCAAGCCGCGAGAAACTGCAACCTTTCTCGGATAAACTTGGTTTTTCTCCCGCTCAAGATGACCAAACAACCACAATTCGATAAGTTAATTTCCATTTATTGAAAAAAAACGCTCTAAGTCAAATTAAAATAAATAAATTAATAACTATAAATTCAAGTCAGTCACTCCATCGCAAATGGTCTTGCTTCCATGCCACTTCATCCCTTAACTGTTGCCACAACGTCCGCTGCCTGTTGGGCGATGGCGATAGTCTTGATGGAGGCATCGCGGATGTTCTGACCAGTTCGCTCCTGAAATTAAAAACAAAAGTACATTTCAGTCAATAAATCTACATCCAAAAACTCCTCGATTGACTTACAAGTCGCTTTCCGAATTTCTTCAACCATCCGGCTTGAGTTTGTCCAGCGAATACGGCGAGAACGAGGGCAACGAAGAAGAATACTCTTGTGAAGTTCATGGTGAAACTGTTTTTTGAATTGCAACTGAGTGTTGAACGAGGTAAAATCTCTGTTAGGTGGCAGTTGTAACTGATAACTGATGTGTTGCTACTCTGCGTTATATAGTTCAGCCACCAATTCATCGAGGGGAATTCCTTGGTCCATCGTGGAAAAAAGAAGTCACGCTAAAGATGCAGATGGTCGCGATCAAAGTGGGATTCCCTGTTCGGAGATGAATGAAAAGTGTACCCTCTGGGCTATGACGCTTGAGAGTGATATTTCCGTTATTTCATTCGTGGGAACTATGATTCATGATGTCGCTTGTTCTTTCTGCGGTCGTTGAATAAGTTAGATGTTCTTTCTAGATGTGGAATTGAAACGATGTGTGTTTGTTGATCAACAATATGGGAACGGGATATATTTTACTGTCATGCTTCTCGATGCCGTTAAATTGAAAGATTAATGTGGTACCTTCTTAAATGCTCGTCTTGTCATCTCTTTTTGTTCTAGTTAAAATATGGTTTTGACGACAATTTGCTATCGAGCAAAATGCATTGGAGTAGCAGATGGCTTTCAAGAAATTCATTAACTAGCTCTGTCTCAAATTCATTCAGTGCGACCCATTACGTGAATGGGTTAAACTAGTTTGGAGGATACTACATATACAGACGGGAGTAGTATCTAGTACTAGAATCAAAGATGCCAAGTGATGATAACGTGAACAAGTGGAGAAGCCCTGGAGTGCATCTAACGACATCGAATTTTCCACCTAAAAAAGTGGTGGTAAGGATTTTTTATCTTTATCCTAGTTAATTTTCCTACTGCCAACTGCGCTTGAAAAGGACATCACCTGCAATCTAATTAGTCTAAGCTAAGGCATGGCTGTCGGAAGAGGCGACTGAAATACTGAGCTAGAGCCACTGGTTAAGGATAAGTCCCTAATCCAGTGCTCATTATTATGACGGTTACAAAATCATAAATAATGGATGTTTATTGACAATGTCCATTCTCCAACATAGATTTAGTCACATCGAATAAAACACCGCATAGTTGGCGGCTAGTCCTGGATGTCATGGCATCCTACTGGCAGTAACCATTCGGTTGCAAAAGCTTGACCAGAGACTATAGTCTGGTGCCACGGGTGATCAGGAAAGCCACTGAGTCCTGCATTGCCTTCAGCCTGATCGTTTGCGGTTGGGTCCCTAGTGGAAGCGTCGTGGTGGCTTTAAACGCAAAGTCGAGGAAAAGTGTGGATTATACCAGCATGTCTGACAGTTTATCACGACTAAAGAGGGATACTATATGCGCCTCCGAGACGAGAGGCGGTTATGAGCTGTAGCAGCCGAAGCAACATCTTCTGCTGCCGATGAATGTCTACTGCCTCGAATCTATTAACGGTGACGATGGAACAGATATTTCTCAAAACTACCGATGCGACATTCTCCGGCAAATTTATTTAGAGTATCTGCTTGTATCATTTTCTATTTCCGCCCATTGTCAACTGCTGCAGTTTTTCGTAGCATTCCATTTATTCGACGCTGGTCAACGATAGCAACTCTTTGCGTAAATTTACTGAAATCTCAAAGCATCCCCAATGTCCTTCTAATCCAACAAATGCCAATTTTGTGAATCTTGTGACCAAAACTGTACACACAACAAGTGAACACATTTAAAACTCGGATGTAAACCACGCCGACTATTGTACTTCATAATTGAAGTAAGTATATCTGCATTTTCAGAGACACAGAAACCGTGTGTCAGTCACACTCAACCACTGATTCAGCCCTCGGTATGACGGAACAACAGTGAGTCCCAGAAAACAACAAACCGAACAATGCCCAGCTTATGCATGCTCGTTACCCCCTCTCATATCATGACAAATCATCGAAATCAATCAATGATGACAACGACCATCAAAACACAATTCAATCTCAGCCCCTGTCGTACACTGGTAATTTTTCATCGAAATTAATTTAATTGAAATCACAAAAGGATAACCAAATCCTAAATGATCCAAATAAACTGAACAATTTCTCATGTCTGTGGCATCGTCGTTCGTTCGTCTTTGCCAATAATAGAGCACGTTCACCCTCAAACCACATCACACGCTCTCTGTCGCTCCCACTCCACAACTAGTACAGCGAGTGTCCTTGTCAGTTCGCAGTGAATTGTTTTGCAAACACACACCCAACACTGACGCTCCTCATCAATATCCGCAAAGTTGTCGCGTGTGTCGATTTGCATTTTTTTGCGATTCGTTCTACTCTAACGGGATACAGACGTGCGAACAAGGATTCGCCTGCGAAATTACACACCGTCTAACAAGCACCCTACCTTGGAGTGGTAATTGAAGCATCACCCGAGGGGTGCTCTTCAGTAGCAGATCCCATAAGTACGAGTACGTACCTCGAATCCATTGACACCAGTAACCACTGCCTGGCCCAGATTGCCTGTTCCTTTGTCCTGTCAATTTAAAATTGCGTGTAAATCAATTGAGAGTGAGGATGGGAACGAAGTCGCCGCCGCCGCCGCGCCACCCCGTGTTCTGCCTCAGTGCACGTTGCTCTAATAAATCACATTAAGGATCCTCTTCATGTGATTTTTCTTTGTTTCCTTCGGTTTCGTTGTGTCTTTTTTGACAATTTTTCAGGCTTGGACCGGGATAAGTACGTATCCATATGTGACTGTGACCCCATTCGAAGCAGTTGCAGTTGCGAATGCCTTTGTCCTTAAAGAACTCCCTTCAAGCCGAGGGTATGCTGATATTTAAATTGTATCCATTCGCATCTTCATTCCCTTCGTGGCCACCTCTAGTGTGAAATGAAGATACATCACGCATCGGATTATTGAAGACAAGTCATAAATATTCTCACAGACACCACAAGCGACCGGAGGGTGAAGGTAGAGTGTTTTACATTTTTCAGCAGTTTTTGTGTCAATTTTATGATTTTTTTGAAGTCACTGTGACAATTTATTGCGCACCTCAATGGATTTCAGATGCAAATCAGATCTGCAAAGCTGCTGCCTTAATGGTTAACTATAAAAGTCAAACTGGCTACGCACGTAGTGTTGTCCGCTTAATGACCGACTATAGCTGCGTGCTGAGAGGTTGATGATGAATTGCTCTGCTCGGCTGAGTTGAATACAAATGAGGACCTACATAAACTTACTTACATGTATGCTTGTTTGTTTGCGGAAAATCATGCATCTTTCGCTTTATGCCGGCGGATGACCTAGGGATGGTGAGCGTCTAGAAGACAGTGGCGGTTCGGCAAGCTCCCATTAAACTTTACAGCTGTTGTTTCATTGTCGTTTGGATTAACTATATACTTCTAAACAACGGTCTAGTGTTAAACATGAGCTCAGTGGCGCTGAAGCATTGCTCTCTTAGGTGTATGGTGAAGGAACTCACAGTCGTAGACGGGTATTGTCTCTTCACAATGCAGCCACACGTTGTGAGGCATTTTTTTGAATGAATGATGAACCCAACAACGTGACAAGCACTTTATCAAGTAACGAATTGTCAGTTGTATTTTAATAGATGCAGATGTTGGCTTAGTATGAGCACGCAGAAATTCACATAAAAA
The DNA here is from genome assembly GCA_907269125.1 of Eristalis pertinax. Classification (NCBI taxonomy): domain Eukaryota; kingdom Metazoa; phylum Arthropoda; class Insecta; order Diptera; family Syrphidae; genus Eristalis; species Eristalis pertinax. The sequence continues at coordinate 54,512,490 of OU026145.1, forward strand.
TTAGTACCTGGTCCAAATGCCCGGTGTTGGCGCCGATAATGGTTATAAGATTCTGTCTACTCATTCTGATCAGGCAAGGTGAGTCTTTTCGACCAATACGTGGCCATATTTGTTTTGTAATGAAGCACTCAGTGCCGGTAGACGACCTACGACTTTGTTTGAGTAAGAGTACCACGTTTCAGTAGATACTTTGCAGTAGCGATAAACATTGATGCCAATTCACCAACCAAAAAGTGTACAGAGACTGTGTCCTTTGTAGCCAGTTGGTCCGCCTCACAATTCTCTGGAATGTTCCAGTGTGCTCTTGCTAAAATGCCTGGTCATCTCTTCGAGAGAAACGCAGCAATTCAGGGAATTCTTTGAGTTAAAAGCGACTGCGCTCAGAATATTTACCGCTGCCTGGCTTGTCAGAACAGATGACGATATCTCAGGCACAGATTTATTGTTTTTTGAGCTTTCTCAATCGATATAGTTTCTGCCTGAAAGAAGCTAAATTGTTTTTGTAGTCGGAATGACTGACTGAGTGATATTTGGAATAAACTCCCTATTTTTTGACTTCACCCTTCATCATCTTCGATCCATCTGTGAAGATTCGTAGAGGACCGACCAGCGACTGGTGGTCAAACTCCCAGCATGATCTGGGGTGATGCTGGTTAAGAAATCTTCTCCAAGAGGAGATTAGGTGTTTCGGGTATGTATCTATGTCTACCTAGGATAGAGGAGCGTCCAGAACGGAGTTGTTTCCACATATGCAGCGATTGCAGCCTGATCGCCATGTTGGCGCTGCCTGTTTGCCTATTGAGTTTATCAGTGGAAGACTGAAGATGTTCAGTGCTGCGGAGGAGGTTGTATTTAGCGCTCTGCTGATGCTTCTGATGTGTTATTAGCTAACAGTAAACCAATTTCGGCAATATAAATCGAGTTCAAGCTAGTAGCAGCCTGCCGTAAAGATCTCCAAGTTCTTGGTACGCTGCCCCCGATAATTCTATTCGGGCTACCGAGTCACAGACATCCGGCAACGAAGCAGCTGATGAATTTACCAGGAAAGGGACTGATGTCTATCCATTCCAGGTAATCCAACGGATCAAACCACCAATTGGGGATGTCAAGAAATAGGTGGACAACATGATCGTAGAAGAAGAGAAGGCGGTGCTCTTTAAATACCTGGAAGATCACTCAGACGCTAAACGCCAAACGTTTTACAGAGTAGAATCTAACATGCTCCTTCAGAGCGATAACAAGTCACTGCATTCTGGAGCATTCTGAACGCCACGACCATCTGAAAGGTCATAAAATAAAAATTAGACTAGACATTTGCACGTGCTAGCAAACGCAGTGAGGAGTTTCCTCTTCTTCCTTTTCATTACCACAGTCCGACCAAATGTAGTCTTTGGCTAGTTCAACATATAGGAAATATTGCTTTGCACTGTCTTCTCAGATTTATTAAAGGATCAGGATGACTGAACACCGCTCATGACTAGGGCATCACAATGGGTCCAGCAGAACATAAGTAATAGACGTACCTTACCTTAAGTAGCGTCATAATTTGGCGCAAACTTGGGCCTATCTTTTGCAGCTGCAGTTGTTGTCCATGCAATTGTTCAAGCTCGAATTGTGCAGTTGCCTTTTGCTGATAGTACTTCCAGAGAATTGACAGTTAATCGGGGGGCTGGTGCAGTCAATATGTGGGTTGTTGGATTACCTGGGATTGAACTATGGAAAAATGACAACAGAGATCAAGGAACAATCAAGACAGTAAGTTCCTCCGGGTGAATGTGTGAAGGTTGATCTGTCGGCCAACAATTCACATCTATTACTTGAAAATGGATAAAACAATTAGACATAGACGAATGTTACTCAATAACGAGCCGCATTGCTTAGCCAGCGCAGCAACATCTATAAATTGGACTGTGAACTGCTCTAGCACCTCGTGACTGCTTCAAACCTGAAGAAGTGGCTGGGTTATAAAAGTCTTGTGTCGAATGGAGAGGTCGTCACTGAAACAAAACCCCCATTTGAGCGCCTTATGAAAACTTATTATTTGAAGTGAATAAACAAATTGAAGAAAACGCTGTATTAAACGCAACGAGCTAAAAGCAGACTATGTTGCTTATAAAGCAATCTTCAGAATTCCATCAGATTGCGCAGAAAGTGATTTTGTTGTGACAAAAAAAAATTACATTCTAACTGCGAATACGAAATCACTAAACCGCAAAGTTAAGTTGAGCGTTGATTTCCTTATCATATCCAAAAGAAAGACTGGCAAGGGAATCAAGATGTAAATATGTAGTTCCACATCAATGAATATTTTCTAGCATTTGCTTTCATCACGAATTTCGAGCGAATCACATTGGAACCACACCAAACGAACTGCTGTGTGATTCACTATTCATTGTTGTAGATAGACTGAGTTTGTTGACCGGTGACGCTGCGGGAACTCCACATTCAGATGAGTAGAATTTTGGCACTCAGCCTGAAGCACTGATCGAATCCCGTCCAAGGGGTTTTTTTTTTTCTGTCGGGTGACCCTTGAAATATTTATTATGTTCATGTTCCTTGCTGCCGTAAGGAGTAAGGGGCATTCAGCAAAGGCGACCTTTTTGATAAACAATTTGCCTCTAGGCATATTTAAGCAATTTCACATCATGTTTTTTTCTTAAGCATAACGTTTGTCATTGGCTCTGCATTTGTATCAACCACCCTTGTAAAATCGAAATCGAGATTAACTAAAAGAGGGCATTTTTGACATGTTTTCTGAAAATGTTTAATTTACTGCAATTAAGATACACACCCGATTGAGTTTCATACGGCGATCGCCAGTTGCTGTTGGAATATTTGCAAAGCCAATCATTCTCAAAAAAATATGGTGACTGCGGCAATCTAGAAGCGTTCGTAGTTGCACTGGTATTTAATGAAATCAATTGATGGTATTAATCAATTAGTGATCAATTATGGCAAGCCTACCTACAGTTAGGCGCATCAAGTTGGTTGATGTCGTTGTCTACAAATGTGCGCAATCTCAGACGTGACCGTCCTCTGTTGCGTTGTCTCTTCGGGAGGGGACAAAATTGGCCATGCGGTCAACGTGGTCCAGCCACCATACGCTTTGGAACCGCAGAAGTTTGGCTATGTCGCAGTACTGCTTGCACAGTTCGTGATTTAAATTTCTCCTCCAGATCTCATCACCACAAATATAACCAAAAAAAGACTTATTTATCCGCTTTTGAAATTACCCATGCCATTGGACGATAAATTGGACCTACAGTTTTATGCCGACTTCGAACGGACAATTTTGAGAAGCTTTTTCTAGACAGTTATACTCTTTGAGCATTGTCAGTGACTCGAAAGAGGTGGGGCCGTGAAAAGTATTTCTTGTCGTACCAGGAGTCGAACCTAGACATGTAGGTCCAAGTGCGTGGGAGCCGACGCACATACCCACAACTCCACGCGCCACCACGCTTTTGGACGATTCATTCTTTTATATTCATTTTTAAGATGTGGGTTAGCCGCGAAGCTTCTGCTTGTCTGCAGGTGATAGACTGCAGGACTGGCATGATAAATGTCTTATATAAAGTAAACTTTATCCTTCAACAGACGGGTATATTATGCAATTGCCTCTAGAGCTCATAGAAAAAGCGGTTGGCAAGAGTTTACTGCGAAGCCGAGGTAAATGAATTCCTGACTACCTCAAACTTATATGAAGCTGCTCATTGCGACGTTCTGTCCAAGAGGTCAATGTTGTATGTCTATTGACGAGAACAGCACTTACTTCGTTTTCTCCTCACTCATCCTCATAGCCGCTTTCCTCTCAGTGCCACCAAAGGCCTCATTGAGGGCTCGCTGTGTTCTGCCAATCATATCAATGTCATCCGCGTAATGCTAACAGTTGTACGGACTTCTGGAATATCGTTCTTCGGGTTAACGTGTGAACGATATTCAAGATGTCATATGAGTCGCGTTGTCTTAAACACTTTTTTGGATATTCAACGTGTGGATGAGCACGTTGGCAACACTGACAGCGAAAATTCGTACTATTTGACGAATTAGGAAGGAATTTCGGTGTAGCATCTCTATGGACGTTGGTCTCAAAGTCAAAGACTCTCTCCAAGACCTGGATGACCGGGGACCAAAAAATCCAAAGCCACACTAATAAGGACCTCTCACATAGAAGATAGCCGGCTTCAGAATAGCACACAAAACGACAGAGAAGATCTTGTCCGCTATGTTATGGCGACTTGTCCCACTTGTAGCCAAACATTGCAAAATTCAAGTAAAACCCTATATTCTAAGAAATAAGTGCCGGTACGATACACTCATAGTGAGCACAATGTTGTAAACCATGCATTCGCAATGTAGTCAGTGGTGAGTGCGGATAAATAATATTAAACGTAAAATATATAATAAAGAAAAAGTAGTGAAGTGGTGCGTTGTTTTATTTAGAAAATCTAATTATCGGCTTGCTACACACTTATCCACAGACTCGGCACTCCCACTAATAAATATTTGGTGATATAAATCCTGTCCTTCTTCTATCCGATACACTCCACGTCTGTCAAATGCTAACTGACAAACGTCATCCAAACCAAAATGGAACTTAAAAACCACCCTTTTCATGCTTCATCTAACAGCCTCTTGGGGCTCAGTCTTGTCTTCTAAGTCGGATAAAACCCTGCTATCGTCATATTAACCCTTTTGCCACTTGTTGTTGTCGTTTATAAAAACCCATCGCTCATCGCATATTAAATCAAAAGACCCCTTCCACTTTCGAAAGCTAGAAAATTTCAAATTCAAACTTTTCATCATTCCCATTCCATTTATCCCCCTCGGAGCACATCTGCTTCAAACTGTCACTCACTCATCTGTCATTATCTGCCCTGTCAAAGCGTAACCGATGTTCATTTATCACGCGCAATTTTCCGCTTAGTCACACTGACCATCATCCAGTCCAAGTGCACCCAACTCAAATTAGTAGAATGACTGGCGATTAGCTGGACCATTTCCATGTGGCACACTCAAGTCCGTCGCATGCTAACAAGTTGCCATTTATTTCGGTTCGCCGCCCCCCAAACAACTGGGCCCGCAAGCGTCACAAACGCAGCACATATCACGCCACATCACAGATGGTCAGCCCGAAGCGAAAGCGTTTATCAGTTCGTATCATTGGCAAATATTTTAATCCTTTTACTTCAACTCGATGACTTTCAATAAAATTGATTAAAAAACTGCCCTTCGTCCTCGACTGCTTCGAACGCAAGCAATGAGGGGTGCTGCAGTGCCAGAGCATCCCCTGGCTGGCGCAGTCAGCATCACCACCCATTGGTCAGCGTGTGCACTGAATTTTGATGCGGACGCCTGCTGGACACAAACGTGGCGGCATTTACCCGAACACAAGGACACGGGGTGGGTCGCACTTCCTTTTTTCCTCCACGTGCAGCATGTGTTTGCTGGTCTCTTTGCTGTAACTTCGATTAAATTGAAATTTATTGCAAGAGCTGGTAAAAAATGAACATGGGAACGTGGATTTTGTACACATTTCCATTTCCGTCCACAATTACGCACTGGTATGTGTGTCTCCCTCACCGCTCGCTGACACCGCACATCGCAGGAGGTTGCGTTGATTACTTTCGAATGAGAAAGAGCGTGCATGTATGGGCCTTTGATTCACTGCGGTCGATGAGGCGTCGTTATGTCTGACCCATGGTCGACGAGTGTGAGGGTATGGTTTCGTAATTGGAAAACCATTGTCCGTCAGCAAAGGATGAGAAGGAAAAAAAATGAAGAAAAATCGTTAACAGGACAGAACCGATGAAATTGAAAGTGCCTTTGTTTAAGGGACGTCCGATGTGTGCTGGTGTGTGGGGATATAAGCGAGTGCACCGGAAAAGCGTTTATCATTTTTATCCGGACGTTGCGGATCATTGCGGATGTCGAACGTCTACATACGGTTCGGCTGGATACGTGCTTTGTGCACACGTTTGTGTTTTGTGTCGCATTTTTTTGTTGTTGTTTGTTTTCGATTCAAATTTGGGAATAGCTTTCTGGATGAGTAACCATTTGCCAATTTCGATTATTTTTTTTCGCCTCGTTTTTTTTTATCTTTGTGAAAATGTCCTGCTTTTGTCCTGGGTGTGGAACGTGCGATAAGTGAGGGTCTCGTTGCTGTTTTAATTAACTTTCTGCGATTGACTGGTGTTGGGGACTTCACCTAGACTACGGTGAGGTATGTACGATGTATGTCCAATTATTATCTGTTTGCCTGCATGGGGATTCGTTAATGTTGAGGATTACCGATCGATACTTGAACGTGACTCCGACGCTATTATATGTGCAACAATTTAAAGTTGAAGGAAGTGAGCGGTGCTTTTGGGGGGATTCCGGAAGATGGTAAAATGAGTCTTCAAAGGTAGCAGTCTTGGGTTCTTATTGATACCTATTCAAGGTGCGTACAGTGTTAAAAACTAACTAGGAAACAAACTAGAAACAGCGCTAATAATGAACAGAGTTTATTTTGCATGTTTACACAATTTAGGCACACATCGATCCGATCGACATCATGCTCAATTTATATCAACAATAACTAGTGTATATACAAATACCATTTGTTTATCTTAGGCACAATAGCTTTCCAATGAGGCGGACATCTTGGGCAGATGGAGCGATCACTTTTCGGAGCTGCTCAATCGCGAACAGGGCACTGAGGATGACAGACTCGTAGTCTTGAGTGGGGCGGAGAATAGTCCAACGGTGGAGGAAGTCATTTTGGCGATTGAATTGCTAAAAATTGGCAAATCCGCCGGTATGGATGAAATCCGGATAGAAATGCTTAAGGCAATGGATAAAGAGAGAGTTTTATGTGTCATTAAAGTGGCCTGGGAACGCGGTGAGACACCTGGCGATTGGCAAACTGGGGTGATTGTCCCACTTTTCAAGAAGGGGGACAAAAGAGATTGCTCCAACTGCAGGGGTATATCTCTTTTAAGTATCCCCGGGAAAGTCTATGCTAAGGTGTTGGAAGCGCGTTCTAGAGCTATGGTCGAGGCCAGGATGGGGGATGTACAGTGCGGCTTTCGTCCCGGCAGAAGTACAACCTTTGTAGATTTGGAAAAGGCATATGACCGAGTCCCTCGAGGTAAACTCTGCAGTGTTCTGCAGGAGTATGGAATTGATGGTCTTCTTCTGAGGGCTATTCAGTCTCTATACACAAACTGTAGCAGCTGTGTTCGGGTAAACGGTGCTAAATCAACACCTTTCACCGTGGGCGTTAGATTTCGCCAAGGGTGTGTCTTGTCACCTCTCATTTTCATTGTATATATGGACTGGATGGCCGAGGTGAGGAATGTTTCACATTGGGAGAGTTGAGGGTTAGTCATCTTCTTTTTGCAGATGACTTAGTTATCCTCACATCCTCCCAGACGGAACTCCAGCGCGCACTCGATAGGCTTGTGGCCGTATGTGCTGATGCTGGAATGAGGGTTAACGTGGACAAATCAGAGGTTATGGTCATTTCCAGAACGCCTGTTCAATGCACTCTGCATGTTAGTGGAGTCCCATTGAAGCGGGTGGAGGAGTAATGCTGAGCTTTCCTGTAGGATTGGTAAAGCTGGGTCAGTTTTGACACAACTTGGTAGTTCTGTAATCAGAAAGGCCGAGCTTGGTGTCAAAGTCAAGTTAGCGGTTTTCAACTCAGTATTTGTTCCAACTCTCACCTATGGTCATGAAATTTGGATAATGGCTGAAAGAATAAGATCGCGAGTGCAAGCTGAGAAACAAGGCAGTGCGCGATGAACTCAACATTGAGCAGCTGCTTCTTCGAACGGAAAGGGTTATGCTTCGGTGGTTTGGTCACGTGGCACGAATGTCGCCATCATCACGACTTCCGAGGCGGGCGTTGAATGCGATTCCATCAGGTAGGCGACCGCTTGGCAGACCCAGGACGAGGTGGTTGGACCAAGTCCAAAAACTCGCCGGGTTACGCTTGGGCATAGCTCCTGATGAGTTAGAGTCGATGACGGAGGATCGAGTTGCCTGGAGATCTCTCGTGCGTGGTTTACCCCCGCGACCTCCTTAGTGGATCATGCGGGTGACAATAGCACAATACCCGTTCGAGGAAGTTCTTACTTTTTTGGTATGTAGTATTACTAGTTTCCTATATTTGCTACCAAATTCCATGAAACAATCCAGCTCTTAAAGTGTCTGACAGAGATGACAGCAACGGGGAAAAACATTAACGCAAAATTTCACATCAAAGGCTCAACACGCTTTTCCTCGCATAATCGAAGTTCAAAATTCTGGCGACATAGGACGTCAACCACGCCTTCTTGTTCGGAGTTCTGCGACTCGTTCGACGTCCGAACTCGAGTTCTCTTCGACTTCTCTGTGTCAGATGAAGGTCCATTATCCGATGTGAAGGTAAACGAACATTGTCAGCATAGTCAAGGGGCTCCACTTTGTACCTTAGATGGCTACGACTAACAATTGCCTCATAGGGGCAGCATCCCTATCCGCATAGGCGGATATCCATTTAGAGCCATTTTAGCCAGCTCAGACACAGAAATGCATGCCTCACGAGCACCCACGAGAAATCTCCAGCCCACTCGATGCTCTGCCATCGACCCTAACTCATCAGGTGTTAGGCCAAAGCAGAACTGGGCCAGTTTTTGGACTTGGCCCAACCACTTCGTCCTGGGTCTGCCAAGCTGTCGCCTACCTGATGGAATCGCATTGTGCATTGAAATTGGAATTTGTTCACGTTAACCTTCATCCCAGCATCAGCACATACGGCCACTATCCTATCGAGTGTGCACTGCAAAAAGAAGATGACTTATCCTCAACTCCCCCAATGTGAAACATTCCTCTCCACGACTGCGTTGCAACATCCAGTCCATATATATATAATTAAAACGAGTGGTGACAAGACACACATTTGACGAAGTCCAGCACCAACGCTGATGATAGGTGTTGATTGAGCAGCGTTTAGCCGAACATAGCTGCTATAGTTTGTGTAGAGACTGAAATACCTTCAAAAGAGAAACGTACTCCTGCAGAACACCCCAGAGTTAACCTCGCAGCACTCGTCGTATGCCTTTTCCAAATCTATAAAACAGCTGTCGATCGGTTTGGCATAATGCCAAGCATTCTTAGAGTGAAAAGCAAGTCGGACGCACGAAGTCTGCAACACAAAAATGAAAATCTTTGTAAAAACCGCATTTGTTTTACAGACGCTCCTTTCTTCTATTTTCTATAAAAAGTTTGATTGTACGCGATGCGAAATTTGTCTAGGTATACAAAGTTCAACTACTCGCTTACGAAAATGTTTTAGGAAGATATGCTCGGCTTCGTTTTGAAAGAACCTGAAGCTATTCATGGTCATTGCCCATGCACTTGAGTCGACCGGACCATATTCTATCTATTACTTTTCCTCCGAGTTGCTAGTCCCCCAGCATAATTAAGGTGTGCTTCAAGCGTCTTCATTCTTTTTTCAAAGAACACCGCTTCGACATAATATTCGCTCGACAGCATTGTTCTTTTCTGCATCTTCGCCGAAGGATTCCCTTTTTAAATTCACGTTCTTTGTGCTTTCCTCCACGAGATTTATCTTGCATTCGACGAAGAAAAGGATCTACAAAATAACCCGGAACGAGAGAATACACATAAAAGCCCCGGATCAAGTTTACAGTTCACTGAAACCGAAAATTGCAAATTTTCTCAATCAAACCCCTTGAAACTTTAAATTTTCTACTTTCATGTTTCCTCCCAGGATATGTGGCACATCGAACTCCTTTCGAAAATTAAATTTAAAACCAGCAAAGGACAAACAAATATATCCACCACCACCATCAGCAGGACCGCCTGCCAATTCACTGAACAAGAAGGATAAAGGACACGGCGCAGAAAAAAAAAATAAGTAAAAAATCCTTTCAAAGGTGAGTTCGTTGTCGTTGCGCATTCAAATAACACGGGAAAGGATTTAAAATGTAATTTGACTATGCACGTCACATTATTTGCAAATTAGCCACCCTCCTCCGCAATACCCGCACACACACACACACAGACGGCAATGTCCCCCACATGCGAGTGGATGATGTTCACTTCACATCACCGAGGGGAATGGGTAATGTTTTGACATCTCAGCTATCGTCAGCCATCAATATGCATCGATGAATTTGAATAACAAGGACATGTGGCATACATGCAAAATAATGAAACAGGATGGAGTCGTGCGAGAAGGAAAACGACGAAAAATCTTTGATCTTTGTACACGGGATAGGGGACAACAAGACATTCGGGCAATAAATGCCCTTTGACAGCAGGCCGGAGGAGATTGGCAAATGTTTGCCCTTGTGTCACTGGCAAACAAGAAGCATTAAAGCGAAATACTTCCTTGTTCAATTTAGTTTCGATTGCTAGAAGCAGACAAACTGCTACCGACATTGCCTGGTTGTGGTCGACCCCAAGTCTCTTTAAGATTGAAGGAAGTTCATCTGCACTCTTCGCCTATTTTCATTCGCTTTTCGATAAGACCGTGGACATATTTGATAAGTGGCGAAGTCTCTTAAGCACTCTGTGCGAAAGATCGTGATCTCTAACTATATTTCTCAAGTGGGAAACCACACTTGAATTTAATTCTCATTCTGAACTGAGGAAACCCCCGCCCGCGGTTAACAGTCTAGAAATGTTTCAGTATATAAAGCACCGAAGCATCGCATTTCTTATCAGTCACAGCTAGCATCTCCCAGAGCCACAATCGCATACAACGTCCAGTCCATTAGCAACTCAGAAACCAGTTTCACCATGAACTTCACAAAAGTATTCATCTTCGTTGCGCTCGTTCTCACCGTGTTCGCGGGACAAACCCAAGCCGGATGGTTGAAGAAATTCGGAAAGCGACTTGTAAGTTAATTGAAGAGTTAATCAACTCAAATGTGTGCTGACTTATTTCATTTTAGGAACGAACTGGTCAGAACATCCGGGATGCCTCCATCAAGACTATCGCCATTGCCCAGCAGGCGGCGAATGTCGTGGCAACCGTGAAGGGATAAGGTGGCTCATAACCTTATCCAGGTTTTTTGATAGAGAGACAGACTTCATTTTATATACTTTATTTTTAATTAGTTATGAATTTATTTTACTGCACTTTGTATGTGTACTCATTAAAATAAAAATAATAGTTAAAAAAAATCGGCTGTTTGTAAAAGAAATGTCTTTAAAAAGTTACTGCTGACTTATTCACAGATTTTTTGTGAAGTCTACGCTTAATTCTTTTGAGTCGAATAAAGCACAGACAGAGTGTCCAAATTTCGGACAGTTCTACATTGCAAATGGTGACTCTGTTGTTGAAGTAGATTTGATTTATCGGCTCAAGTTGATGGCGGTGCGGCGAATTAACGCCTAATTCGACACCGCTTATGAAATGCGACACCTTAGGCGCTCATGCGAACGACTTCTACTCCAAATTGTGGATGATTTCTTCAAAACCTTATATAGCGGACTGTGTCGCACTCTCAACACATGCGCCATGTCTTGAACCTTTCTGATTCTAACATTTTATTCACGTGGAATTTTCTTTGTTCGCAGATTACTACGGGTCGACTTTTGCGTATTTTTTAGTCGTAGATGGACTGCTACCGGCACTTTGTGGATCAGATCAGATCTTAAGAATCCTTTTGAATGGGGCTTGCTCTAAATCAAAAAGTAGAGTCACGGCCGCATTCTTGTTTGTTCGCTTTAAAGGTTCTGGTCTGACACTTCCCACAGTTTCGCTATTGAAAATATATTCCACGCCCTCTCATTTTATTCAGCATCCTTAAGAGCGACGTCTGATAATAGACAAGCAACCTTTGACATTTTCTAGCAAGCCACTAGGAAACAAACATTTTTGAGACAACTGCCTCTTGATCATGTGAAGCGAAGAAATGTCGGTGGCGTTGGAAAGGGTGTCATCATATCCACGTTCGAGTTTCGAAATCCACATAAAAATAAGACTAGTGATAGAAACCTATTGCGTATATACCTCTTTTGGTGGAATCCACTGTAAATAGACTTTGTGGCCAAGTCATCGATGGTGTATGTCTTTCCTTGAAGATAGCATTTATTTTGCTCTCTAAACCTATTTTGGTAGCAGATACAACCGATGTTAGCAAACGCCCCATTGACAGCTCGCTCTGTCCCACCAATCATCAATTGCGCCATGTTTCCGTGTGAGTTTTGAACGATCGACCGATGCTCACTACCACTTCCATCCGGGTGTGAAAATTTGCAGACGACCATCCAACGTCTAAGTATTGGATGTCTAATACATTGGATGGGCCTCTGGGAATAGTGGTTAAGAAATTCTTCTCGAAGATGGATTGATGTAGTAGGCGGTCAGTGTCGCTGGAAAGGAAGCCGAACTTTATTGCGACTTTTGTGCGACGTTCAGTCAGTAGTATCAGGATTCTCATGGCAGTGCTGGCCGAAACCTGTCTTCCAAATGTATCTCGCCGAGGATGGTAGAGAGTTATGTTCAGTGCCTCAGAAAATAGGAATTTTTTAACAAAATGTAAATACGTCCTCACTTCAGCACTGAATCTGAGTTTGTTAGGCTCAAGCGTCTCCTTAGCTGTGAGCAAACATTGCCTTTTGACTCATCTTCTGGGGCCAGCAAATCCCCCAAACCTAATTGTTGTCACACATTTGCTTAATCGCCACCTTGCGGTGTTTTTCTATTGACAACTCTGCGGATCTGCTTATCTCCATAATTTCTGTGCTTGTGAGTAAAACAAACGGTGTGCGGGATTTATCACTAGTTAAATAGAAGCATATTTTTCGACGCATATTGCAGCTCGTTAGAAATAAGACTCATAGGACGCAGATATCTGGAAAGGACCGGATGGAGTCCAATTCTATCCCCCCGAATAATGTTGACTGGTTTGTCATGTGAAAATGCAGATAGATGGATGCACGTAAGCCCCAGCTCAAAAGCCCCACATCCGAATATCGCGACCATTCGCTGTTACCAAGGCGATATCAACCATCGACCGTCCAGTTTTTTTTCCAAAACGGCAAACAATTCTGCTGTCAATCAAACACTGACATCCTTCGACTGCTAGACGTTCATATTTCACTCGTATCGTGACATTTGATTACCCAGTTGTTCAATTACTCCCACCAACCATTAGTAGGTAATCCCAACTGTCAGCCGAACGAGACCCGAGACCTGCCATCCTGTGCACACTGCACAATCACCCATACCGCACAGCTTCCGTTCGCTTCGACAGGAGATATAACAACAGAAACAGCAAAAAACCAACGAAACAAAAATTTAAAACCTCTTGAATCATATCGAATTTCTTTTTCATTTCGTTTTTTTTTTAATTTTCCCAACTTCCTCTCCCCTGCCGACTGGCACTCGGGGTGCGCTCACTCATTGTGCTGGTGGTGTAATCTTCGAAATCGATTCGCTTTCAATATCCATTACCCAATCGAGGGACATGCAACACAACCGAACGGCACTCATTATTTACCTAATTCATTGAATGTCCTGGCGCATAGCATGTGCCACCACCGCTTATGTCAGGCATCCAGCCAATATGGTTCATTTTTTGGGAGCTGGTCCCTTTGTTTTGTGCCCCGCCAAGACCGAAACGCATCTCTGTGTATCGTGATTATTGTTATTATTATCCGCATCGACAACAAGGATATAATAGGACGTGTACACAGAACGCAAGTGATTGAGTGAATTCCCTCGAGAGGATGTGCCCATATCCGAGAGTTGCCTGTGCTTTGTATGGAATATGCTTCGCTCTTGTCATCCTGTACTTTTCGTTCGTTCTACGTTTCTGGCTTTTTCACTTTTTTTTCTTTCGTTTTTTTTTTGTTTCCTTCATTGTTTGATGTTGTAAAGTAAACTGAGTCGAGTGGAGAGGACCTCAGGTTGGAGGGGAGGAAGAAGTCAATGCAGTCGCAGACGGCCCGCATGTTATCTAGACCAGGTTCCTGTAGTCTAATGTCAGTGGGGGTGGATGTGAAATGACAAATTTCACTCAGATGTACAAACAAGGCTGTCGAGTGACTGATAAACATCGACTCTATGGATTGGCCCGCATTCAACAGTGAGTTCGATGTGATTAGACCAAGTGGTTGGTTAGTATAATTTGGTGCTACCGATGGGAAGTGGGGAGGTTCATTATGCCTATCGGGGACGATGGGCTTTGTTTTTACTAGAGCTCAACCCGCAACCGAAGGTAGACGGAAACCAATATATATCCAACACAAAAAGCATGCATCTGTCAATAAATGATCTCTTTAAACTTTTAATTGTCTTGTCTTTCATAGAGCCATTTACAGGCACATCTAATGAAATTGATTACGCACACGCCGCCGATAACAAATTTCATTCATCTGCCAAATGGGAATCCCCACGCACATGCCTACCATCTGTGCCAGATCATCTGAATTGTTTGTACGTGAAGAAATGAAAAACCCCCGCATCGCAGTCAAAGTTCTATATAAAACGCAAAGCAGCACTGCTGCGGTTATCACTTACTGCCAGAGCGCCTCAGACTTCATTTCTCATTCTGCACTTGATTAATTCGCTAGTCAAAGGCCACTTCCATCATGAACTTCACAAGAGTATTCTTTTTCGTTGCCCTCGTTCTCGCCGTGTTCGCTGGACAAACCCAAGCCGGGTGGTTGAGGAAATTCGGAAAGCGACTTGTAAGTTAATTGAAGAGGTAATTAGGTCAAATGTGTGCTGACTTATTTCATTTTAGGAACGAACTGGCCAAAACGTCCGTGATGCCTCAATCAAGACAATCGCTATCGCACAGCAAGCGGCAAATGTCGTGGCAACTGTGAAGGGATAGACACAGCTTTCGTCTTCTTCTAACGTACAAACACCGCCTTTAGTTTTACACACGAATTAGTTGTTAATTTATTTAAGATTAAACATAATTTATGCAAATGAAATTTTTTATTTTATTCTACTTAATCATTTTTTGTTTATTTTTTGTTACCATGTTGAATTGTACTAACAAGTGGAAATGTTTGATCTTTATCTGGTCCTAAGCGAGGTGCGCCTTACGGAACTGACGAACCTCGGCAGTTTGCTGACAGCTGCACACAGCGGTTCGCAGAAAAGTCGGACTGTGCTGTTCTCTTTATACGCTGTTCTGTGCTTCAAATCTTGAAGCTTAAATAGCTTGGATTCTTACAAGGTTCTCCCTTTTTCCGCAACTGAAGGAGGAAACTGAGATTTGAATATATTTTACTTGAAAAAGTTAGTGTGCTGTAATTTGCTGTCCTCCTAGATAGAAGCAATCATTCGAACAACAACCGTACAGGCAAATGGAGCTCTGAGCTGGGAACTTTAGTATCTTCAACGGTTTAATCAGCCTTAGACCGCTCAGTGACGATGATCTCTTCTTGTTCAGCGTCGGTCATAGAGCCCTTGCCGGTGCTGCAATACTCAGACCAAGCCATCGGGTTCTAGCTCTATTCAGAGCTTCGTCTTCCTGTATTTTTCCTAAGCGGCGTATATGCACATGAGATTGAGAGAGAGATTCTTTTTCGCGAGACTCTCCCCAATTTCGTTTCCTCAATGTTAGAATGTCCACGTTCACCAACGCCATCTCAGTGACGTTTCGTTTGCATATCCTAACCCGCTTCGATGTCAGAATGTCCGAGCTATTGTCTTTATTGGCACACAAATGGGATCGATTTATCGGTGATATTGTGATTCACAGCAATTTCTGCTTGAAAAACGCTACAATCTCCTCTTAGTGCAATTAGTTACGATTCGCATCATCTTTGAAGACGTACGGTCCAATGATGCCACCAGCCCATAAACCGAACGAAACTGTGACTTTTTCTGGATGCATTGGTAGCTCTTGCAATGCTTCTGGCTGATATTCACCCCAAAATCGACAATTCTGCTTATTTACGTACCCATCGAGCCAAAAATGAGCTTCGATTAAACTGACCATAAAATGGAAGAAGCGCGCGATGAACTTTCTTAACAGAGCACGCATTTTGATAATAAAATTCAATAATTTGCAAGCGTTGTTCGTTTGTAAGACGATTCATGGTTAAATTATAGACCAAACTGAAGATGTTCGACAGTGAAACAAAACACGAAACGTGCGTCAGCTGTTTAAACCAGTGTTGCCAAAAAGATAATAGCTAAGAGATCACCCTTTAGATAAGGTCTTACTTTTTATGTATTTTGCAGAAGCTGCAGAGTTGAAACGACTGTAGTGCGTTGAGAAGTAGTAGGCTGCATCTACTCTGCAGCTGTAGCCTACTACTTCTCAACGCACTAACTGGTTTGCGGAACGAACATACTTATGTGAATTAACATCTTATGTCAGCTCTAAAAGTGGTTGTGGTATATTTGCCGCCTGCCAAGCGATTGCCTCCTAAAATAAAATAGCCCAATAAATTCGAGTTAATTAGCTTTACTATTGAATTACACGTCACTTTCTGAATTTATTTAGGCTTGGGCTCATCCAACGAACATGGCGAGAACGAAGGCAACGAAGAAGAAGAACACACAGTTGATACCGGTTTTTGAATCGTAGATCGAGAGCGTCTTGAAATTCTAGTTGAGCAGAAATATGGTTGAATTAAGTTGCATACATAATTGAAGATACAGTGAATTCCGGGGATTCCCTTGGTACATAAAAGAAAACCATCACTTGGGCACGAATGCTGGTAACTGAAATGGGAATCCCTCTTTGGAGATGAGTGAAAAGTGTACCTCTGATCCATGACGCTGTACTAAGACATTTCCGTTATTTAATTCGCTGGAATACCAACTCATTTGTTTGATGCTGGTGGTGTGGTGTTCCCCTCTTCTGAAGTACAGAAGATGGGAGAAGTACTTGGTTCCTGTTTTGTGGACCATGTCGCATGGCTTTTTCCGCATAATTTAGACTCGATAGGGGAGAATCGAGTTGATTTGATTAAAGAGTATTTGATCCATACACATACGCGATGCAGCGAGCAGTGGCTTTCTGCAACGGACTTCGGCAAGGAGAAATCTGGCACTGTCGATCTAGTACTGCAGATTGCGCGGTGGTCATATGTGAACACGGGCGGCATTATCACCTGCAAATCAGTCTAACTGGGGTCAACTGCTGAATCGAAATGACTACGTAGAGATGAAAGCTGGGTGACAAGCCGCTCGGAAGAGCTGATTCTTAGTGCCTTCAAAAAGAAAGTTCTGCTTCGAATATATTATTGTCCTGTCTGCAAGAAAGGTTTTTGTTCTGCGAATTAAGAAATGTTGTCCATACCATGGTACATCCCCTCATTCAAACAGCACCCGGGTGGTCCACTACACAAGACAATCAATTACAAGACCAACCTCTTTGTATCAATCGCACACATTAATTCTCAGTCCGAACAATGACCTACCGCAAACCCACTCTGGAAGTACCAGACCTCTTTGTGAATGATTGAATGACTCACGTATGCACTCGTGTTACTATGAAATAAATAAAGACAAATATAATTTTTGGCGAGTATTTCATTCATCTATCGACTGGGAATCACACACTTATCATGAGCATCTGAAGTTTAGTGTTCACTCTGTTTCCCAGTGCGAGGAAATCCCCCCGAACAGATGCTACCCAAGCTGATTTCTCTGAAAGTATATAACAGAGCCGCATCGCACTGTTGTTATCAGTCACAACTGCCACCTAACAGTTTCATCATGAACTTCACAAAAGTATTCTTCTTCGTTGCCCTCGTTCTCGCCGTATTCGCTGGACAAACTCAAGCCGGCTGGTTGAAGAAATTCGGAAAGCGACTTGTAAGCTAAGCGAAAACAACTTCGTCTATTTTTGTTTATTGATTTATTTTATTCTAGGAACGAACTGGACAGAACGTTCGTGATGCTTCCATCAAGACGATCGCCATCGCCCAGCAGGCGGCGAATGTCGTGGCAACTGTCAAAGGATAAGCCTTATGGTCATTCAACTCATATTATTCACAAAATGACTGACTGGAATTTTTAAAATCCGTAGAATTAGATTAATTTATTATAACCCGACTGAGGGACTTAATTTTAGAATAAATATAGTTTGTTTGTTAAAATACCTTATTTTGTGTTGATGTTTGTCGTTGTGCTTAATCTGCATTTGCTTTTCTGAGTGGTACTGATGACAAATTGCTGACTGTCACACTTTAGGATGACATGCTTTGCATTGGAAAGCTGCTTGTCTCCTGAGAGTCCTTTAATGATTGGACTGCCATGTCGTAGGGTTTTGTGCTACAGCTAATTATTCCATCGGATACGACGTCGCATCTAGTGCATCATCGTTTCTGTGACTGGAAGCATCGTGTCAGACTTTCCATTTGTCGCTGGCCAGGAAAATATGTGCCCAAAAAGATCATTGTGGCCAGAGCTGCGCTCAATTCTCAATAAACATTCTCCCCATTTATGTCATTTCGTTACCTCGTCCAAATCGAAACTAGGAAAAATTGCTGTGTGGTTGAATTTACGTCGATATTTGAGTTCTGTGCATTCTACAAGTGGTAGCCACTTCTTGTCGTGCACTGGGTCTACTCCCCAAGTTGACTATGAACCCGTCTATTCCTGTGCAACACTTTAATTAGCGTCGTCAGAGCACCCATATACTACCTACCTTTACCTGAATATCAAGCTGACTGATCCCATTTCTCTATTCTGTTTGTATAGTTGGTGGTTGCACCTGCTCCTCACTTTCTAGACTATGTCATACTTCTGCTTTTTCTATGTCATACTTCTGCATTCAAACAGACAGAGATTTAGAGTCAAACAGAGGCATGTGTATATGGGCGATGCGAATAATATTAATTCCAAGAGCACACTTGGAATAGCCTTCAATAGTCGAAATTTTGTGTTGCTTATAAAAATTTAATCGAGTTTTGATGTTCTTTTCCGACAATGCAGGTTATTTGCTGTTTGATTGCTGACATCAATGTAACTCTGCCAAGTGCTTTCCTCTCCGTCCACTAGGTGAGTTCATTATTCATTGCCTTTGCAGCATCTTTTGAGGGTCTAATAAGCAAAAACGCACATGGTAGATACAGAAAAATATTGTATGTGTACTTAAAGCCTAAACTAACAAACAATACATACTTAAACTAAACCACCAGCTAGCACACTGTACAGCAAACCTCGTTGTACTTCGTGTGTTGTTGGAATGCGCAAGTGCATTCGTCTTACTTTCCACGTTTCGCCAGGAATTTTTGTAGCACAACGGATGTTCGAGTGATGGAATGTGAGCAACTCGGTGGGATCCGCCTTGTCTTTGGTAAATTTGTGGAGCCGCATCATTTGATTTAGAACAGAATTAACACTATTTGAGTGTCACGCTGTTTAGTTTTTCAGGAAATTAAGAGTGGACGTTTTTATTACAATGGCTAGTAAAAAAGGTTTAGTAAGTGCAAACGAGTTTTATTTGTCATCATCATCTTCTGACCCGCATGATCCCCTAAAAGGGTCGCGCTGGTAATGCACGCACGAAAGATCTCCAGGCCACTCGATCCTCAGCCATCGACTCTCACTCATCAGGAATTATACCGAAGCGCAACCAGGCGAGTTTTTGGACTTGGTCAAACCACCTCGTCCTGTGTCTGCCAAGCGGTCGCCTACATGATGGAATCGCATTCAAGGCACGCTTCGGAACTTGTGATGATGGTTGGTTTTGTCAATTTCCATAAATTACTCACATTATCCCCCTCATAACGGACACCTCTACATAATGGACATTCTTGATGTCCCCGCCAGTTTCCGGTACAGAGAAGAATTAAATTGGCTAAGCGACAATCCTTTCTCAGATATGTACGATTAGATAAGTCCACTGTTGTGTACACTTTGACACGTCACGATTCACACGTGAGGTGTCAAAAATATAAAACCGAAAAACCAACGGTTCATCTCATTTATATGTTGCATCAATATCAAAAAAATCATGTAGAAAAGAGTGGCAACATCTTTTTAGTATCGAAAGAGTAACACTCGGCTCAAATGGCAACTTTTTCATATTTCCCCATACTGGCCGCAAAGCACCTTAACTCAAATGCGGAAGTGTTTACGACTTACGCACGCATTGCATTACAAATGTAAAGTACTTTACACTAAGCCATTTAAAAGTTTTACATGTAAACCACTCAAAACAATTCGATTTTGTAGTTCGATCTGTAGATCCCCCGAAAAGATGGAACTGACTCTCAGTAGGGTATAAAAGCAAACTGCAAACCGCACTTCATCAACAAATCGTTTAACTACTGCAAGAGATAACGTTCTAACTCTAAGTCATCATGAACTTCGCTAAGTACTTTGCATTTGCCTTGGTCGTTGTGCTAGTTGTATTCTCCGGACAATCGGAAGCTGGGTTTTTGAAAAAAATCGGCAAGAAACTTGTAAGCCATTTTGTGAGGAACATGTGGATATGTGGATTATACAAAACTGTTTTTCTTTTTCAGGAAGGAGCTGTTCAACGGACACGTGATGCAACAATTCAAACCATCGCTGTAGCCCAGGCAGCTGCCAATGTTGCAGCAACTGCAAAACAGGGATAAGGTTAACAGAGAGCAGTGGAGTACTTTTACTTTGTGTCCATGTCTATATTCGAATTTGTTAAGTTATAAAAAAAATTAAATAAAAAGTGCAGAAAAGAAAAACGTGTCCCAAACCAATTCAGCCTGTTCTATCAGCTGAATCCCCCATAAACACTCGTAACCCAATTTAAAGCACAACCTGATTCACACTTCCCGCCCCTTGTGCTCCCCCTGCACACAGCATCACTCAGGACTCGATAACATTTAACCCCAGAAACTCTCTCATCTCCGATATGCGAGTAATTCGATTTTTGAGTGTCAAGCAAATACGCCTCCAGTTATAACCCGAACAACAGTGCCCTACTGCGATTGCAACAGTTTTCAATTTCATCAGCTCCCGCTGTGAATGTCATCCCAGAGTTCCGCTTAGGGGGACACTCTTCAGGATCTCTCGAAAATCCTGACATACTATCGAGTGCACTCATCATCATCATCATCATCCTCCCCCAGGTGGAATATTTTCCAATCGACGAGCACACTAAGTCATCATCGATTTGGCGGATTTATGCGTGTCGCAGTACAGTCGACTCACACTCACACCCGTGCCATGAGAATACATCTCGAAATTTGTGACAACCAACTGGCTCTGCGGAGGGTGAGTTACAAGTTACAACAATCCGAGAGCACATTATTATTCAAATTAATTTTCATAATCCTGCTCTGTGGCACTTGGCTGTGCCGCTGGAGGCATTGTAACAGTGTTCAATCACTCGCAGGACTACAACGGGGAATATTTTGAATTCTAATCAGAATAGGGGGCGGCGTCAATGATTCGTTGAATATTGTTTGAAATTAAGAGGAAGGAAGAGCACAAGAAGAAAAAAAAAATTAAGACAACCTGTCAATTTCCCATGAGGCATCAGTGTAGTTGCCTGTCTGTGGAACACCGTCATCCCCATGAGAAGACGTTGGTGGTACGCCAATTCGTTACTTTCCAATCAATTCCACATCCTTAATGTCGAATGATTACATTTGGCGGGGTGTGGCTTTTGTGTTTGTGTGTGTGGGAGTTTTCGTGTCGCGGTGCGTATTTGGAGATTATGCTGAGTCCTTAAGCCGCCAACGTCTTACAGTCAATTACAACGCGTTTTTTTTTTGGCTGACGCGAGATGTGCTCTTTTGTACGGCGACTTAATCAGGATTTAAGGGTGGTGTTTGAATTTTTTCCTCTTGTCAGGAGGAGATTGCTATGCAAAGCCCTGTGATTAGGCAGGTGAACATCTGTGGCGGAGTTATCCAAAAGTCTTTGTGTGCCGAGTTTCTATTCTCGACGTCGACGATTTTTAGAGCGTCATTAATTGTATGAGTTCCACAATCTGGAGCCATTTGGATAATCAAAATGAATGTGACAGTAGCTGCGTTGGGAGGTAAATGCGGCGACTACAATATGAACCGATGTCCACGATTCTCCTGACCCTTAATCAGAGCACTAGGTCCGAGTGGGATAATTCAGCGAAGGTGTCAATGGGTTGATAGGTACTTTATAGGCCTTATGGTGGTGGCAGACTAAGCAGAAAGATTTGATGAGCTAGCGAAAGTTGTCATCCGTAATAAATTAATCGGCTGCGCTGACTACAATAGGCCCAATAACATCTTTACCTGATGCGTTCCCTACTAATTGACGTGAATTGAAGTAAGCCTTCTGCTGGCGCTACATTCCGGGATGAACCTGGTGCTCAACCAACAAGCCTCTCCAACTGGCACCATCTTTATCCGGCCGAGATCCTTCTCCACTTGCAGGCGCCGTCAGTTTCTTGGATGTCCTCTATTGCGTCGTGTGTTGTTGTCATGCTCTCTATAAACGTTTGGCTAGGCTCATGGGGCTGTACAGCCCATACAGTTCGTGGTCAAGGCAAACAGGACCCAAAAATGAACGCAGAACATAGCAATATCAGCATAATCTGCGACCACGCCTCCACAAACCATAATGAGATGTTACGGGAGAAATGATGCCTGGAATTTCTGCAAAAGCAAACTTCAGACTCAATCGATACTGACTTCTGAACTCAGTCAGTCGATACTGACTTCTGAACTCAGTCAATCGATACTGACTTCCTCATCCGAACAAGGGCTGCCTTCTCTCTCTTCAACAATCGCGCAGTAAGTGTCGCAGACCCACAACAAGTCCTGAATTGCAATATTGTCTAACTTGAAGACTTCAAGAGCCTCCGCAAGTTCATTCGCTGCACGTGGTGAGTTAAGGGATCTCATATTCCACGAAGAACCGAAAACCGTCCTTATTTCGTTGTCCATGGTCGTCAGAAGGAGAATAATCTATATCCGAGGCTCCTTGTTGTCTATGGAGCAGCTATACCAACAGGATACGTACGAATTTGGAGCACGGGAGACTCATTTAAGCCCCTGGAGAGACGGACCCTTGTTCACCTCTTAGCGGTTGCCCCCTAGTAAGGTTTCTTTTGTGTCGGTTGTATAAAGGGCTCTCCGACTCTCTAGCAACGCACTTTCGTTTCGTGTTTTTTGGATACATTTCCTTTTGTGGCTTTACCGTCTCAATTAAAGCTGGATTGTGACAGGTATAAACATATCGCAATGCCATTTAGCCTTAGAAACATTCCCATCACACCGCGTTCCACAATCAGTAGAAGCAGTGCCACCTCGGGCATAATGTGACTGTGTGACGAATGGAGAAATGGCTTCCAGATAGCCTTCCTTCGAGTCTTTAACACCAAGACCACACAGAATTATTGTTTTTGGAGAAGATGGAAAGAAGTACCACCCGCAGAAGAGGTAAAAAACGAACCATGTCTTGAAAGACTGATAAGAACAACACGTTCAATCTATTTTAATATTCTATTCTGAGAACAAAACCACAATTCCGAGAGATAAGACTTGCTGCAAATGGCATACAATCTCCCAGCATCATGTGTAACCTCAAGTGCTCCCCAGACTCTGGCCCGAGGGATTTCCTCTCATTAAACATCACGCAGAATTATTTCACTGTCTTATCAGGCCCGCTCGAAAAATCCCCTTCACACAAAGAGCAAGAAATTGAAAATCCCCGTTCAGAATACGCCGCGCGGGTTGGCCGGTTTATCTCCTCCTACAGGTATTTAAGATTGCGCTTGTGATCTCTCACCCATCAGTCTCTGCTCAAGACAGAACCACAGCAATAGCTTATCGCTCGAAATGAATTCGAAAGTGTTTGCAATTCTTGCCGCCCTACTGGTTATTTCCTCAGCGAGTGTTGTGCGGGCTGATTGGCTTGATGATTTGGATTCGGGAACAGTAAGTTTGACTGAGTATTTATACATTTAATTTGGGTACTTAATTTTTAATTTTCAGGACGCATTGCTGAAGACTGTCAATGAAAACGCCGATAAAATCAACCAAATCACAAGTAAACTGGGAGTCCTTGGACGGATCTTTCAAAAGGTGGACCCGGGTTCGAATGAGGAGAATTAGTAGATGAAAATAAAGTTAAATATCGTTAAAGTCTGAACAGTAACTGTGTTTTATATTCGATGTCTGCTGCATACGGAAGACTGGGGCACTTTGTCGAATAAGCTTTTCAGGGCTAATTCTGGTAGTACCATCTGGAAACACCATCATCATCTGCAGAATTTGAGACAAAAGCTTGCCCGACGACAGGAAAAGGCGACCTTATCTCCTGCCAGAAGTTAGAGGAGTACTACTGCTCAAAGTCATCTGTAAGTTCATGTCCAACGTACTGTGTGAATGTCTAAGGCCGGTTTGCACCGCACTAATCGGCATGCACCAGTGCGACTTCCGGCCAGGCAAATCAACCACATATTCACACCGATGCATGTTTTACAGAATCACTAAAGACCTAATATCTGGTCGCAGCTCTGATCATCACCCAGTGAAAACTCTAAATGGTTCTGGTCTTAGTTCGGATGATGATCAGCTCAACAGGTGTAAGGAACATTTTGCTACGTTCCTGAACTGTGTATTCGCCTGCAATATGCACCCCAACCGGACTGAGTTGTTAGATGTAAGAATTGACCGAATTCGCACAACTCTCCCAGTACAGATGAAACAATTGAGCTTGGATTCAGAGGCTGATTCTTGGAATCAGACATAAGGGCCACCCTAGTGGCGCCGTGCTACTTCGGTTTATAGAAACAACTGAGCTTTGAACCGTGGCTGGAAGAACCAAAATCATGTCCTACAAATCTCTCGGCTATATGGAGTCGAAAGCTGGACGATAAGCAAAATAGCAGAGCTGTTTCTTGGTGCCTTTGAAAGAAATATTATATGTCGGTTGTATGCTCCCTCATGATTAAATGGCAATGCTAACTGAGTATGCCCAAATTTGGCATGCGTCACGAATCATAAATTAGGCGTCGAAAATATAATTCTGAAAAACCAGACGGCAAGCAAATCACACATTAGGTTGCGTTTGGGACAGGCGTTGCTTACGGTAGATGAGGTCTCGAAGTGATACCCTCACCGGCGGCTGGATGTTTCTTCCAATCACGTCAATGTCATCCACGTATGCTAAATGCACACATAGTGCTGGAACGTGCCTCTAGTGTTGGCTAGGGCACGATCTTTTCAATATCGATGTTGACTAAGTCACGTGGCAGTGGGTTGTATTGTCTTAAAATCATGCACAGTCTGACGAGTTTGGCAAGATGTGGCGGTGTATAGTAGTCTTTATGCACGCTGTTATATGCTGCTTTGAAATCAACCGATCGACGTCGATTTGCACATCTTTGGTTTTTTTCCAAACAAACACCCCAGTGTGAAGATCTGGTTTCCTGGCTCGATTACTGATTATTCATAAACGGCTTCAGATGAGCACACAAATCAAGAAATGTTAAGCAGATTTATCGATAGTTCGGGTAATGAGGTCTAGTACGATACTGAGATTTCACTCATTAGGCATGACTCCCTTCGACCATATATTGCAGATAAGCTGCTGCATGCGCCCATCCAGATCATCCCCAAAAAGCTGACAATCTTTGCAGTTCAGTCAGTCAGACAGTCTACCTGAATTGATTGACTTTAGTAACTTGTTTGTTGTCACCAACATTCAAGAAATATCTTAAAACTCCCATCCATCGGAACAAACCGTTCCTCTTTTCTTAGACTGACACATCACCTCTGTCAACTGGTCTTTTTGCTGCCCATAAGCAACCAAATCGAAGTGAATTCTTTAAACGATGCTCTTCTGCGATTTATAGGTATAACCCTCTTCAGGAAATTGCACTCAACGCAACTATAAAGTCTGACTGCTTTGATTTTGTGCAAACACACTCCCCTGAGGTACATCAGCACGTACCCAAAATTCAAGTACTTTGAACTCTCCCACGGCTATTGTTTATCATGGCTGAACTTCTAGCCCAGAGACCGCTGTAAAACCATCCGAAAACCCATTTTCCTAATGAGCCCATTAAAATTCCATCCGACGAACAAGCGCTGAATTGAAACTGTACTGTGTGTGTGTGCACGTTACATCGAAGGAAATCCATTAACCTTCCCACGAGCCAGACCTCGGCTCCATTTCGCAACCATAACGGCTCAGCATCAGGCACTGATTTTCAAGGATACCACACACCCATCGCCACCGTAACGAGATTGGATTACAATTTCGCAGCCGATTTATCATCCTAATACGCGATTTATGAACAATTTAAAGCGGAATCAGGCGCCATTAAAATTATTTATTATTAAGTGCACGCCCAGTCGAGTGCTGCGGAAAGTAGAGCGCGCTCCTGACACGGCGCGGTGGGGTGACTGTGGCCGTGTTGGATTCTTGTCATCGCCTCTGGGTGGGTCGTTTAAAAATGTTATTTATTCCTCCTGGTCCTTGCGCATCTGCATTTGTTTTTTTCGCGAGCGTTGTTGTTTCTTCAGTGTAGCTCTCATAAATATGTAAATTGGAGTGGGTCGGTCGCCTTTGTCGCAAACTGGGACACGATGTGATTGCGTTTGGAAAGTTTTGTCTGCGTTTAATTTATTTAACAGCTGGAATGATAATGTGTGCATTTTGTTTTAATTTTTTGAAGTGTTTCTGTGCCGACCACAGTTTATCGCTGCATCGAGGCTATATCAAATTAGACCTGTTCTCGATATGAAGAAACAAGCTGAATGATTTTTAGGAACGTCAGACTGTTTTGCAACAGAAGACAGATAAGATTGGGGTCCATATAAGGCCCGCCCGTATCCATGGCAAGTAGTTGTATCATAATTGTCTCTGTTTGTTTTGTCTTTGCTAACATACAGTACGGAGTGTAGGCCCGTTTCCTCTGTCTCGGCTGACATTTTACTTACATCATCCATTATAAATGAACTCGCTGAGGCTATGAGCATCATAGTTTGCTCGAGAAGATTGGGATCAACCGCCACCAAGCCTTGAAAGAGGCCTTTTAGGGCTGAGCTCCGAGCATGTCGGGCACTCTTTTAAAGGAGTGAGAAATGAACTCACTATTCCTTTCTTGTGATATCCTCTTATTTCTCTCTACATTGAAATTAGACATCTTTGAAGACGAGGTCAAGCAACTTCCGCGTCAATTGGATATGCTTGAGACCCAAAACCACCGCAGGCTGTGGCGTTAAAAATTGAAAATGAAAGCAAAGTTGCTTCAGTCCCCCAAACAGAAATAAGGTCTTAGAAATAGACTGAGCAGAATAAATTATTTTCAATTCCGAAATCGAATCGAAATCAATTATGAATAGCAAACATCATCGAGCAAGTGCACACCAAATCAACGAGCTGCTAATCAAATTAGTTTGAGTCACGCTTCGCTTGGCATACCGGTTTTAGAAAACCGCCGTACCGCCTCCACTGCCGAAGCAGCAATAGATTTCTGCTTAAGGCTTGAATCATTGAGTGCGGAAGTACTAGTGGCATTTCTTGGTGGGGTTCACATTCGTACTTCGTGGTACACGATAAATGTCTTTTTGGCAAGGGAACATTTTATCAGCCGGGTAACTGGGTTTCAATTGAGTGACGGTAGATTTGTCTTTGTAATAAAATGTAGAATTTTGCTGCTGTTGAATGATCTGTTGGGGGATAAAAGGAATTACATGGTTTGTCCTATATTTTGCAGGAAGACATCTACTTTTTCGTTCGACAACACTGGACAGATAAGCAAGTTAACGTGATGTAATTTTTGACAGTTTTTCAATTTCAATTTACTCTACTGTGTACTCGCCATAACCATTGTCTCAGCCCGTATACCAAGGGGTTCAAATTGTATGGCCGGACTTTAATAAAGCAACCGGAGTTGTCATGTTTAATGGTGTAGTTATCAATAGCATGCAAATTATTTCATAACCACTTACGATGTGGTAAATTGTGAACTTATTTTCTGATCATAAAGATTTCTATTAAAAACGAAGTCGTCAAACAGTTGTTCAGTATGAACCTCGAAAAGTATACGATTGGCGCAAATGGTACTATGATCTTTGAAGGTGATGGAGCAGTGCAGGTACATTATGGTGGTTCAAATTTTAGATGTTTTCTCCATGTTTTATTATGATGACATTTTCCTGTGGTTGGCTCAGCTTTGAAATCTTCCGGATCCTCTAAATGTTCATCGTATGCAGCCTTCATAAGCACGTCACCAACGCCAACCTCATTATTTTTAAGCTGCCACTGTCTTGATTCTAAACGCATTTAATATTTTATTCAGACGGATCAGGCACGTTGAGGCATTGGCAGATACGCGTTCAGCTTGGTTCTTCCTTACAACGAATTATGTGTATTAAGTCAAAGCCAAGCATGCTCAGTAAGCCTTGTTGTTGTGTTGTTGTAGAATGGTCTTACGGTCGGCGTAATGTAAAGTTCAAGTTTATTTTTTTATATAATCAAAAAATGTATCTATGGTATAAAGGGCTTGTCTGCAGAAAGCTGAGTATCATATTTGTTTATATTAGTTTTGTTGTTGAATTCAAAGTTAAATTCATTTAATTACAATATATAAACATTTTTTTACAAATAAAAAGTAGATAGAAGTAAATAGAAATATACAGTTTTTTTTATTGTAGATATAAATGTTTGATCTTTTTCAGCACTACATTTGTCGTGGTGTTACGACACTCTCTTGGGAGGATGTTTAGTATCGTTGGAACTGCTACGTTACATGTTCTTCGACCATATTCATTGCATAACCTCGCGATTTCGTATAGTGTTAACAATTTTCTTCGTCTGGATTCTATATGCACTATTGTTGAACAAATTTGCGCTGATTTCGAAGTTATGTGTTTGTTTGATGTTCAGCATATTTGTTGTTTGGTTTCTATGATTATGTTTATGTACAATTTTTTGTACACGTTGTACATTTTGTAGTTGCTGCATTTGCTAAGCACTTCCCTGTGCTAGCAGGCAGTACATAATATACGATTCAACCAATCCGAAGTAAAATTGTTTAAGAGCATTAAGTGTACATTTATCGCCTAGATGGAACAGAGTACACCCTGCTTGATACAACATCTTCTTAAGCGCCTCTCCAGGATCAGTCCTCAGTTCAAGACATTTTTATGTTGGTGCATTATCTATGTACGCTGTCTATGTTAAATTGGTCTAATTACTAAGCAAACAAGCCTTGAACAACTACCTAGTAATCTTCTTCTTGCCTCAACAAGGGCCTGGATGTCTTCCGTCCATCTAAGGTTGGTGTCGTTTATCAGCAACAATGCATTTATTGCTTTCAGTGGAAGATATAGTGTCTCCTCATTCTGTGCCAATTGCAGACCCGCCACTGTTTTTTTTTTGCTAATTCATCGCCTCTGTCGTATACTTTTGGGCCCTCCTTTAGAGACGTAATCGCTAATGCGATATCATCCGCGTAGGCTTATCTTAATCTTTTAAAGATATCATCAACTATTATGATCCAGAGAAGAGAATATAGGACTCCTCCTAGTGCTACTAAAGAGTCTCCCTTTCACATAGCAGTTGCCTAGCGGAGATTTGATTATTGGATCATCTTGAGAGTTCCGGAGTGTAGCTTGATTTCAGGCAGCTGATGCAAGTCAGCCACGGTTTGCCACTCGTGCCACTGGTTCCACTGGTCTTGTAGAATCAGCACCTGGCTCTTTACCACCTACCTCTATGTTTTTTTTTTGTACATTTTGTATGTTGTTCTGAAAAATTGGCTCCTCAGCATGATATGACATGGTTTGGTATAAGCTGTCAGTGAGCCCACTATCGTAAGAACTTGCTCACACCTACTACTAGCTCTTCCTACAGCTTCCGTCCTGCTTCTTCATGAGAGTTACCATATATGTACACACATGCCGCAATGACTGCATCATCTGTATAAATTAGTGCTGTACAGATCCTTCCATTTGTGTACATGATAAATAGCAAGTGCTGAACGCGAAGAAAGACGCATTTTCTTCTGTTTCATAGAATTCAACAGCAATTGTGAACTCTAAAGTAGCCGTTGTCCTTGATGCTTCCTAAAAAGATCAGCGGAATCCTGACTTCTCCACCAAAAATCAAGAGATAGGAAGTTGATCGATACAACAAACGACTTGCGCCCAAACCAAGCATTCAATTGGTCTCAAGTACACTCCGCTACCAGAATGTACACAAGTATACAATTGTCTTTGCGCTGAATCAATTGGGGTTCCCATCAATTGCGAGAAAGATATTCCGGCGGAGGATTCCCCGAATCGATTTCACCGGTCGGTCTGTCATATAAATACCAGCGATAGCTCAGTAATCACCATTCAACGAAATCAATTGCAGCATCAAGCACATTCAATAGCTTCAGTCGCAGAAGGAAATAAACATGAACTTCTCGAGAGTATACGTCGTCATCGCTCTGGTCTTCGCCGTGCTTGCTGGGCAAACACAAGCCGGATGGTTAAGGGACTTTGGAAAACGACTTGTAAGTTTATTCGATTTGTTCCTTCTTTTCATTCATTTAATAAACTTCTTTTCAATTTTAAGGAACGCACCGGCCAAAATGTTCGTGATGCAACCATCCAGACAATTGGAGTCGCTCAACAAGCTGCTGACGTTGCAGCTACTTTGAAGGGGTAGACTATTCATTTTTCGGGATGCATAATAATTTATTTTTAGTTTTAATACAACACGTTTGGAATAAAGACAATTAATTCGATTTATTGGCAAGAGTGCATATTCTTTCTTAAGAATTTGATATTTTTTGGAGAACTTTCTGAAACAGAAAGCAGTTTAATTTGATTGACGGTGATGATGTCATATAGTCATACAGTGGCAACCGAACCATGGCGCAGTGGGTAGGTACCGATGGTTTATGTATGTTATGTTGCAGACGCGAATTTTGCATAAATCCACTCACGCACAAGTCATTGTAAATGCCAAGAAGAGCCTTATCAAACTTTGACCTTCAGAAAAACCAAGCTATCTGGTCGCAAGCTATGTTGCAGGAAAATGTACATTATCAGACGCGGTCGGCGAGACTCTTGGTCGTTTCGAGAGAAAAGTCTCTCGGATTATCTTCCCTCCCTAGAGTTAGATAACGGCATCGACCTTGTAAAACGAATCGAAGTCTCTCGTGTCAGATGGGTAGGCCATGTAGAGAGAATGGTTACCAACGACTTCGACCATGAGGGATGTAAGGATCACCTCGCCTTCGGTGGCGTCCCTAACCGGAAAGGTTAGGAGACTGGAGACTCCTATCTGCATAGACATGTTGACTGAGACCCAGCGCCACCGACAACAGCACTCGATAAATTTATGCTCATAATGGGTTCATCAGCGTATGTCGGCTACACGTATACCTTAGGTAGACTATGCTATTCTGGGAAATGTAATTCCCCTAATCTTGAGGACACGAGTGAAGACTGCTAACAGAGGGGGGACTAAGCGACTACCAATTGACTGACGAGGCTGAGCAACGTATGTTAACCAACAATTAGTCATAAGTGGTGACTACAAAAGCTAAATGAAGACGAATCAAGAACTGTGTAAAGACAATGTCTTCATCCTCTCAAGTGTTCCTTGCCTACTAACACGATCCACGCTGGATACAGAGCATAATGACATTCACCCACATCTGAAAACGTTGTCCCGAGCAGCTACGCATGCAGGAAGGGCATGAACATAACGTCGACGTTAAGACATTTCCTTTGAAAATCTGATTCATATCCATATCGTGTGTTAAGTGCCATCTATCCAAATCCCCAATTTGACAAGAAGTCTTCTTTGATATTCAAAGTTATTTACTTGAGACTCAATACACGAACCATGCAAACAACTTATGCATTCACAAAGTTGACCACACGCCCAGCACTCCACTCCAACAAGTTACATCAACTTAATTGAATCGCTTATCCCATGAACAACCCTAGAGTAAATATTTTCCCAGAGTAATGCCATCAACATCCCCCACCACCGTCGCTCACAAGCACTTTGCAAAGATGCACATCTCCGAGACAGCACCCGATTCATATCGGGCCACCACATCAAACTTTTCAACCCCTCGTCAAAGCGACGTCAACGTCAATTCCCATTCAGTGGCATTATGGAAATGGCCAATGTAATCCAATTCGCCCATTTCTGACCGTAAGCGACCTTTGAAGCTGTCTCATCCGAAGTAGTGGCGCCCCTTCAATATGACTGGTCTCTCCGGCTGGTCCCTTTTTTTACGGTTTCACTGCTTGCAAACGACCTTCAAATGGCCTGATTGACAGTTGTTACATTGCAGTCGGTTTATGCGATGGAATTGTGTTTCGTCCATGGCAGGGACATTATCACTTATTTGTCCTGAATACCCGTTGGAGGTGATAAAATTTTATAACGGTTTTGAAATTGGTATTGAAACTCGTTCATTATGAATTAGAGGCTAACAGCTGAGTGCGGGGTGATGGCTACGACGATGGTGATGGCAGGGTTTGAAGGGTTGGCGTAATGGGATCTGGTCAAGTTGCCATTTAGAGTAATGCTGCAACTGTGTCCGTATTGAAGATTTGATTTTATGCATCCATTGTGAGCATTTGTACACAATTTGGTATCGATTCGCAGTTCCTCTGTTGGCGGGACCCTGTTGCTGTAGAATTCATAAGGGGTTTTCGCCCGGAAGATGTTCAAAGTGAACTTCTGGTTGGCGTCTGTGTGGAGAGCATTTATAAGGAAAATTGCTTGGTTTACGAAAATAAATTATGGACAAAGTTCGAAGAAGAAAAATAAGTTTTTCTTAAAGCCCCCATGTTTTTATAATTTGCCACCATCATGCTTGACAACATATCGCATTTTCTGCATTTATGAAGCAATTTATTGTACATGATATTTTAGAATTTGAAATGAAACTTTTCAAGTTTTGTTCAAAATTCATCCAGTTTGGTTAATCCTACAGGAAATCACACAATTACTGCTGCCATCACTCGTCCAAAAGACCTGGGATTTGTCCATGTTAACCTTCATTTCGGCATCAGGGCATAGCAAATCTATAGAGCGCGCGCTGGAATCCAGTCTGGGAGGATGTGAGGATAACTAAGTCACCTGCAAAACGAAGACAGATTACCCTCAACGCGGTTTGGCAGGCTCCTAAGCATTCTCGAGTACCATTCTTAGATTGAAAAGCTGGTCGGTACTGTTCATCCAAAAACTTGAAAGAATCCCGAAGTGGATATGGACTCGAACATAGCAACATAGCTCTAGATCACGCCTCCAACACCTAGGGCGTGGACTTCCCCGGGGAGACTTAAAAGAGATAAATTCCTGTAGTAGGAGCAGTCCCCCTTTTTGAAATGAGAGACAATCACCCTAGTTTGCCAATCGCCAGGTGTCTCACCACATTCCCAGGCCACCTTAATGATACAGAAATGTAGATCCCAATCAGAAGGCTCAAGAGTGCGAGCGATCAAAAACTTCCCAAGATCCATCAATCCAAACAACCTGGGTACCTGTGTAATTCACCACACACCTCGCGAGCTCACGGTGCAAATGCGTTCAGAATCGGCAGCTAGAACGAGCTATAAACAAAGCCATGCAAAAACACTTGTGTCCATCAGCTAATCAATTGTAAACAAGAAATGGAATTGTCAAGTCCCCTATCGAGCTAGCTCTGTATATACACAGCATGACTCACGATCCACAAATTGTACCGACTTTTTGAACAATGGATTTTTATTGACTCAGCGTTGCGGAAGTACAGGTTAAGTTTGCTGCCGGGAATCACCTACGTACATGGAGTTGCTATCGTGACTGCGATGGGTGTCGGACAATGAATAAAACAAAGAAAAGAATATTGAAACATTGGACGTGACCACTAGGGCTAGCTGATTATTTGATTTGCCTCTTTTACTTTGGATCGTGACGCGGTTGTTCCATTTATGAGCGGAGCGGAATAATCTTTAAGAATGGAGCTCGATTTTAATCAACTAAGCAGCAGAATTTTCTCATCACACACCGTTTGTCCTGGACTGCAAATTTTCCAAAACTTAAGGTTAATTTTATAAGCGTTTGGT
Organism: Eristalis pertinax; assembly: GCA_907269125.1. Taxonomy (NCBI): domain Eukaryota; kingdom Metazoa; phylum Arthropoda; class Insecta; order Diptera; family Syrphidae; genus Eristalis; species Eristalis pertinax. The sequence goes on from OU026145.1 coordinate 54,546,465, forward strand.
TTTTAATTGTCAAAAAAACGAGCGGAAGAATTGCCAAAGTGTGTACAGTTAAAAATTAATGTAATAAATCAATGCCTGCCATTTACTTTTTAAAGATTCTTTTGTGTAAATATTGACCATAACTACGTTTTATGTGGTCCATACAAATTATGAGTCTTTTTTCGAGCATTTTGAATGGTATTCGCTAATAAGACGTGAAATATCGTGTTCCAAGGCTGCAATGGATGCTGGCTTATCAGCAAAAAAACGTTTAAAAAAATGTTAACCGCATCACTTGCAAAAACTCGTGTCCTTAGTTACGACCGACGCAGCATACATATAAAGTGATGCAATGTTGACTTTGTTCACGGCAACCTCCTGGTCGTTCACATCCTTCTTTTCCACAAAACAGAAAATCGAGAGCAATTGTTTCTGCTCAGCAGCGAGCTGCATTTACCAACCAACCATCCAGTCAATTTCGAACAGATTTTTTACCACCGTGACCCCATCATTTCCACTATTTAAGCATTCTCGTCATCTCCCACCGAAAGTCTCACTAATTGACAGCTTCAAATGTGCCATTGCCTAGAGGGCCCATTAACTGCGCTTCAAATGGGTCTGCTGATTTGGGTAATCTGTACGTGACTTTAGGCTTTTGACGCCGTATCCAGGTCAACGGAGTCGTTTCTCCGATAATCGCACGGAATGATGATGATGACTGTAGAGGTGGTAGCTCTGATGAATGGTCCTTGCATAGCAAATGCTATCCAATCAACTGTTGCCAGGATGGATGTTAAATTATCGAATTACGTCTATTTAAGTGGAAGAGATGGCGCATCGCGGACCATTACATTTTTTTCCGCCCCAAGCAAACCCAGCTAACCCACCCCCGACACTTCATCACGTGTCAGCCGCTTCGATTTTACTGCTCATTAATTTCTTTGTTGCCTTCTTCCAGCAGTCGACGTTGCCGAAGTCGCTTAAAGGCCAAATCTCACCCCCTTGGATCACTCAGTTTTTTAACAATTAACAAGAAAAAAAGTATGAAAAATCGGTCAATTAACTGCGTCAGTAGGTGCGAACTGCGAGTCACCCCTTTGCCGGGCACCACCACCCTGCTCCCATCCCAGTGCGTTGATTAATTTACATAATTAGTATCAGATTCTTTTTTTTCCCGGCATGGGCTCGTTATAAATCGGTGGACCTTGTGCAACAGAAGGCTTTTTCTTGCTTTAAGTATCCTAATTATTCATATTTATGGGAGGGTTCACAACCCTTTCTGGGGACAAGTGTCCAGTGGCGATTCCAAATTAATTTTGGAAAAGAAGTGTCACTGAAATGTGACACTAAGTGAAGATGTAAAGGACTTGCTTCGATTGCGACAAGTGCCCTTATCAAAGCAAGGCATTCGTGGACGTTAAGGGGATGGGATAGTGCGTGCTTTGGGAACGTAAATCACCAGCTTGAAGTATGAATGTGCCTAATCTAGGAAAAGTTTATCGTTAGGCACATTTATGTAATGACCACTCTGCCAGTAGTCGGCTCTAGCAATCATGAACTTCTCTACAGTTGCCATTCACTTCTTCACACCTGCATACTTACGAATTTATTTACAATTGATAAACCATTTGCTGGCTTGTGGGTAACCTTTTTCGTCTTACCGGGCGTTAGTGTTTGATACCAACGACTTAAGGAATAGTCTAATGAGCTCAATTCGCATCGTCTCAGTGCCCAGTTTACGTAGGTGAGATCATTGTCCACTTGTGTGCGCCACACTAGGCTCGCACCCCCTCTATTGCGTTGTAGCACAGACCTGTAGTGGAAGACCCTTTCGGATCGGAGCCAAGTTGTTCATGCCATGTACATGGCCCATATACCTTAGGCGATTGATTCTCAGCTCATGCAGCTGTGATTGAATCTGATGAAATCTTCCTCAAGACGCCATCAACGGAAACAGGATCAAAGATGGAAAGCAGAACTTTCCTCTCAAAGAGACCAATGTCTTGTTCAACTGCTTTTGAGATTGTCCATGCCTCAGCGCCGTACAGCAGGACTTGTATAAGATCAGCTTGTCCTTCCGCGAGAGAGTTATATTATTCAACTTGGTTCTGATGTTTTTAGTACTCTGCACTGCCGAGCCTAGATAGACGAAGTTCCTAACTACAGCCATAGCTGACCATTGTGACGCTCTGTCGAAGACGTCGATGACGCATGTCCTTTCTTCAGGAAGGAATAATATGGGTGGCGCTACGGCCCGTAGAGGGCCAGGGCTTAGCTTCTCAGCAACCACTCGTGTTGTGTGTTCTTTTGTTCGATCACGAGTGGAAGGGACCTACAGTCTTCTGCCGACTTATAACGGCCAATTTGAGAAGCTTTTTCTAGACAGCGCCACCCATATTATTATTATATTATACTTCAGGAACGAATGTACATCTTTATTCCTCACAGCCAGATCTACTTTAGCGACGTACGTTTCAATTCAGGCCAACGCCTCTTGTATGCCTCGCTGAGTTAAGAAGTGTCACTCACGTACGTTAACAACCGAATGGACTTTTGGAGGACCGTACTTGTTGTGTCGCGGTGAGTCCATTACCGACCGTGATGGAGTAGAGCGAATTCTTCAACGTTATCCCGCACAAGCTGATGAGTTTGTCAAAACTAAGCATGGCGACATTACGTACGGCCTTGAAAACGACGAATAGGTGTCGATCTGTATTTCTTTGGTATTTTCCAGCATCTGAAGCACATCACTAAACAACAGAGAATATCCTGTTCACGATGTTAAGCAGACTTATCTCTTTATAGTCAGCGCAGTCAAATGAATCATCTTTCTTGAGATCGGGCAGATGATACAGACGATACCGCCACTTGGCGGGCATGCTTTCCTTCGACAATATCTTTCAGATGAGCTGGCCCATGTACCAAATCAGATCAGCTCCAGTTCTTGAATGATGTATTGAAAAATTCTCTGCACCACCAGCTATCTTGACGTTGTCTACGTCGAGAGGGTGGAATTATCGTATACCATCCAAACCAGATTGAGTGCAGTATTCAGTGTGACAGCGGCGTTTGGGCCCTCTTCGCCGTTTAACAGTGGTGGCTGCTAAAGCAACCAATCTTGTAGTGCGTGCCATTGTTATTTCACGAGTGGAGGAGACCTGATGTCATGACCTGATGAATGCCAGCTCCCAACTCAAAAGTTTGACATCCATTTTCTGGATAGTATAGATACTTCTTGAGCATCTTCAGTGACTCGAAAGAGATGTAGCCATGAAGTATGAAAGTTGCTCTTTTGAAGTCAGAACCTCAGCAAAAAAAAACCACAATCAAATTGTATTTACCGCCGCGTTGTATTCGGTTAAATTATTCTTTTCAAGTGCAAATTAATGGATCAATTAAATTTTATAACCGAGGGTAAGATGGATACGTGTCGAATTTTGTTTAGTAGCCATTTCGATTCTGATGGGCGCAGGTAGTGTGAATGCAGGTTCAAACTGGTGAGTCCTCTTGTTTAAAGAATTGTTCAATAGTGAATGCACTGTGAATACCATGGCATCCTCGTAGAGTAAGAGTATATAGCTATTTGGGTTAGATGTGGCATCATTCGACCATATTTCACTGAGTCTGCAAGAGTATTTATTTTGCGAATTTGATGCATTTGTTGTCCCAGCGCACCGTTCGCACAGGAATACTCTTTGAGTATTGTCATTGGCTCGAAAGTTGGCAAATTCGGGGATAGAACGTGCCACTTTCGACGTACCTTCTAACCACAAATTCTTCTTAAAAGTACAGTGGACTCCTAAGTCGAATTCTCATGGGATACCAAAATTAGTTCGAGTTACGAGGAGTTCGACTTAGAGAATGGTTTTTTGTATGGAAAATTGAGGAAAATGCCAAAATATGGCAACAAAAAATTAGAGTTAGAGAGAAATTCGACGTAGGGAGAGTCCACTGTACGTAATATCTACATGTGACAAGTTCTTGTGAAACCTATTTTACACATTCTATATACCATACGAAACACAAGATTAAGTGCAATAGATGTACAATGTGATTACTGACTTAAGCTCTCACATCGATTATTAAGAAAATGCAAAAGAAGACCGTTTTAAGGTGATGCATACATGTGGAGATGGTCCAAAGTCAACTTTTTGCGCTAGCTGGAGAACTGCAGTGCCATTAGGAGGAAGAAGGTACGTCTTGAAAGCATCAACTGGATTGACAAATGCAATAAGAATCTTCGGAGTACCATGACAAATATTTACATTGTTCTTGTCCAGGCTGAATCTAAAGGCTAAAAAGTCGAATGTTTACAGATAACAAATTAGTATCATGAATGGAGTCGTAGACGCTGTCTCAGAGGAATACACAGAAGGACACCTGGGCTCTTCTCTAAAGATTATTGCTGCCGCATTTTAATTTTTCATTTTAGTTCATTTTTATTTAATTAATTCAAAACAGACACTTATATACTAGACAAAAATGCTTAAAACTAGTTGGACGAACATTGTTACTACTTCTAACTTGCTGGCCCTCGGCGGGCACTCTAAGCTAAACAGCTGCTGTTTGGATGAGAAGTTAAAATAAAACGATTTTCTTCTCTTCCGCACCAGTTTTGGTATCTAACAAAAGCTGTCCATTTCTTCGACAACATTGTTGACCTCAGAGAGGCAATCTACAGCGCTTCATAAAATGCTCCAGCAGATTGTCATAATATGGTATTTCTATCCTGTTTTACCAGACCCGTTGGTCTACATCCGTAGGCCATACGCTGTACCTCCATCAACCTAATCCAACATTTTTAAGCACTAAGGAAAAATGTTATATGTATGCTGAGTCGGATTTTTGATCCCATTCGTATCAGGAATTTCTTTCTGAATTCACGTATCCCATCTTGCGTGCTACCTTCCAACCTTTAACAGCTACCAAGTTCGTTCAAAATTTCTTAATTCGACCTTTGATGAGTTTACATTCTTTGAAATCTCCAAACTTTAAGCGATACCGAGATGTCCAACGCCGCCCTTTCCAAATCACAGCATCTGCACACGCCCAACCACATAATCCCCAACATCATCGGTTGATAACAATTTCCAAACGCAGCCAGTTGGTCCTTTAGTTGTGCCTCAAGAAACAGCCCGCCGTCCAAGACCAACTAACTTCCCTTCAACTTTTCGAGCACATACCCCATCCTCCAGCTACACCCCGACGCCGCACACATGATCGACCGTTCGTATAAATATTCCATGCGTAGTTCCGAAAATATTTGCGTTTAATTTTTCCCTTTAATCCTTTCTCTGTATCACCCCACGAAGGGGTCACCCCTCATTCAGAGCTGGTCGTGTTCGTATTCAGTTTGCGTGCCGAATCGCCGGAGGGCCTTATTTCCACAAAATTGGCAGCAAGATGTGTTTTTAAGTGACAAGTGTATGGTGCCATAGCTGCCGCAACCCGGGTCGTAAAATTGAATGGTCATCTTGGTTGGCTCATTTGCGAGCATTTCATGGGGCCCACATGTTACTTGAATTATAACTTCAGTCCGGATGTGGGTGTGGTAATATTTTCTTTGCCTCAGGCAGCGGATAGCTTCGGACCAGCATTTGGGGCCGAGAAGGGTCATCCCAGTTAAAATGTGCTTCTTGGACTTGCCCTGCTTCTAATTGGAATAGATTTTATGCGTTTATCTGGAATTGTTTGAACTCAAGCATTTCGGGAACAATATTTCCTTATCTTGCTGATCAGGTCCGGTGACTTGATTGCAACTATGCCACCTTTGAACTGTGTGGGGGAGGGTGTTCAGTAATCAGAGATGTGGTTGTCGTTGTTCATCGAGTCCTTTTTGTTACTCCAGTCCAAGGTGGAAGTGATTTGGTGGTAAATTGTAAGGACTTTCCATTCCATCGTCTTCAAATAGTAGCCTCCTATGAGCAGTTGAAGTTGCTTGACAATGTACATCGACCACAGTACACAGTATCATGGTCCACTGTTACTACGTGAATTGCTTGATATGGCGAGTGTCATTAGGAGCTGAAGGCGCTTTCAATGGTTGATGATGCCTGAAGTCATCAAGACCAAGGTGAACAGTCTGCAACAACATATGATGCACATCAGTCAGCCAAAATCCAACATGGATGGTGGATTTCCCATGACGAGTGAGTTCATCGGCTTCGCAATTTACTGGAACGAAATAGTTTCCAAGCACCCACATTTTGAATATGGAAACACTTGTCCATCTCATGGCGAGACAGGCGGAATTTCAGCGAAGTCGTTGAGTGAATTGTGACAATGTCCAGACATTTTATTTCAGCCTGACTATTCGATCATGAGAGGATATCGCCTAGGTGTCTATTCCTACCCCTCATCTGATTTCGATCCATCCGCGGAAATACGCAAGGAACCATCCAGCGACCAGCTATCTGACGGTCAGATGCACAGGCAATGACGGTTGAGATGTTTTTCTCGAAGATGTAATAGAGCTCAGTTTGAAGTGACCAGTTTATAAGTACCTATTCAGTCTTCCCTAAGCCGACTACTTCAACTACTCCTCATCTGAGTTTGTGCTACAGAGCTCTCTTGATATGAATACCACTATGCACAGCGTGCAATATGGTGCATGCGTTACGTTACGTATAATGCGTGAAGAGTACAAAATCAAATAAATGTCTTGCATTGCTAAGTCCTCGTGTATTGCCCCATAAGGTAAATATAGTACTGCACTTTAACAACATAAACGCAACTTTGGAACTAATGGACTTCATTTGAAAGAAAATTGTTTTTAAATAACTCCGGAAGTTTCTCTCTGTATTATTTGTTTTACTTCTTTTTCTGAATTTAAGTTCTTAGAACCACGTTGATTAGTTGGCACTTCTCGCCTCGACAAGACAACTTTTATGTTGCTTCTTAAGTGTAGTTCCCCCGAGACGCAATTTCAACGTAAGTGGAATCCCCGAATCAACAACACCTGCGAATCTGTCATATAAATACGATTGATTGCTCAGTAATCACCATTCAACGAAATCAATTGCAGCATTAAGCACATTCAATAGCTACAGTCGCAGAACGAAATAAACATGAACTTCTCGAGAGTATACGTCTTCATTGCTCTGGTCTTCGCCGTGCTTGCTGGGCAAACACAAGCCGGATGGTTAAGGGACTTTGGAAAACGACTTGTAAGTTTATTCGATTTGTTCCTTCTTTTCATTCATTTAATAAACTGCTTTTCAATTTTAAGGAACGAACAGGCCAAAATGTTCGTGATGCAACCATCCAGACAATTGGAGTCGCACAACAAGCTGCTGACGTTGCAGCTACTTTGAAGGGGTAGACTATTCAGTCAGAGGATGAAAATCAAACTAGCCTTAATTAAAATTTAAATAAAAATGGGAGTTTTGAACATCTTTGTTTTTATCCTCATCATGCTGGCTGAAAGGAGTGAGCCAAAATGTGCTGCGCCTGCAATTATGCATATTTCACTAGGTTGGCGAGCAGGCCTTGCCGGCCTTATGGCCTCGACTAACTTAGACCAAAGTGTTGGGTCAATTGTACCCTTTTTTGAGATAGTTTACTACTATGAGACCTACTTTAGCCCTAAAACCATTCAGACCCACATATGAATCCTAGGAAGTTCTTCAGTTCAACATCGCTTAAGTCATCCAGGTATATTTAGAAGTGCTTTCCTAGGAACTGGCCCCTTTTCTCTGCAGACCTGGGCATTCGCAGAGCAGATGTTGGATAGATTCTGTTTCTTCCACATCTCGGTTGGTCATGCAAAAGTCATTTTGCGGTATGTTTAGACGCATTGCATTGGTACCTATGGCACAATTCTCGGTAAATACTCCTATTAGAATGCGTACATCCGTGCGACTAAAACCGATCAGCGATGTTGATCTCTTTTTGCTCAGCGTCGGCCATAATAAATTGTTCCAATAATCAGACAAGCCATCGAGTTCTGGCTCTATCCAGACATTCGTTTTCTAGTTTTTTCCTTATGGACTTGAGCGACGTATGTAAATTTTAATGAAACACTTTTCCTTAAAAAAAAACCTGAGCCTTTACCTGACCGGAAATGGCCGTAAGAGGTCGCAGGGCATGACCTCGAGGCCTTATCCAACGATTTCCACCATTCTCGAGTGCCGTAACTCAAGATGGGTCTTACTGTCATTGTGTTACTGGCTATATACCCCACCCATGGCTTGAAACCCCATGATTTACCGAAGGCACGGTTGCCCATGTAGAACGCCACATACGCCTTCTATATACCGTCTGCAGTGCTTTCCTTACACATGAGCTTGGAATCAAGTACGACGCCTTGGTATTTTTTTTCTCTGATAGTTTGAGTTCAACTCCATTTATAGTTGAACAGATGATCCCAGGTATGTTAATTTTCCCTGTAAAGAGAAGCTTTTCTGTTTTAATTGGGTTGACGTTCAGTCCTCAGGTCTGCGTCTAGTTATAAGGAAACTTCCCAGAAATGAGGATGGCCACATCGTCCGCGAATCTCTCCTCTCCTCCTATCTATCTGTCCAATGCTTTTATGATATCGTCAACCACTATGGTCCATTGGAGTGGTCCTTGAAGTGTCCCTCTGTTGACCTTCCTGGTGCAGCATATAGGGGTGACTTGATGCATAGGTGGAATTTTTCAGATGCATGATGAAGTAGAATTTTACCTTTGGAGTATGCGTGTTGGACTTGACTGGCCTTAAGCCTTACCGAAGATGAATGTTAATGAGTGGTCTTTGGGATGTCCATCCATGTATGGGATGGACCATGTATCTCAAGGGATTGTGGCACACTCAGAGACAGCTGGCGAAGGGTGTTAATTTCAAGCCTTTTTTGAATCCATGTCTATGCAAAATATCGAGTAAATGAATAACCCTTATGAAGGACTCACCAAAATAAACATGATATCTTCTCCATATTTGTACTTGTCAGTCTGTTTCCACACGTCGTCTCGCCTGAGTAATCTTTTGAAAATGAATACACTTTGGTGAAATCCTTTTTCACAAAATGCACACGCACACGCGTGTCGACCAAACCCCAAGAGATCACTAAAGACACAAAATTACTAACATTCCCAACCACAAGCACACGCAAAATCAATTTATTTACCCGCAACTGTAAGTGCGGCCACCCCTCCGTCGACTGACTCTCTCACAAGTCTAACTCATAATGAGACATAATTAATCAGTCAAAGAGAAAGTTAATCCTTTTACGCAATGCCACCACGTCCCACATTCAACCCACAGAACATGGCAAACATCACAAATGAAAACTGCCTTCCACCCTCGTTCCCAGAAGTGGAAAAATTCGTACCGCATTGTCAAGGATAAAAGCGCGCAGAAAAAAGCCCAGTGTAACAATTTACTCACATGTGCGCCGCTCGGCGTCTGTCAACCAGCCACCGGGTAATCACATATGCAGATTACTTTCACTCCCACCCCGGCGAACGGGAGGCGGAGGTGCGCTGAACCCTTTTGTAAACGAATGTTTTTCCTCTTCGGTGGTTTCACAGCCCCACACCCGGGCCTCGGTTGGAACACTTCTCACATCCTTTCAGGTGAAACCAATAAATTCGACTTTTTAATGAGACCAGCTAGACACCTTAAGCCGCCACCTCCGCCACACCCGACCCTCCCGCACACGGCTTCAGGCAGCACCCGATGAAAAAGACGCGTTAATTAATCAAAAGTCTCATTCCGCCTTGCCTGCTCCTTGAAACGTATCGACTTAACGGGGATTTTTGTCAAAACCGAAAAACTGTACTCAATAAAGTTCACATACCGACATGGGTGGTGTTTGGGGTGGGAGGGCGTTTCTTGAAGAAACCCCACCGGGGCAGGATGCGAGGCACACACATGAGCTCTGTAAAATACCCGTGGCGAATTCCCAGAAGGAATCGAAAATTATAACGGCACTGTGCCTGGAAGGTGGCTGGCGAGGGTATTAATTATTTTTCGGTTTTAATTAGATTGCGAACGAGGTGAATTTTTGGCGATTCGGTTCAATGCGCCTTTGCGTGGAGAGCGGGTGACTCGCAGAGGGCTGGGGCGGTGCTTTTGTATTTAACTCGGATGTCTAATGGAAAGGGAATATGGGTTCAAAGGAAACGGCGAATGTAATTGTGTTCTTGGAAAATAATTCCCGCCGAAAAGAATAATGACTAGGAGAATTCTTACACACGACCGTGCGTTACACGGTCGGAACACAGTAATTACGTCTTTAAGTAAGAATGAAGACGCGATTAGGAAGAGGTCGGTGAAAGTTAAGTCGACTATAAGGTGGTTGCATGCTCCGTAGGAACAAAGGTGATGTAAGCCAGAAAAGTTGGTAAGACCCACGGGATGTGTGAGGAAAACCACAGTGGTCAGTCTGACTAAGGACTTCGAGTGTGGAATATAAATTGTTCACCTTTCAGATGGTTGTGGCACTTCCACAGCTTGTTACACACAAAAACGTCTCAGACAATAGGGCGCTTATCCATCCCACCCAGTTTTGCGGTTTGCCGGAGTCGCATTGTCGCTCAGCCATTAAAGAGGCAACGGAAACAACGAGACCCTACCACCACCGACAAGAATGGGTTTCCAGTCAGTCCAACAGTTGAGTTACGTAGATGACATCGACATCGTCGCGGCTTTCCATTGCACCGTGGTAGAGGCTTTTTTTGAGAAGGAGATGGAGTCCCAATCTTCCAAATAACCGTGGACGCAAGACTTCGTGGTCATCGATTTAGATTCTAGAATTAAATAAGCAGTCCATTTCTCTTTTCTTTTTTTTAAAGTTCGTTTTCCACATAAGCTTCGAATCTAATGTCATGCCATATATTTATCGTCATTAGAGTACGAATATTGTACGCGACTTAGGTTAGGTTAGGTTGTAGTGGCTGACTGCTAATGGCATTCACACTTAGGCCAGAGTAGGCAGTGGGCCGGCGATACCATGCGGATTGACTTCTCCTAACCTCGGAACTAGTGCTGGCGCTGTTTAGCTCATTGAGGTTATCGAAATAGGCCCCTAGGTATAGGAACCTACGACTAGCCAGAGCGCTCCACGAGCAGAGTAGGTGATGAGTGTTTTCTATCTCCACTTCATCCATGCAGCTTCTTGTACCGACTTAATGAAGACGTGTATTTTGTCTTGACGTTGTTGTCTTTATTAAGTTTTCGGTTGACAGGATAGCCATATCGTCCGGCAAACGAGGTCACTAGCATTTGTCTTTCTTCAGTGACGGATTTCTTTTAATATCAGCTCTTTGAATACCTTTAACATTATAGATAATAATCATAAATAGAAAATAATATCGGTCGTTACGGTTTTTTGTCGCTCCGATTTTGGAACCATTATCACTTCTGCTATGTACTTTCCACGAGTCTGGAACACAGTAAGAAAAGGATTAATTAGTTAAGGAAGCTTAGTTAGTGTGTTTTTTCTTTAAATCAAATCGTATCCAGCACGTAGAAATCGTAGAAACCATGGCTCGTGCAGAATGCCACGATCTGATCAGCTTAATAATAAAAAAAGGATAGATATCCTGTTCAAATTTGCCTAGTTGTTAATGAAGATGTTTATTACTCTGACGTTCGGACCTGATCTGTACGCTAGTAAATTGTCGACGCACGCTATTATGTGCGACTTGGAACCAATAAGATCCGCAGTGAATATCGAGAACAAGATCGTCGAACTACGACATACAGGCACCCGTGCATTGATTCTTACCTTTGTTCCACTGAATGTCTGAACGCGACATGTGTGGTATCATGGATCGCTCTGAATCCGAACGGGTTGGAAGGTATATATTACTATATATATATACCACTGTATATTTCAGAACTCGAATGACTATGACATTCCTCCAAAACTCGGCAGTATGCGAAATCGGGGGTACCGCAAGGCAGTCACTTAAGTTCTCTATTATTTGTTATATTCATCAATGACATTACTTTTTTCAATCAAACACAATCAATCTTTGCTATATGCTGATGATATGAAAATATTCAAAAGTATTCAGGATGTTAATGATGAATGTCTTCTGTTACAGTAGGATATTAACAACATCCTGGAGTGGTGCGAAAATAATAAACTTAAGCTTAATTTAAATAAATGCCATTAAATTTCTTTCACGAAACTGGCTTGCCCAATCCAATTTAATTATTTAATTGGAAATTCAAATCTTTCAAATATTAATAGTGTCAAAGACTTGGGTATTATGTTGAACTCCTCATTCACATTTCATACTCATATTGGCCATATATTAGCAAAAGCAAACTCAGCAATTGGCTTCATTAAGCGTAATACAAAATGATTCACTGATCCATTCGCCCTACTAACACTCTATAATTCCTTTGTTCGACCTTTCCTCGTATATGCTGTCGTAGTTTGGAACCCGGCGTTCATAACATTTTCCGATCGTATCGAAAAAGCTCAAAAGCGACTCACCAAGTACATTTTTTAAAAATGCATTGGGATTTTTGCCCGTCCTATAAAGCAAGGTGCCAACTGCTTGGCTTAAAGTCCCTATCAACTAGATACACCATTTATGATGTTATGTTTGTTAGGGATATACTTTGCAGTCATATTAAATGTTCTTATCTCTTATCCATGATTCAATTTCATACGCCATCTAGGTCACTCAGCACTTGGAATATTTTATTTGAAAAGTTCCACAATACAGACTATGGCAGAAACGAACCACTGACGAGAATTATTCGAGCTTTCAATGAATATTCACATCATTTAGATTTGTGTTATACTAGACCGGTATTTAAAAGTGCCTTTTTATTTCTTAACAATTTATTAAATTTTGAAACTAAGCATTACATATTGTCAATTATAATAAGAATAATGCACTTCAAAAAATCATTTAACACCTATGTATTTTGTAGATTAAATAAAAAAAAAATAAATAAACTCACCGAGACCTTCAATGTTAAAAAAGGGTTCTTAGGCAAGCCGAGAAGCTGTCATGTGGCTTCTTCAACATCGTTGTGACGAAACAAACACATTTCGTCATAAATTATTTTCCCTTCAAAAACGAACATCGCAATCATCAACTTATTCAACAATCTTAAGACCACAGAAAGAACAAGCGGCATCATGAATCATAGTTATCACGAATCAAATAACGGAAATATCACGCTCAGAAGGTACACTTTTCATTCATCTCCGACCAGGGAATCCCACTTTAATCGCGACCATCTGGATCTTTAGCGTGACTTCTTTTTTCCGCGATGGACCAAGGAAACCCCCTTGAATAAATTGATGGCTGAAGTATATAACGCAGAGTAGCCACACATCAGTTATCAGTCACAACTGCCACCAAACAGATTCCACCTCGTTCAACGCTCAGTTTCTATTGAAAAACCAGTTTCACCATGAACTTCACAAGAGTGTTCTTCTTCGCTGCCCTCGTTCTCGCCGTATTCGCTGGACAAACACAAGCCGGATGGTTGAAGAAATTCGGAAAACGACTTGTAAGTCAATCGAGGAGTATTCGGATGTAGATTTATTGACTGAAATATATTTTTGTATTTAATTTCAGGAGCGAACTGGTCAAAACATCCGCGATGCCTCCATCAAGACTATCGCCATTGCCCAACAGGCAGCGGACGTTGTGGCAACAGTGAAAGGATAAACTAGCTTGGAAAAGCAGTGGAGTGAAAGACTTGAATTTTTAGTTATTAATTTATTTGTTCTGCATTGAGCGTTGTTTTTGTTTAATAAAAGATAGTTGACGTAAGTAATTGTGTTTGTTTGTGGACTTAATCGATAAGCAAGAACTAGTAGTTACGGTATTTATAAGCAAATCCTACGTGAGCTCTTCACGAACAGTCACATCGTGAAGGATAAGGTGGCTAATTGCCAATATGCGGGAGTTTAACTTCTCCATTGTGTTGACACACGCATCTAGTCGATTCTACCCCTCAAACCAGTGTATGTGCGGTGCAAGAAAGGTTCACAATAATTTCCTCTTCTTCCCTGTGTCTGCAACTACTGCCGAAGTCATTGCTGTGCAGATCTATTCCTAAGGCGTGAGATAGAATGGAAAATCAGGTATCCAGCAGGATCTGGTGGGAATGCTGGTTGAGACATTTTTTCTGGGTGATTGTAGGTATTGGTGTGCACGAGATGGAAGTACTGGTCGCATTCTATCACAAGTATTGTCGCAGCAGTATAGTGGTGAAAAATGGCCCTCCGTTTCACGAGCCTGATTAGTTTGCAGGTGATGTCCTTTTCACGCGCATTTGGTAGTTGGAAGAGGAACTAGGAAAAGGCTATATCGTCAGATGCGCTGCAGCGTTACTGATTCGATTAATACACGTAGGAACACATAACCAGAAATGTACAGAAGTCATAGGTATGCCTAGTTGGGCCGTTGTGGCAGTTGGAAGTTGAACTCGAAAAAAGCTAAGGTGAAGAGAGACTTCAAGCAATTTGGTATGTAAAACTGGAGGCAGCTAGCTATTGATTGCGTTTGCTGGAGAAGTTTCAACCAACGTAATCCAGTTCGACAAACCCACCAGAGGCGCTCGCTATGGGACTGCAGCATTTCCAGGGAATAATCCAAAACGGCAGTATGTCATACACTCAAAACCTGCTCGAGGACACTACTGTAAGATAAACTAGCATACCCAGAGACAGGCCGCTGCGAATCTCCTGAAGTTTTCCAAAAAATTCACACCCTCCTCGAGTTGCCAAATAATCAGCAACAGCCACATGTCTCCTGATGGCACTTGACAGCAAGGAATCGCATTTGATTGCATCAAATTGGCGCATTTCAGCAGTTCCACGCCAAATTGCCAAGCGGACGTAGAGACTCGTCAGCACAACACAAGTGCGAAATGATTTCATATTTACACATCCTTTCAGCATCCCCGCATCGCTTTTACTTTGTGTACGTTTTTCCGGTGAATAAACATAAAAATATCTCATAAAGGATATTTGAGCGGGCGACGTCAGCACTTTCTTACAGCCACCCGTCCCTCCGATGATCCCCACCCAGGGCAGGGTAATCTCTGGCAATGTTTATTAAGACATCATCAGCATGTCGACTCGTCATAGGTAGGACTTCGACTTCTTCAATTTACATATCCTCCACTCCACCCACCCTCCAACATTTGATAGGTAGCAACATGTGGGTTTTATGAGATTAGTTCCCCTCCTCCGAGACATTGCTGTTGATCCAGCGATAACAAAGGAGCATATGCATTGTTCGAGTCGAGATATGTTAAAGGGAACATCCCCATAAACAAGACCGGGGTCAAACGATGACTGTTTTTTATCCGTTTTATCCCTCCTCAGCATTATTTGAAGGAACCACTGGCCAGTGCTGTCGTTGGACAGTTTTAGTGCCACTTTTACGATGATGACTGATACAACATGTGACCGAAGTTAAGCGATATGAAAAATTACAGTAACACTTCAATTAGCATCGTGCTGCAGACGTACAGCTCCTTAAATGCGTCCTCGTGAGACTGAGGACACTGAAGGAGGCTCCTGCGAGTTGGCAGTGACGGAGTAAACCAATTTTATGACATCCCTAAGGAAATCCTTTATTAACCCGAAAATTCAATTTGCAACCGAGAGCCCAGGACACCAAGCCGAAGACAGATCCCCTTGTGTGGGTTTCCGTTCGTTGTCGCGTGGTAAGTGTGCACATATCCTGGCCAAATTGCATTACATTCGTTCTCACTTCGGTGCGATAGTTTAGTGCTCCTGTGATACACTCAAGGTGGCCTAGGTGAGGGTGTGTGGCGTTGAGTAAGGTGCGAGGAGGTGTACTGTAAGGTGGGTCGTTTGTAGAGTTATTATATTGACGTGGCCCTTATCCGTCTAGACAAAGGATAACAAACAGCAAATTGAGTTGCATCGTATGCGGAAAATGAGTCGTCAAAGTTTTTCGTTACGCTGCTGTTCGGTCGGTCTTTATTGCCCGAAAAGTCTTGAGACCTATTTTTTATGTTCTATGGTGCGTTGGAGGGTTACGATTTTTGTACGTGGTGGTTAAAGAGCCGCAATTCTAGTAGGTGAGTGAGTGGAGAATATGCTTAACAATATTGCGATTGCAAAAGCCTTAAGCCTTAGAAATTTAGTTCTCTCAAGGCGTATTTGATCGGTTGTTAGTTCAGTGCTAACGTAATTACTGGGCACCATTGAGTGATGGAGGAGTTTATGGATTAACCGTGAAATTGCTAGTACAGATTATCGTCGTGTCTCATTATGCAACAGCAAAGGGTATCATTATATTCATTAGTAGAGACTGTGAGTGGGATCTATGTCATTTTAAGAAACAAGATCGCTTCATTCTTTGTATGGCGTTAAGTTGTGAAGAAATAGGAACAGTATATGCCTAGGAACGCGGTGAGACACCTGGGAATTCGCAAACTGGGGTGATTGTCCCTCTTTTCAAAAGCGATTGCTCCAACTACAGATTCATATCTTTTTTAAGTTCGCCCGGGAATATCTACGCTAAGGAGTTGGAGGCGCCTTCTCGTGCTATGGTCCAGTCCAAAATGGGAGATGAACAGTACTATTCTCGTCCCCGCAGAAGTACAAACGACCATCTTTTCACGCAAAGAGTGGTACTCGAGAAGGCTTATCCAGGAGTATGCCACACCGATCTACAGCTATTTTGTAGATTTGGAAAAGGCATACGATCGAGTTCATCGATGTTAACTCTGGGGTTTTCTACAGGAGTATTGAATGCCCTTTTTTGATATCCATTTAGTCTCTTTACACAAACCGTAGCAGCTGTGTTTGGGTTAATGGTGCCAAATTAACACCTTTTGCAATGGGCGTTGGACTTCGCCAAGGGTGCGTCTTGTCACCTCTCGTTTTTATTACGTATGTGGCCCGAGTGTTGCTGCTGTTGAGGGTAATTCACCTTGGATAGAATATTTGAATATCTTCAATATCGGAAGCCATGAAGTTCGACTGCACTGAATTGTCGAGGAAAATAGTCCTGAACTTGAGCTTCGTCTTGAGTTCAAATACAACTATATTAACATGCAGCCCTGCAGCCTGACCTTTGTTAGAGGGGCAGTGAAAGCACCGCTTTCATCCGGTTTTCAAATCTGATCAAGTCACCATTTGCCGTTGGGATCAAATTACAAGTGTGCTGGCGATTTCGCTGACAGTCCACTTACCTACCTACCGAGGTTGCTGCTGGTAGTACAATGGACGAGTTTTGAGTCCCAGTTGGTTTAGCGATAAAAAAATACCACAGAAAAAATTGGTTCGGAATTAGTTCCCAGAGCTGGTATATCCACTTTGGACAGTATTCCTCGGTACATAACATAGACGAGAACAGACTGACATCCGACGCAATGGCTCTATGTGCCGTCTGATTATCGACCTATATGACAATCGTTACATGGGTTACTTTGAAATTATTTTAATGCTGGAACTGCTTCAATCGTTAAGCCCCCTCTGATTGAAAGACACTGCAATTGCCCTACTGCTATGGTGACGGGCCTTTTTCATAAAAGTCACACAAAGGTCCTTTTTTTGACTGTTCTGTTTTTTTTTTTCTCAACCGTCGGAGAAATTCGGGCAGAAACAGTCCAGCCTTGGTGGTAAATAGTTTGTCTTAGTATGCGGTACTGTTCACCATAATAGGATAGACGTGCATGTGAGATTTACGTTCCACAACTCTACTTTTCCGTCGAAACCGCTGTGAAGGGATGATGAGAAGAAATGGGCAATCATTCACTGTCTTATTGCCTATATTACCCTTGTTCGTACTAGACAAAAATACTCTTTCTAACAAGAGTCATTCAGAAGCTGATAAAACAACAGTTATGACTGTAGCAAATCGTTTATCCCGGCATGTGTAAAATTACAAAGGTTAAGTAGATGGGGGAGGAAATTTTTACTTGAATAGATGAAGCAATAGTTTTAAAAATGATTTCATATAAATGATCAACTTCTGGCAGCTGTCATTGGTTGAATTACAAGTCCTCAACTTCGCCAACCGACATCACAACTGAACCCCTGCAATGAGACTGGTAAAATGTCTCAAATAAGTTTAATATCTGAGATACGAGTATTTTGAAGCAGCAATCAACTGCTAGAAAATCGGGTAGATTGACGGCTGAGAGTACTAAACGGGGATCTCCTACCACGCGACTTAAAGCACCAACTCAGTGTAGACCGCCCCTAGGTGAGTCCCTGATCCAACGCGAGACTTGATTTTTCCAGACTAGGGACACCACTCCATGTTAATTTTTCTTTATCGTTATATTCTGTCTGCGCTGTCTGTGTGAACTGTCGCACATTGAAAATAAAGTCTGCTGAGCGGTGCACATTCTAACAAAAGCTTTAAACAAAGAAAAACGCCTTTTATATGACTTTCAATCCGGATACTAACCCCAGCCAGACAGATTAATACTCCAGACGAGTCGAAACAAAAACCTTCACCGAAACGGAACCACTATCATCCTTCCAACTCGCCTATAGAGCATAATCCCCAACGTTGCTCCTAATTGATTGCGACTGAATGCACAGAGTTACTATTGCCATCAAAAAGGCTGGAGACATTCGAAGGCATAAACACCGAGAAACCAAAGGCAAAAATAGAAAACAAAATTGACGCCCCTCGAACGAATCTTTGCAATGCCGAAAAAATTCATAATTATCATCCCGACCGTCATAATGGTCCATGATTAACAAAAACAAACAAATAACCGCCACTAAGCCGAGGAGTGACGGGAGGGATGCTGTATTTAGCGCGGAAATGGTTAGTCAGACGTTTCCACTCGACATCGACATCGACATCGTACTGAATTCATTCAACTCCGTCCAGCCACCACCGCGCCGCAGACACTCGGGCTTGCTATTTCGCCCCCTCCTCGTTGTCACTCCAATCAGCTTCACTGGGAAATCACTGTCATATCGGGGACGAGACTGGCTTGAAGCCAATTCCTGAGCATGCAACACGCCGCAATACAATCAATATTTTCCCAGAACCAACTGTCTCTGTGAGTGTGTGTGTGTGTGTGTGTGGTTGGGTTTTTTGTTGGCATCCTCCTGGCCAGAGGCAACCCAGGAGACGGGCGGGTATCAGCCAGCAATGTCTAGGTGCTGTTCTGCCTCCGATCTGATAAGCATGGAGCCTCGGTGTGTCGTTCCGCCTAGTAAATCCCAGAACGGAAGTTTCAAACATATTACGGAGCGAAATGTACTTTCGCTTACAACAGCATACACACACATATACACGCAAATGCACCGAGCCATCCAAACAAGCCTCAGTGGAGGGTCTCCCAGGTTGCGATCCATAAAGTATCCGGTCTGTGCCACAGCCGTCTGGCACGTACACGTCCTTGTCGTCATTACATCGTCGTCGTCGTTGTCGTCGTCGTAGTACGGAGTTGGTACTATCATAGTACTACGCCGAGTGGTGCTTGAATGAAAGTAAAACTGGAGATGGACTGACGGTGGCTTGTGTGGGGTGCTGGGTCGACTTGCATGGACGTTTCCGGTAATACGATGCACTTGCAACTGGGAAGTTTTTTGTGTGGAATGCTGGCATGCTGGAGGTGGTGGGGGATGGCGGCTGCGAGACTGTGGGGAGAAGTGTGTTTTCATTAGTTGCAGTCTGTGTGCTGTGCAGAGCCCAGCCAGGGAAAGTTGCATGCGATAAAGTGCACAACTTTATGACCCCACAGTGGACAGGAAGGCGATTTCGTTAATATAGTTACGAGTGTTGTACTTTTGTGCTATGAGAAGAGCAGAGCAGAGAGAGAGAGTGAAGGTCTGCCGAAATAAATATCTTCAGCGAACGAATGAATGGCAATCCCCCAAGTGAATATCATGAGTTGACTCATTAGGTGCTGCAGTGCAACCACTGATTGGAATATTTTCTGCTCGATGACACTTGCCTCGGGCTGATGGGATTCTGGATTTCTGTAATCAAGCGATAGGCAATACATGCGGAAGATATTCTCCTCCTATAATGGGGAGACCATTTCGCTGGGAACACTTTCAACGCAAAGGTTTATCGATTTGTAATAAGTCTGTACTTGGAGGCGTTGGAGTGCTATCGACTACGAGCCACTACTCTAAATCAAACTGGGACTTAGAATGAGGATTTAGAAGAGAATTATTTAAATTTTCGGATTATGTATGTAATCTTCGTATGTAGATGGGATTCAATGGAATCTACAGCGTAGTTGTTCTACGCTACGGCTAAGGAATCAACAGTAGAACCAATATGCATCTAGAATATTTCTTACAATCCATAAAACGAGAAAACCAGATGATTGTTCCAAACACTAATACCAAATACAAGATCAAACAAAGTTTACAATTAATAATAATAATATGGGTGGCTCTACAACCCGTAAAGGGCTAGGGCCTAGCTTCTCAGCGACGACTCGTGTTGTGCGTGCTATTGTTCTATCACGAGTGGAAGTTTATAATTAATTCAGTAAAAAGTCGCGAAGAGTGTCAACAAATGTTCTGAGTTTTCAGAGTTTGACCAATTTACAATACATACATACAGCGTGACCAGATAAGAACGATACGACAATAAATTCAAATAAAACAACAACGGTATCAAATAAAATAAGCTGATTATGACTTTATTTTGAAGCTAGATTTATGCCATTATAATAGCTTGTAATGCTTAAACCATTGGACTAATTTTTTTTATTCCGGCAATATCATCTATAGCACTTTGGCCTTGACCTCATTCAGAATGGCTTGCAAGTGTAGTATAAGGACTTGAAGTAGCCCCAGTAGCGTGACCGCGGGTCCCAATTGATGAACACAATTTCAGGCTTTGCGTCGCATGTATGGCTGTGGCAACAAGACGACGCCTTACTTTGCATCGCATGTGTGGCGTCGTCTTGTTGCCACAGCTTGGATATATAGCTTTTGTTGAGCTCAGACCACAGAACGTGCGTTAACATCGCTCTATATCTGAGACCTTGACAGCAACTTTGTTTCCTTCCTTATATCGAAATAATTGTGCGGACGGCTAACAACCCGCCCACATCAAACAACAACCTTGACGAGTGAGAAAACTGCCTCGGATCAGCGGACGGAATCGAAACAGCGACGACACGGCGTGAAAAGTACAATGATTTGCGAGAGTGATTTTGTGGTGGTGGTGTTCTGGTGGAGAGCATGCACCAGATCATCTGTAGAATTTGGGAAGACGAAAGCATGTCCGACGACTGGAATATCAGCTCCACATGCCCCATCCACAAAAAAGACGATCTTACCCCTTGCAACAACTATAGAGGTATATCCCTGCTCAACGTAGCCTACAAGATCCTGTCCAGCGAACTGTGTGAACGTCTAAAGCCGATTTGCACCGCACTAATCGGCACGTACCAATGCGGCTTTCGGCCCGTCAAATCGACTATAAACCAAATCTTCACACTAAGACAAATCCTGGAGAAGACCAGTGAGTTTCAAATGGATACGCACTACCTTTTCATCGATTTCAAAGCCGCATACGACAGCATTCATCGCAAGGAGCTATTCGATGCGATGGCCGAAATCGGGATCCCGGGAAAACTGATCCGGTTGTGTCGCACCACGCTAACACATACGCGATGCACCGTGCAGTTCGGCTCAAGGATTTCTGAGCCACTTGAAACTTGCACTGAACTTCGGCAAGGAGATGCGCTGTCGTGTGATTTCTTTAATCTGGTACTGGAGACGATAGTACATAGTACGGAGGGCAGTTGTAAACACGGAAGGCACTATCTTCTACAAGTCCGTCCAACTGTTGGGGTACGCAGATGACAAAATTTCACGATCGACAGCTACAATTTCGAGGTAGTAAAGCAGTTTGTCTACCTCGGGGCAAACGTGGACTCCACAAACGACAGTGAAAATCCGCCGTAGAATTGCCCTTGACAACCGGTGCTACTTCGGTTTGTCAAAACAACTGGGCTCAAAACTCCTGACTCGAAGGACAAAAATCATACCCTACAAAACTCTTATTTTGCCAATCCTGCTCTATGGAGACTAAAGCTGGGCGCTAAGCAAAACTGCAGCGCTGATTCTTGGTACCTTCGAAAGAAAAATTCTACGTCGGATGTATGGTCCCGTCTGCAAGGAAGGCGAATGGAGGAGAAGACATAACCGCGAACTGTACGAGCTGTACCAGGATGTGGGTGTAGTCCGGAAGGCAAAAATCCGTCGACTGCACTGGAGCACTCGAGCGCATGGACAACAATGCTCCAGCGAAGAGGGTCCTTGAATCCGAGCCTACTGGTTCGAAAAGGAGAGGAAGACCGAGTCTCCGGTATAAAGACCAAGTAATTGCGGATGCAAGACAGCTTGGTCTTTATGACTGGAAGCAATTGCTCTGGCTCCGACCCTCCATGGGTCGCCGGCCTGATAAATAAGTAAGTGTCCTCCAGTTGCCTCCACGCCGAAACCAAAACTCAATATTTCTGGATACATTGATGCTTAGTCGAACACTTGTGAATTGTATTCGCTCCAATATCGACAAGGCAAAAATCTACCCATTAGCGAACTCACGTTACAGATCGCGTTGTCTATAGCCGTCCGGTTGTGTGTTACGTAGCGCCATGCTGTTGGAACCATACGTCCTTTACTTTTTGTTATTATCAAATGGCAGCACTCTCCGTTGATGGTGTTTTATGTGTTTTCTAGTAAATATGGACCGACTAAGCCCCGCGCCGACCCCCAATCCGCATCAAACAGTGACTTACTGCGGATGCATTGCTGCGTGGTGGACCTGTTGTGTAGATTAGGAATGTCCCAATACTAGCAAGTTTGGTTATTCATCAACATCATCATAATTTTCAGTGACTGGCATAGTTCGCATCGATCCTCTGCCATTGACTCTAATTCATCAGGAGTTATGCCCAAGCGGAGCCAGGCGATTTTTTTTGATTGTTCCAACCACCTCGTCCTGGGTGTGTCAAGCGGTCGCCTCTCTGATGGAATCGCATTCAAGACACGCGAAGCATAGTCCTTTCCGTTCGACATCCAAATATGGGTCGCGTCTCTACACACGAATACTTGGTGGAACCGGAGCCCGATGTTGTCCCATACAGAACGTGTTGTCACTTAGTTTTGACATTCGCCCCGTCGCACAGGCTTCTTTTTCTTAACATCAGGTCCAAATTCAAACTAAGTTAGTCCTCAAGTCAAACGAATCAAGAATCTGTGCGCTTCATTATTCATTTTCTTGTATGGCCATTCCGTCTGCCAAAACGCATTCCATTGGGTAACACAGATGTACTGCATGGCATTTCCAAACAATAAGGATTCTTTCGCGCAACTGTCAAATCAACCCAATGCATTGATCCTCAATCCAAGTTCCCCGTAAAACTGCCTCCATCGCAAGACAATACAACTCATCAAGTTGTACATTCCAATCACTGGCTGCCGCATATGTACACTTACGCACGTTCACCGCTCATTTGGAATCGATTGGCATGCAACTACTTAAGATTCGAGAATGCCTATCGGCTCTAGCATCATGAATTGTTTATTCAGTTCCATTGTCTGAGAGCATGGCAAAACCGCAAAACCGCAAACCGCAAACCACAAAACTCTGACGGACAGGGAGACGACGACGTAGGGATCATCACGGTGATTCATGGTGCGCTTGGCGCTTCTGTTTCGTGGACAATGCTAAGTCGAGCCCCCAGCAGGGGGCATTTGCAATAATTAAGTATCCACACGAGTGTTCGCCGAAGCACCGATTTAATCTTTCGATGACAAACACGTCGGCGTGGGCCCATCGCCGATGCTGGTTCTTATGTCAGGCATTTGATCAAGTGGGGGGAGTACCGTAGGCTTAGTGGTTGAATATTAATGTTTATCTTTGCTGTGACACCGGCACGTACTTACTTATCGCTTGACTTGACAAAGTAGCATCTCTGTAAGTGCAATGGCTTTTATGACTTCAAAATTATGTCAAAAAGTCAAAGGAATACATGAAGTTTGCCACATTAACTCATTTTGTTGATGTCTGTGATAAGTTGTGTAGCTTGTCGCTGGCGGTGGAGGATGTATATGGCCAATGAGGGAAAGTTTGTAGGTGGGTACAAGTGGTAATAGCCTAAGTCAATGCCACAGCCCTGGTACGAGTACCTTATTTATAAGGTTCATTCGGGGGATATCTCTGTATCCAACCAGGGGTATTTAAGATGGACATTAATTCCTTAACATCCTTAGCAGAAATCTCATCAAGTGAGTTGAAGAAGGATCCACCAAGCGCTTGCTGTCTGACTCTAGCAAGATCCGGACAGGCACAAAGGAAATGGGTTTAGGTCTTCGTCTCAGCTATGTTGTTGCAACTGCGATAATGTGTGTTCTGTGGGATAAATAGTTTGGCGCATGGTACACGCTACCAATCTAGAGTTATTTTGAGATCTTTTGTTTTGATCGGTTGTACATGTATTTCATGATGTAGCGCAGTTTGTCAGTCTGGCCCATCTGAGGTTTGCTATTTCAAAGAAGGTCGTAGAGACTTGAGTGCTTAAAGTGGGATGTACACCTACTCGCAAAGCGAGCCCTGAAGGACTGATAAGGGATGAAAGATGGGTTTTGACCGTCTAATGACACTAACTTAGTCCGGCATTCCTGTTCTAGTTTAGAATATGCATATGAATAGAATATGATGGCTGCTTTCCTATCAACGCATGTAGCACCCTTCTGCCTTGGGAGATATTTTCTTTCCGAATTGCAAAGTTCTGCCTGGATCACAGTAGTATTGTCCGGCAGTCCGTAGGCTTTGGAGATGTTCAGGAGTTCAGACAACACACATGCACCGGCACCTCCGTTCATCTTAGAACCGTCAGTGAAGATCGCCCTGTTCAAATCTGGGCACATCTGCCCGCTGTGCCATTTCTTTCTTTCGGGATTAGAGTGTCAAAGCCGTTTGATAAATTAAGTCTGAATATTTTTACTGATTACTTTCAATTCAAAATATTCTGCTTGCATCAACAATCGAAGAATATCGAAAACGCTGTCAGAAATGCATAGATGAAGATGGCATCGCTGTGATGGATCTAACGATTGTACTGAGGCAAACCCAGTTTGCCACGAATCCAGGCTGGCATGTGCAGCAGAGTCTGTAGTCTAAAGGACAAAGCGTGGCATCGAATGAAAAGAGGATCTCAAGTGATAAAAGAAAGGCGCGATCGAGGAGATGAAGCTGTACTGTGCCAGAAATAATGCCCGACAGTTTTAAGTGTAAAGCTCTAGCACGAGGCTCGGACGGAATCACTATTATTTTATTGTGTGGCACTACAGTCCGTCCGGGGTGGTCCTGGCCCAGGACGAGGTAGTTTAAGATGATTCGTGATAAGTGTTAAAGCCAAGCCTGCGTAGACATACACCCAAACTAAGCTAACATCTGCCCGCGCACTCTCTTCTCCAGTAAAAGGATCGAAGACAGCACTTTTCCTTAACAAAATGCATGCCGTGCTATCGTTATCGTTAAAATCGATAAAAACGTGGTGCGTATCGATTTGACTTAATGTGAATATTTGGACTATAGCCGATGTGCCGCTTAGTGCTGTGCAAATGTTCATACGCTGAGCAGGGTCTTATAGGCGACGTTAAGCAGGCACATACCATTAGAGTTATTGCAAGAGACAGGGTCACCGTTTATTTCCATTAATTTCGAAGTGTCCTTTTCGAAATCCATTACGAAAGACCCGTATTTGTTGCTTGTCCCTAGACTCTTTGATTTCCTTGAGCTGGGAGGTTGCGAGAGACGTTTACTTTAGGCATAGAAGCTCCATCACCTCTCGCCGTCTAGCCTGATACTCCTCTTGCGTTGCCCTTGCCTTGCTTATTTTAGTATGCCTCGTCAGATATATGTTTCTCTGCGCAATAATCTCTTGAAAATGAGCTGGCTAGGGCGTTCTATTAAACTATAACATTATGAGCAAAATGCACCCATCCAGTTGGCACCAACGCCAATATATCAATATCAAATCATCGTGTCCTTTGTTTTATGAGCTTGTAAGAATTTGTTCACTATTTGCACAACTGTTGACAAATCCTTCACCAGAGGCACAAGTCATGTGAAGAGAACGACAAGCCTTATACCTTCGGTACTTGTTCCCCATCTTTCAGACGTGTATTCCCTTATCTTTGCCTTACCCCATCTTCAAGGTTTTTCTTAATCAAAAGCCTCATGACTTCTTTTCTATATAGCACCCCGCCCCACACAACAGTATCAAGACAGCACTTTTCCTTAACAAAATGCATGCCGTGCTATCGTTATCGTTAAAATCGATAAAAACGTGGTGCGTATCGATTTGACTTAATGTGAATATTTGGACTATAGCCGATGTGCCGCTTAGTGCTGTGCCAATGTTCATACGCTGAGCAGGGTCTTATAGGCGACGTTAAGCAGGCACATACCATTAGAGTTATTGCAAGAGACAGGGTCACCGTTTTTGTGGATGTGGCGTGTGGACTTGATGTTACACTAGTCGGCGATGGCAGGTACATATATGGATACCTTGACGAACTTAAGGCCGTGGCTCACTAATATCAAAGTGTTGGCTCCATTGTTCCCTTAATTTGGGGTGTTTTTCTACCGAGAGACCTTCACTTATTCCTTAACAATATAGATTCCTACATTTTCACTTCAACACCACTTAAGTCCTTTCGCTCCAAGAAAATTGCCTTCAATTTTGAGCCCTCATGGAGTTAAGCGCCTTATTGTCAGAGATTCTCCCAACTCAGACCACTTTTTCGCGAGACTGTCCGCTTTTTCGTTTCCTTGCATGGCTGTCTCAGTGGTCGGTACCCACCATAGGGTTACCGTGTTCACCAAGGATATCTCACTGACGCTTTGTCTGCATTACCTGATCGATGTCGGAATGTCTGATGATACGGCCTTTGCTGTTGGTGATCGGTTTATCGATTATATTGTGGTCTCTCAACGAAAGTTCTGCCTCATGCATCGCAGCCACTTCGGCTTGAAAGACGCTGCAGTCGTACCTTAATGCCGGAACTCGTGTTTGAATTGTCAGTGTATGGGTCGATCTTCTCTTCTGCAAGTACCATTTGTTCCTGCCATTGTTTTCGGTCCGGAAAAAGGCTATGGAAGGTCTTCTTTGGTCCGGGTCTAGGGTTGGTGGCAGGTAGTCTGTTATGCTGTGCTGCATGCCAGCCTGTTGTCGGTGCCAACTGTTGCTACAGAATTGGTAGAGAGGATAGAGGGACCTGTCATTCCTAGTTAGGCCGATTTTTTGTAGTTGTTGGCTGTGTGAGAAGATATTTCGTCTCCAAACGACGTCGGGGATGCTTCATCTTTCAAAATTCTGTTCCCTACCTGAACATTGCCACAGGCTTTGAAACAAGACACATATGGAAAACCATCAAGCCTGTGACTTTGTTGTTCTTTAGCTTCAAAGCTGGGTGGGAGGACTACTTCATCGACTGGACAACGACAGCTGTTGACAGTGCTGCTTAAATCCATTAATTTCGAAGTGTCCTTTTCGAAATCCATTACGAAAGACCCGTATTTGTTGCTTGTCCCTAGACTCTTTGATTTCCTTGAGCTGGGAGGTTGCGAGAGACGTTTACTTTAGGCATAGAAGCTCCATCACCTCTCGCGGTCTAGCCCGATACTCCACTTGCGCTGCCCTTGCCTTGCCTTTTTTAGTATGCCTCATCATTTGTAAGTTTATCTGCGCAATAATCTCTTGAAAATGAGCTGGCTAGGGCGTTCTATTAAACTATAACATTATGAGTAAAATGCACCCATCCAGTTGGCACCAACGCCAATATATCAATATCAAATCATCGTGTCCTTTGTTTTATGAGCTTGTAAGAATTTGTTCACTATTTGCACAACTGTTGATAAATCCTTCACCAGAGGCACAAGCCATGTGAAGAGAACAACAAGCCTTATACCTTCGGTACTTGTTCCCCATCTTTCAGACGTGTATTCCCTTATCTTTGCCTTACCCCATCTTCAAGATTTTTCTTAATCAAAAGCCTCATGACTTCTTTTCTATATAGCACCCCGCCCCACACAACAGTACGCCTTGCATGACAGATCAGCTTTACATGTCCACCTCCAAGTCAAATGTCATTGAATGGGACAACAATTTGCATATCTTTCATCACCTGACCAAGCCAATTGGCCAGATCTCATGCACACACATGGACCATATATCACTGCCGACCCCCAACCGTTTACAACCCAATCTGTCGCCAGTGGATGCCAAGAACTTCTGCCGCATGTTTTGCATAAACTTTCACCCCAGCCGCCCGCAATCACTGGTTGTCCTGGACAGCCAGAGCATTCCGAGGACAATAAATCATGCAACTTCGTGTATCTGCGAGAACGTCTGGCTGTCGTGGCAAATAAAATAAAGACACAGTGCCAAGAGATTCCCCAAACAACAGTATCATCAAGTTCGATACCGACCACGAATGAACCATAAAACCAACTGTGCACGAGTTCAAGATTCATGGGCTTGGAACGTATCCACACTACAATACAACACTGCTGTCGTCATCATTATTCAGAAGTTTTTGTGCTTTTCAGCTCAACAATGCAGCATGCCACACAAATGAGTCAAAGGTCGGATGGGAGAGTCATGGATGTCGATGAATTTTGGTTTTGCTTAAGATTAACACTGCGATGAGTTGGTGACGTGATTCCACATACCATGGGATAGAATAAAACGAAAGGGAGAGAGTGAATGCATTTCAACTCGTGCGATGCTTTTTGAGTTTAAGGAGTGGAAACCTGGAGCAGATAGATCGTTTCTCTTTTCTGCGGTTGACAAATGACATTGAAACAACTATTCATTTCAAGGGGTCTTCAAATTGTGCGATGTGGTGAACACCATATAGCATATGTAAGTCAACCAAGAGGCACTTGTGTGGAGCGATGAAAGCAAGTTCATTCGATTAGGATCGAATAGAGAAAAGTATGTGATGAGAATATTTCTCCTGGAAAGTCCTGAACGCCTGATGCAAACCAAAGCGTTGCGGATGTGTTATGGAAAGTAAAGGGTTCTTCTCGGTTAACAAGCCTCTCAAAGTGGCACGACTTGTGTCCTTCTACGTTTGCGTGCGCCATCGCTTTCGTTCGCGCTGTTCCACTGATCAGGAGTCGAAGACTTTTCGACCTTTAGCAGTGGTTTCTATTCGCTCTAAATGGCCTATTCATCTTAGCCGTTGAATCCGTAGACGCCGGGGTCTACTCATTTTAGTGTAGTCCGTACAGTTCGGGGTTCAATCTTCTTCTCCAAATGCACTCAATTCAAACCAACCTTTCTCTCAGAAATACCAAAGGTTTCTCCATATGCTTTCGAGATTGCCTATATCTCCGCACCATAGAACAGGACAGTGATGATCAAGATGTTATATTGAGCCAGCTTGGGCCTTCGAGCGAGCGCTCAACTACACAATCAGCTGTTGAGCACAAGGAAACAGCGATTTGCAAGAGTTATTCCACGTTTGATCTCGGTCCTGATGTTGCTTGTACTGTTTACTGCAGAGCCGAGGTAGGCGAAGTCATAAACCACCTAGAAGTTATAGCTGCCCACTGTGACTCTGTCCAAAACGTATATGCTATGTGTCCTTTCTTCGTTACGTATTTGTTTCTTAAAATATCGGAAATATTTTGGAAGTTATGGACAATGTATCAATATCAATGCCTTATTTAACGTAGTTATAATCATGTAGTTCTTCAACATTGCGATTCCTTCTTGCAGTTTCCTTCACCCCAAGGATCATGTTTTGAGCTCAGCATAAGAAATTCCCGCTTCGGCTACTACAAGAGCAGAGTTTACTCGTTCTACATACATACATCTACCTTATCCACAGGTGGTAAAGTTTCTAACTAACTCAAAAGCAAACTGCTATATAAACCTGTTCTGATATTCAATGGCCAAACTACATTCTTCAGATAGTGGTGATAAAAATGTATTCACAGCAATGTTTTGGTCAAACCAGCACAAATTTGTAAATTGACATATCCATAAATAAATATGGAAATCTATTTAACATTTCTAAAAAAGTACAGTCACCCTGTAGGTGTCCATGTCTCACCTATGAGTCAGCTCTGAAAGTTATTATAAACCCATACATTTTGGTTTGTACATTAACTAATTCTGAACAATAGCAATGTGTTACTTACACGAATACGAGTCTCTGCTTAGCAAATGAATAAACCACAATTGAAATCGGATTTGAGAAAAATGAAGCACTTTAGAAAAAAAAGAAGTCTTTTGTCGATAGAGCGATTTACATCCGCGGACAAGTCGGCCGGATATGGTGAAGCGAATTTCCAGAGAGACAGTTGGTATAATATTATGTATTATAATCAGTCTGGCTGCGCACACTCTGGAGTCGTTGTGACTCTTCAATTAATATTCACAATTCAAGACAGCTGCGTCCAGACTTTCATTGAAATATTGAAGCAGTTACGGTAGGTAAGCATTTAAAATGGGTGCCCTAATGGTCTTACGACAGTGGCCCATTGTGCCCTTGACGGATGTGATATTTACTACCATGTGACCTTCCTTTGCTACTAAAACCATTCGGATTCATTTAGATACTTCAGAAGGTTTTTCCGTTCCACACCGCACAAGTCTTTCAGTTCTGCAAAAAAATGCTTTCCCATGATCTGATTTCTCTTCCATACTAGGGCTGGGCAATGGGCATTCGCAAAGCAGATGTTGGATAGATTATATTTCTTCGTCATCTCTGCAGCTTATACAGAAATCGTTGTGCGGTATGTTCAGTCACGATGCGTGGATGCTGATGGCGCCTATGGCGGTAAGGGCTCCTAGTAGCGTTCTAACTCCCTTACAACTAAAGCGGATCAGTGATGTTGATCTCTTTTTGCTCAGGGTTGGGCATTTGACCCTTCCTATTGCTCAGATTTCCAGATTGAGCCAACGTGTTCTTGCTCTATCCAGAACTTCGTCCGCTACTTTTCTTCTTAACGAGGTAATTCCAGTGTGCCCTGGTACTCAGCATAAGGTCACCATGTTTGTCAAGGATATTTCACTGACGCTCTGTCTGCATAACCTGACTAGTTTCGACGTCAAGATATCCGCTGCAATGGCTTTTATTGCCGCTCGGCTGTCGGAACAGATAGAAATCGATTTGTTGGTTATGCTGAGTTCTTTCAGAAGGAGTGCTGCTTCGTGCATCGCAGCCACTTCAGCTTGGAAGCTACAGTCGTCTCTGAGTGGCAAGGATTTCATGAATAGGTCACGGAAGATCCCTGCGCCTGTAACCGCACTCATGTTTGAGCCATTAGTGTACAGCGAGAATTCACAGATGTTCCTGCCATTGTTTCCGATATGTGTGGAAGGTCTTCTCCGGGGCTAGTGTTGGTGGTAGGTAGTCCGATTGATTGCATGGAAGAATCCCGCCTCTCTGAACATTAGACCCGATGAGACTGCACTGTTACTGCAGAATAGGTCGAGGGGGTGGAGAAAAAAGATAGCTTCAAGTTCAGCTGTAGGTGTAGTTCTAAGAAACCTTGTTATTCCTAGTGTCACGTTGTCATTGAAAGTCTTTGGAAACTTTGTCAACTTAACCCACGTTTCGGTCAATTTCTCGACCATGATACCAAATAGGGTTCTCTGGCGTAACTTACTTCCTTATGAGGCCAGCGACCCGTGGAGTGTCTTAGCCTGCTGCCAGTCTTTCAGACATCCAACTGCCTTGCGTCCATGATGACTTGCTCTTTGTACCGGAGATTCGGTCTTCCTCTCGAACCAGCAGTCTTGGATTCGAAGACCCTCTTAGCTGGAGCGTTTGTGTCCATACGCTTGGTGTGGCTGAGCCAGGGCAGTTGACGACGGACTATATCCACATGATTGTAGTGCTTATGGAGACACTGCGGTTATGTTTTCTGCTTCATTCATCTTCCTCGCAGACCATAAATCCGACGCAGAATGCCGTTTTGTTTATAGGTCCATATGGCAGGAATGGCAAAATTAGAGCTTTGTAAGCGCAACGATGTTAATATCATCCGTTACCCAACAATTAGACTGATCTATTGAACGTAGTGCCTTCCATGTTTACCCTTGCATGACACATTATCGTCTCCAATGCCAGATATAAGAAATCACATTAGATGTTTGGAACTCCTCAAACCGAACAGCATGGTGCATGGTTTAAGTTTCAGCATTGTTCGACACAGCCGAATCAATTCTCAACGGGATCCCGAATTTTTAAAATCGAATATAAACCTAAAGCCGTTTAGGGATACTGATTTATCCAATTCATGCCAATTCATGCTTTATTTGAGCGAGAATTGCAACGCGTACAGCAATTCGAATGCGATGTCTGTGCAAACACACATTCGGCAATTGAATGTTCAGCAAAACAATGCATATGATAGAGTCATGCAAGCTGTCATTAATAAGGCTGGTGGATTAAATTTTCTAGATTCTCCTGGTGGCACTGGAAAAATATTTATTATTTCATTAATCTTAGCAACAATGCGATCCAGGTATTGCAGCTACATTATTAGATGGTGGCCGAACTGCATATTCCGCTTTGAAATTGCCATTAAACATGCAAACGGTTGAAACTCCAACGTGTAGTATTTCATGAAATTCTGGAATGGCCAAAGTTTTGTAAGAAGCAGCAATTATTCTATAGGATGAATGTCCGATGGCCCATGCAAAATCTTAGGAAGCATTGAATCGAGCATTGCAGGATATACCTGGAAATCAACAATTGTTCGGCGGTACATTAATAAAGCTATCTGCCCGTCATTCTCAGATAAACCCCAGCTGATGAAATTAATACATGTTTGAAATGTACAGAAGTTATCGCTTAACATAAATATGCATGTGAGTCTTCAAAATGATCCATCAACACGTGGTTGCAAGTGATTTAAATGGCTTTATCACGTTACCAAATAACTTCTGCAAACAATTTTACCATCAAAAGAAGAACGAATTGATCGCGTTTTTCCACACATTGTTAAAAACTGTAAAAATCATGATTGGTAAAGAGAATGCGCACTTTTAGCACCAAAAAATGCACATGTTAATGACATACATTTTCAAGTTTAACAGAAATCGCCAGGTGACTTGATATCATACAATTAGTAATGCACTTGGTATCATACAAAGGACGCAGTAAATTATCCGGTTGAATTTTTGGAATCACCTTATGCCCCCGCATCGTTTGAATTTGAAAGTTGTTTCATCGATTATACTTTTTCGAACTCTCAATTCACCAAAACTTTGCAATGGAACGAGACTTCCTGTGAAAAAATGAATGCCCAATTTGATCGAAGCAAATATTCTCACCGGCAAAGCTAAGTGGAAAGTTGTACTGATACCGCGGATCCCATTAATACCAACAGACATGTCATTTAAATTCAAACGTCTTTTGTGCGTTTATCCTTTGCTATGACCGTTAATAGAACTCAAGGGAAAACGTTTCGTGTGTGGTGTGAAAATGATTTATTCATGCACACTATTGTATTGAATTGATATTTAAAACAAATGATTTAGATTCAATTTTAAGATTCGTGCGTAGCGAAGCACGCAGGGATCCCCTAGTTTTTAATAAAATTGAATCAAAGTACAGGGGTTGATGAATTTTCCATAAATGTATTCGAATCAAATGGTGAGAATTCTAATCCCCACGCACGGCCACCGTCACAGAAGGTGTTCCACAAGAACTGGTTATCGGACCATTCTAGTTGGTTCATAATAATTCTGTTGTGCTTCGACTGAATTTCGCTCTACAATTCAACGAGCTTGGAGCTTAGAAAGCAGCTCGATCAAAGAGCCACTAACCCACAATTTATTGGCCGAGACATGGTTTGCGAATGACCAATGTTTATGATCGAGACATCTTATCAGTTGACTCATGTTATCGCACTTGCCAGAACCTACACCACGACGCGGTGGTTGCTAATTTTAACAACTCCCCGTCTACGAGTAATCATTTGACCACTCCACCGTTCTATGACTAAAATCATTGCAATGTCTTGACTCACTCATGAAAAAAGTTCAAGTTCAACGTGATGCGCGGAACGTGTGCTCTTCGAGAGAGCACACTAAGCGCCAGACAAGTGCCCCCATTCTCTTTCGCGATAAGACAGCACAAAAAAACACGCGGGAAACCATTCCTAATCTAATGTTTGGGTGGATTGTAATCAAATGATAACGGCAGCAGCTGGTGGTAAATATGGGCTGTCTAATTACCCACCTGCACGTATGACACACACGCAGGTGTTCGATGTTTGTTTTCGACTCGAATTCGATTAGGGAGGTGACTTCGTAGGGCTTCATCAACCTTTCCATCCACCGACAGGCGAGATGTGAAGACACAAAGTCTGAACTTTTTTCGAACCCCCGCCCTGTGACACCCCCTGCATGGATCTGTGTATGCAAACACATCTCGGTATCACAACAAGGATGAAAGCCCGAACGACTGACGCATGTGGACGAACCCCACCCACAAGAGGAAGTTTGGATACTGGGCGGAGGAGGATTGAAATCATCCCAACAAGCTACCGCCAGAATGATGACATAATTTCCGCCAGTAGGGCGGCGGCAGCATGGGAAGGCGTCAGGCGGGTCGATTTGTGTTTTGTATTCTGTTTTGTCTCGAACGCCTTTCGTCCATAAAATTGGTAACCTTCTACGAACACGACCCCCATTAGGGCGGATGGGGGCATTCGACAATGAATGGGAGTCGTATACGCGTCCGCAGAGGGCGCGGAAATAGGACTAATGTAAGTTTCGAGACTATTATGCGGCGACTATTCGTCGCCACTGCCTCATTACGGGGCACTGTGCGATCTGGGAGTTCTGCGGCGCGGCCGACGTGGGTCTGGGGAAATGGTGTCGAGCGTGTGTGCGGGTTAGTCAACAGTTGGATGGCTGTGCTCGCAAATGTTGACTTGTCAGTAGTTCAGGAGGGCAACGGGGACCTTGACCTTTGGGGGAATTTGCTTTTGAATAGATTCCAAGAAAATTGACTTCCATTCTCTTGATTGCATTTTAGATGAGAATTGCGTGTCTTGTTGCGTGTGGCTATGCCGCCTACGCAAACACTTAATCAAGTCATGAGCACGACTACAGGAAGGACCATTCTGCACGTAGTTGTATTTTTAACCAGCTCTTGGCTGGCTGGGCGGATCTAGTTAACGCCCGAAGAGTCCAGACTGGAGTCGCTTGGGTTAAAAAATCTGAATTCATTGAACTTACCGGTTCATAATTTTTTCATTCGGAAATGGTGCTGCGTGACCTGCAGCAGATGGTCCACCAACCTGTCTCGCTGCGGAAGTACCAGCATTATTCAGAGCTTACAGATTATTGAATTATTTTCACGTACTTCGACGATTTTACGGTCGTCGTAATCGACCTACTGAGCAAGCAGTCGTGACCAATTTCACGGTACTGAACATCAAGCTACATACACGCATGCGTAGAGTGCGTACAAAGAAAAAATATTGCTACTGTATTAACCAGCGTTAATGATTTGTCCACTCGTCGCCGCCCGCAGCCATTTGGATGGCGTTACTCGACAAAGTTCAATAATTTCCAACTCCTTTTGATCAAAATGCATAAGCGCTTTCGAATTATGATTTGACCAGAAAGATCGTGTGATTGTTTGGGAATTTTTGCAAAAGTCCACCATTAGTAGGTCCCTAGCCCACTCAATGGGAAACAAGAGCACGCATAAAATGAGTAGTTCTTTGTAGAAGCTAGGCAATAACTTTTCATGGACTGTAATAGCCGCATTATTTATGTTTAAGCTGTATAGCAATTTTATTTCTCCCTGTTATCTCATTTTAATGTAAAAGAAAACAACTCGCCCAGTGAAAAACATTTCGGAAATTATAAACATTTGTGCTTTGTACTGTGACGGCGGCTTTGTTTTGTTTGCCATCACCGCTATCAGCACAACACTTTAATGCCTTATCACCACGGATATATAAATTCCTACGTGCCATTGTAAGGATTGTATTTCGACAAGGTTCTCCGAGATACGCATCATTTCTTCAAACCTTACCAATTTGCGTCCGATCTGAAATACACTCACGTAATGTTTAGTTCAGAGGAACCCTTTATCTTCCGCACGCTTTGTGAACATGTTTGGTTATCACGGAGATACGATATGACTCCTATTAGATACGTCTGGACGATTAGACTTTGCAGGTGTTTCCGTTAAGAGATAAACAATAAAGGGCTCAAACTGAAACCAATAAACGTCTGCTATCGTTAATCACTCGTTCATTGTGTCTGTGGTTTGAGTTTTTATACCCAAACTGAACTTATTAGTTTTTATCACCAAATGTGGTTGAAATAGGCGTTCATAGACGTAATATTTCATGCTTAAATCGTCGTCAGGGATAACAAATAAACAATTTTCAAGAAAACCTCTACTTAGAGGGTTTCATACAATACCTCGATCATTATCCGGAAACACAAACTGAAAATCAGGATCACCTTAGAGGACCCTCATTTTTCACTGGTGAGCTAGACCTTGAGGTAGTACGCCTGTAAATATATTTTTTTGAAAATAGGTTGTTAGGTTATGTTGTAGTGGCTGACTTCCAAAAAGGCCTTCGCACTTTTAAGCCAAAGTAGGCGCTTTGTGATACGACACGGATTAACTACTCATAATCTTGGAGCCAGTTGGTGGTTATAATAAAGCTGTTTAGCTGGGTAATGCTCACACTATTTAGTTCGCTGAGGTTGTTGAAATAGTAGGCCACTAGATGTGAGTACCTACGACTACAAGAGCAGAGGAGGTGCTTTGTGGTTTCTACCTCCTCTTCATCCACGCAGCTTCTGCAGAAATCGTTGTATGGGACACTCATCCTGCGAGCGTGTATGCCAATTACGCAGTGTCCGGTTCTGACACCGATGAGAGTCCTGAGTGATGGCCTGCTTAGTCTGAGCAGACAGAGTGATCGTTTAAGATTTATTGTTGGTCGCATTTCCTTTGCTTTGAGGCAGGTGGTACCTTCTATTGACTTGTGGATTTTTGTTGTAATTGCATGTATCTTAAGAAAATGGTAGGTTGTGCGATCGACATTCAAGGTGCATCTAATCCGGGTGTTAGAGAAGAGGTTGTACCACACTTTGCGAATTCATCGGCTTTGCAATTGCCACGTACATATCACAATGTCCCGGCACCCACTTGAAGTGTGTATTGAAATGCTCATCCATCTCGTTAAGAGACAGCCTGCAATTAAGGGACATTGTCCTAATTGCGGTCTAGCTGTCCGAAAAGATGGTGATATTCCCTTTGGATATTACAGTGTTCTTGAACCAGGACAGTGCCTCCTTTATCGCAATGGTTTCTTTCTGAAATATATTACAGTGGTTAGGAAGCTTCAAGGCAAGGGGTAGAGGCAGTAGATTTGCAGTAGACACATAAACCCACTTCTTCGCCCGTCTTCAATCCGTCTGTGTAGATACGCAGGCTGATTGTCAGACATCCAATTCAATGTGGAAGGAATGCTGATGGAGAATTTCTTCACGATGATAGCTTGGGTAGTAGGCGATCGGTGTCATTGGGAAGATGGTAAGTTCGGACCACATTCGTAGTGTTTTCAGTCTCATGGCTGTGCTGGGTGCTACTAGTTTGCGAAATAGTTCCAATGGAGCAAGATGGAAGAGTATGTAAAGTGCATCAGACGGAGTGTTTCTCAGTGCTAATTGGAAAATAACTTTTAATCACTGGCTTATTTTTAGTACACCTTGTAGAAATATGTCCTTCTTCACCACATCAGTCACATTAAGCTTTACGTTTTAATTTTTGTTCTTTTGTTTAGGCCATAAAAGATCTGGTAATGCCTATCTTTTTTTGAGTGATTAAATGCACTGCTTCTTGTTTAACTATATGCTTGACTTTGATTTCTTCTGTCCATATTATTGTGTATCTGTTATTTTTAAATCGTTCACATTTCCTTAAAGCTACTTTAGAATTATTTGCGCTGCATAAAATTTGTCTTGTCTTGTCGCTAATTGGAATTATTATGAACTGCACTATGTCTTCTTTTTCTACTGAGCCATGTGTCTCATCTTAATTTTTTTGTCTGCCTCGAAGCTCTTTATAAACATCTATTTTCGTAACCACTTTCAAAAATTCATTTTTCAGCCCACACTGCAAACTTAAAGTTTACTGTTCCAACAAAGAGAATCGCTGTACCTCGGAGTAATATTTTGACATAGAAAAATGTGTTCCTGTCGGCAAACCCAGCTATATCTGCGCACTGCAAAGTTATTGTCACCACTGGAGGTTGGAAATGTCGCTGAAATGACCATGAAATGGAAAGATAATGACGGAAAGGATAAGATCGCGAATACAAGCTGTTGAGATGAGATTTCTCCGTGCTGTTGTGGAAGTTAGTCGCCGTGATAGGGTGAGAATTACGGCAGTGCGCTTGGAACTCAACATTGAGCACCTGCTGCTTCCAATGGAAAGGTTATGCTGCGATGGCATGGCAACCTGGCACGAGTGTTCCCATTGCCACGATTTCCGAGGCTTGCCACGAACGCGATTCTATCAGATAGGCTACCGCTTGTCACACCCAAGTCGAGGTGGTTGAACCAAATCCAAAACTCGCCTGTTACCTCTTGAGCATAACTCCTGATGAGATAGAGTCAATTGCGGAGAATCGAGTGGCCTGGTGATCTCTTCGGCGTGCTTTATCCCCGCGACACCTTTAGTGGCTGAACTTATAGCAGGCTGACGACCTCGTAGTCAACCATTCTTCCTCCAGACTAGTGAAGCGCGAATAATTTTAAGAATTGTGACTTTTGTAATCGATAATCTAATGATTGCTCGAGATATAACTAGTGAAAGGTAGTGGGCGCATTCGCATTATTATTCGAGTGATTTGTAAAAATTCTTAATTCTCAAAATTTTTAATACTTCTACTAACTTCTGACACAAGAGAATTCGATCTCTCATCAAAATCATTTGAATGATTTTCCTAGTAACACATGACAACTCGACATTTTTTTATGAATGCCCAAAAGTGGAGTAATATTTGAGTTATATTCCTTTGCGTTCATTTATCATTCTGGTTATGTTTCATGTGTTCATTAGTAATTAGTATTTCTCTATGACTTTTAGTAGTTAGTAGTGATTCGAAAGAATCAAGAATTCTTACAAATCTAATATCACTCGAATAATCATTCGATCACTAGTCCAGTCTTAGCTAGCGGTGTTGTTTCTTTAACTCAGAAATTTTCTCCTTTTTTCGGCTATTCCTCCGTAATGTCTTCGTTGGATTCCAATTCACCTCATACAAGGTCAATCGATTGCTCTTGATTGCTTACTGACGGACTGTTTTCCCCTTTTAACTAAAGTAATTCTTCATTCCAAGATCCAGATATCCAGTTTTAGATCCACTTAATGTCAACTTAAGACTCCTCAGCAAATTTGTAAGTACAGCCATGGTAGCGGTGTCTAAGAACTGTGCCTACTGCTGCAGTATTATATTGCCCTTGGCGATCATAAGCAAAACTACTCTCTTTGTATAAACAAGTTACACGAAGCATCGATTTCGTTCATTTGTTTACGCATAAACTAATTACTGATTGCTTATGATGCGTTCCCACTTGTGAGAATGTAGGGATGTGGGTGGAGAAAATAAACGACCGGTCAATGGTTGCCGAACGACTTTATTTAGCAAACTGAATTCCTTGTATGTTACAGTATGCGAGTATTTATATATGATCGAATGGATTTTTTTAAAAGCGAATTAAAAATTTA
Organism: Eristalis pertinax; assembly: GCA_907269125.1. NCBI lineage: Eukaryota > Metazoa > Arthropoda > Insecta > Diptera > Syrphidae > Eristalis > Eristalis pertinax. Next base: position 54,586,139 of record OU026145.1, read on the forward strand.
ATGCTTAGAGTGTTGGCTCAACAATAGGGGCCCAAATGAAGTACATTTTTTAATTCAACATTTATCGGTTTAGTGTTTATTTTTTATATCCTACATTGTCCAGTGCTTTTATCGGATTGTTCAAATGCGTGTGTCCATGTTGGTGCTTGTGGGATCGGGTGATGGTGTGGTAGCCGACTTAGCCTCGATGATGACTGCTATCGCTACTCTGGTAAGAGTCATGCAGCTCGTTGTTAGATGTCGTTGGGAAGTTCTGTTGGCTTAGCAGATTTACCGCGTTGAGGTAGCTTTGTCTGTTGACTGTTGATTGTTGATTGATTGTTGATGTTTAGAAGCTGATTTCTGAACAGTGTCACAATGTTCTGGTGTAAGGGGATGGTGCGTGCTTCGTGGTAAAGCTTCTTGTTGCTGTGGTGCTGTCGTCGTTCCCTGTGAGACCTGTACCTTCCTTTAGAAAATTTCTAGCTTCTCCATGCTAGTCTTAAATATGTTGTGCCATATTGGGACGCCGTACGTTAAGATCGGTCGTATTAGCTGCTTGTAGAGTACCAGCTTTGTCCTCTGGCTTAATCCATTTTGTTTACGCATCAAAGGATAGATGCGATGGAAGCCTAGATTGGCTTTCTTAAGGGTCAGTTTCGAGTGGCTGTTGAATTTCAGCCATTCCGTGAAGTTAACGCCAAGATACTTAACCTCTTTGTCTGTTGTTATTTCCGTACCGATAGGGAGCCTATCTTTAAGCTCCTACATTCGGCTGCTGATCTGCATCCACCTCGGGATGGTCTCCTTAAGCACATGCATAAGTATCGATTTTCCAGCATTGATAAGAATATTAATATATACGATTTCGACCCTTCGTCTGGCGATCAGTGGTGACTTCGAGCTGGCATAAGTCAGTGTGTCATCTGCGAAGAGACAACAGCTCACTGTGTTAGTTGGAGCCGGTTGATCTGCCGTGTATATGTTGAAAAGCATCGGTCCCAGCTTCGACCCTTGCACAACTTCTGCCTTGGTGTTCCGCTCAGTTGATTGGCTGCCTTCCACTTGAAGGTAGAATCTTCTGGACAGAAAGCTATAGACTATTTTGATGAGGTTGGAGGGAAATCCCATCTGATTCAGCTGGTAGAGTCCTTCTATCCAGATCGTGATCGGATGGAACGAACGTCATGTACATCTGCATTTTAGAAGAGATTGTCAATTGTGGAATACTTAATTGTGGAAAAACTCAGCACTTTTCAATAAATGCCTGTTTGATTAAATATGATAAATTGAATAAATAAATGTGTCTTCTTTCATTAAACAGAGTATCAACATTTTTGTAACTTAGGAATAACCCAAGCCAATAAGCTCTTCATCATGCTTCCGTACGTCTTGAAATGTACCTATAATTGAGGTAGCTTCTAGCTTAAACTTGTTGGATGCCTTAGAAATTCTTTCTTAGGCTGTTATCGTCAAAGTCAAAGTTACTGTTTTGTCAGAAATAAATTGGATTGGATCCCATTCATGGATTTCCACACATTTTGAAGACTTATCAGTTAGATTAGCTCACACACTTGATTTCTTTCATTCGAGTGTTAGATTATGGTTGAGGGCTTATCGTATCATCGACAGTGATTGCTGAAGTGACTAAAGGTTTAATACCGAAAAATAACCTTTGGACATGACTAAGCAACTTGAATCAATGAACTGATTAAAAGCAGCAAAGAAAAGGATTACAAGCTGTTTCAAGTCTTCCAGGAATAGCAGCTTCCTGTTACAGCAATGTGTCATATTTTCTGTATCAAGAAATCCATAATAGCGATGTCTTCGTTTGAGTAGAGTTTCTTTAACACATTGGCTGCCAAAGCGTTTTGGCGTTTTGGGTCCCAGGAAGCCAAGGCATTATTTTGTTCACGTTCGTGTCTCTCAGTACCCAACAATTAGGTCTCTATCACTCCTGATCTTTTATTTGACGTTGATGTGGCTCCAGGATAAGTATTAGCAGTCGTGCGAAAACGTAAGACATGACACCGAATGTGTTCTAGCACACGGATCTAGTTGATCCTACTCCGCAAACCCGCTGCTACTGGATGACCAAAAAAGATGTGAGCAATGAAGGAAAGCCCAATCTGAAGGCCGTAGTGCCATGTGTGTCCTGAGAGCCGCTCTTTTCAATGCTCGGATTGAAAGTAGCCCATAAATGTTTCGTAGTGAGGCAGCTTGCGCCACAAGATCATCTACGATTGGTGTGATCAGTCGTTTCAAGCATCAGGAGATGTTTTGCAGCAGCGAGAGGTTGGCTTACATATCCTCACCCTGAAAGAGTGTTGAGCAAGCACTCACAAGAGATGGGTGTTAAATTACTCGACCATATGCTTAAAAGTTAGGTGGTCGTCTAGGGAAGACTTCGAGTTAAAAGTGTCTGCATTCAGAAATTTGATCGCCGCCTGTCTATCAGAACATATAACGATATGTGTCTTTGATATCACACTGTTCTTCAGCTAAGCCGAATCTTCCTTGATCGCTATAAAGAAAAGTGGTTCAGCAAACGAAGTGATAATTGGATATTTAGATCCTAAGAGTAGACGCCACACCTTCGCCCACCTTCCATCCATATGTGAAGATTCACAAATACCACACAGCAAGTGGACACAGCCAGTCTTCCGGAATGATCTGGTGGGGATGCTGGTTGAGAAGTTCTTCTCGAGGAAGAGCTTAGGTTGCAGGAGATCACCATCTCTAAGTTGGATCTAAATCTGTCAAGGATGATAGAGTGTGCAGAAGGGTATTCCTTCCAAATTTTCAGTGGCTGTCGATTATATCTACCGGGGAAAGATCAAGGAATGTGTTGACCTCGAACAGCCTTTCCAGATTTAGCAGAAATTCTCCTGTTAGCTGCTCTCTGGATCCTGGTATCTGCCTGGAGGTTATCACCTTGCTGCTAAGTAACTGGTGAGTAGAAGCCATATCGTCCCGAGCCTGTTCAGTGCTAAGACTTTTGTATTGGGTTCAATGTTACTGAAAGCTCCCCTCGATGTCTACGAAGGCAGTGAGTGTGAGTGAGCTGGACAGCTTCCTGGAAAGTGTGTCAATAAGCAAACTCAGACTTTCCGCACTAGAAGTACGTAGTGTAGGTACCATGTTTGAATTTGAAATGTCTGTACCCCATTTTGCGTGAATGACATTCGAAGAAACTCGAATTCTAAATGATGGGACTTACAGCGTCAAGTACACATTCAATTATTTAGTCTCATCGTTAAACAATCACGCGTTGGAGTCTTTGGCCGACATACTTTTAAACTCCCCGCCGCAAGAAAAATGCGGATGTCATAGAAAAACCATGCTTGATCAAATCCGGGATAGCGAAGAGAGACGCCTAGACGCATTGTAGAATTGTATACAAATAAATCGTAGACGACGGCCAGAATCCATCGGATAAAGGGAGACACTCACTGTCTCGATTGCAATCAACTTGTCAATCCGTCACTCTGACAAGACAAATATATAAAATAAAACCTATATGCGATGGGTGCGTCCAAGTGAACAAGATATGATCGTTGCTGTCTTACACGTACCATGTTGGCCAGGTGTAGCCAGACATCGCCACACCGCCTATTCTCACGCGTCTACACCAAACTAGACCAAAACTTCTCTCAATCCCTTGCCCGTTCAACAAACTATGATTAGTCGATTTTATTTATTTAGATTTATTGCATTGTAGTCGCGTAGTCATTTAGTATCGCCTAATACCGAAAGCAATTGACTCTCGTGCAAATGATCGTTTTGTTTATATTCGCTGGAGTTAGCCAGCCGACGCCACTGTGTGCTGCGCGTGATTTTTCTTAATTTGTCTGTGCACGTCAAGATATATGAGGATCGATAAAAGCCGTCTGATTGATTCATATTTCATAGCACACTCTTAACTCTTCACTTCAGCCGATGAGTAACTGATCACATAGTTGAAGTAATCTTCGAGTGTCACTGAGTCACTGAGGTCTAGTACCACCACCTATCTTAGTTGGCGGGGCAATTCGATAGCAAATCTCTTGACACTTAGTCCTTTACGATCCGCATCCATCACTCATTAAACAAATATGACTGTATTCAGCAATTAACAGTCTTGTTATGGCGGTTGACCAAATGCCCAAATGCCCGACACGAATTAGCTAATTAAAAACGTATGTAGCAGCGGCGAAGTGGGTTGAAGGGGCGGCCGAATCGATTGGACTCTACCAAGCCCTGGACACACGGGCAGAAGGTGTTTATCGAATTCACGCCCAGTAATGTTTCATGTTTGTGTTGTTTGCTTTCTTCAAGGATAGATGGAAGTAAATTAATTTCGATGTCCTTAAAGGTTTCCAATGAACGGTGGAAACACCCGAAGGTGAGTTCAAATTTTCATGTTCATGTCACTCGAATGAGTGATGGTGCCTGACCTACAGCGAGTGACATGTACTTTGGTAAATGACTGCTCCTGTGTAGGAGCCAAGCACTGCTGTAAGCTTCGTTGTTGGTCACGTGAGATTTTACTTCGGCGTCATCGGTTGATGGCGAAATGTTTCACACATGACGGGCGAATAATTGAATACAGCCAACGGAAGCAGGCTATTTGTTGCCGGATGTATTTCGTGGGTTCGGGGAAGTGGATGAACTTATGAACTGTTCACAAGAAGTGATACCTAATCAAGTGTTGGTGTGTGTTCGGACTTCCATGGAATGTGTCATGGGCCTTTGATTCACTTATTGTTTGATTTGTTTCCGAACGAGTCTAGTAGACGCAGGTTATGAAAAAAAAACAATTGCTAAGTCTGTCTCTTCGATTGTTCTTTCACCAAAACTGTAATTGGTGATTATACGATCTGTGAACCGATAATACCACGCCAAGCAACCTACTCTTGTGGGAGTAGCTAGCTTCTCTCCAGGGGCCAATAAATCAAAAAGAAAAAGAATTTGACTACAAACTTGAAAGAAGAATCCATCAGCCTTAGAACGACACAGGTACATACATTGGACTTCTGTTGAACAACATAACAGAATACCATAAACAAGGGGCACGTTGCTAAGAGCGATCATAAACAACTTTGAAATTCTTATCGCAGATTAGTAGCAATTTTGAGTTTAAAGAAAATGTCCAGGGCATCGATGACAAATTAATGTCTTCGAAGATCATTTATGGTTAACAACGCTAATCCCTCACTAATTCCCCACGATATCCGCTGTGTTTTGATATCCATCTATACCAAGAAGCCAGGATGATGAAGCCAGCTAGATGGCGCCGTTGGTTGAGTGCCTGCCCCTGGTTAGAATGCTAGTGAAAGCAAAGTTAATACGCTTTATTCGGGTTTCAAATCTGGTCCAGTCACCATATGCCGTTGGGATCAAATTAACGGCACTATCACTGGAGTTGTCGATCAGTGGTAGTAGTCTGACAATGGGTATCACAATGGACCAACATGGCGATTTCGCTGGTAGCCCAACTACACAGCCTAACCATGCCAAGAACCCAGCGTCAATTGCGGTCAAAGTAGACAACAGGGAACCAGTAAATTTTCTAAAAAAAAGTGTCTCAGTATTGATCTCTCCAATCTTTAAAAACTAAATGGCATTGTTTAAAATCGAATAAGGGGACTTTGGGACTTTGGGTATTTTTTTGACAATTAAGAAACAGAAGTTTAAAAAATTACACTTTATAATGGAATGCGAGTAGTAGAGAAGCTTGATTGCCGTGCTAGCTGCCTGATGTTGGCTGAAAAGATCTGAAAATGATCTTTAGTTCATTCGATAGCAGTTCTTAGAGAGTCACAGACCTACATATGCACAGGATTGGGGTTGTACTTTTCCCACGGTATTCAGGTATCGGCCCTCAGTATGGGAAACCAAACCAAAATGGCCCCGGCTATGGTAACGTGCGTAATTAGAGCAAGTAAGCAAGTGGGATCAATCGAAGCGTCTTGGCGCTGTGTTCCTTCAGTTCTCCTTCAGAGAGTAGCACCATCCTAAGAAAGAAGTGTGTAATCACTTTCGTTTTAGCTACAAACAATCATACACTAACAAAGCGACTGAACAAAACTCAGTTTTTGTTTGCTTATACATTAAGCAGTCATCATGTCCTTGATGCCTGCCCTAGATATCGGCTTAATGACACAACGAATTGATGGGCATTCAGGCAACAAAATGGTTAGAACATTAAAAGGGGAACCAATTCCAATTCGACGTTTATAAGTAACTCGTATCAAGCGCTCCACGAACAAACACACATTTGTGTGCCTCTTCTGCATTCGAAATTTCGCCGCCCCAAGCACAAATGAATGCTCTCAGAATGTTCAGACTTCGATAAGCCAACGACAAACAGAACGAAAAAAAAACCAAAAGATAAATAAAACCGATAAAACCAAAGCTACAAATGACGTGTTTGTCCCGAAGGCTATTCACACACCCGCGCATACAGCAAAAGCTTTTATTAGTTTGATAAACTTGCCCAGCATATTCCGACCTAATTCCAAGCGGAGACATATACAAACATCGTAGCATGCATTCCTCCCCCCTCCTTCCGTGGCTTACATCATTCATGACGTAAACACGCGACGCCGTGCTTAGACATCGATCCATGCAATCCAAACGGCTAACAGCCAAAAGTAAAGCAAACAAGTGGAGGTCTACGCAAATGTAAACATCAGACTCGCATAATTACATTCAATCGACGAGTATACCGGCAAAGCCTTTGGCCCGTAGTTCACATCAAAGTGTTTCACACAATCACCAAATGTTAGCCACCACTGAGGTGCGTGCAGCTCAATCGGACGGTGACGGTTGATAACATATTCAGAACCATTCGTTCACGCAGAACAGAACCGAACTGTTCTGGCATTCAAAGTTTTCCAACTCAATGAGCTTTTCTGACACATCTTCTGAGGCCAACTGACGATCCGGCTCATTAAAATAGTGAAGTATAGAGTATCTAACAAATAGTTGCACAGCGTAAAGCTCCGTATTCAGTCGTTTCAGATAGTCGCACTGAATTGGACGCGATGCGGTAGTTTCTCTCCGAAAAAAACCAAAAAAAAAATATTTATAACCAAAAAGTAAAGAAAAAGAAAACTAGTGCTAAAGTGTGTATCTGTGAAGTGAGATTTCGAACAACAAAGTTTTGAATAAGTAAAATATTTAAATCATCAACATCCTCTCCGCAAGAGTCAGAGCAGAGAGAAGTTTCGAAATAATTCGACAGTGTTCCGTGCAAACCCGTGAAGTATCCGTGTGATATCCCCAGACCACGCCGAGGGACTGTGCCCTAATTGTAAGTTGTACACCTGCCCCTTGTATAGTTCCATCATTACTTTAGTGTATTATTGATACGCACGACGAGGCTTAAATGACTACAAAATCGGTAATTGCATATGTTGTGTTCTCTCTGCGTTTGATTACCCCACGAAAGTGCTGTTGAACAACAAATTGGGCAAGCCCGATAGGGCGGGTGGGTGCTGTGAGGGGGAGGGTAATAAATTTTTCATAAAATTTCGAGACATTTGTACGAGTATAGTATCTCACTTCTCATTTCGGGGGTGTTTCGGTGTACTCTGTTGCCGACCGGTGTATCTTTCTCTCTCTGTGGCCGCTTTGGTGTTTGGGCTGTGTGCGGGGTGGAGAGAGGAGGGCGGGGGAGCCAATTGAATTAGTGACTGGGCGTGCTGGCTCCACGCATCTACTTGGCATTGATCCAGAAAAATAAAATAAAAACAGAAGTGCGTTTCGGTGATTTTACCGATCCCATGGAGTATACCGCCTCAACTCATTGCCACTGGCCATTGGATCGACTGACCATTTTGGACGAGATGGAATTGTTTATGTTTATGAGCCACCCAGAGTGCTCTTTCAATGGGCATTGTGGTGTCCATACGGTTCCGAGGGAAAATAATGTTTACGAGCTGTCATAGGACTGATGGCATGTTGGGTGTATTTTTCATTTGATTAGTTTGACCATGAGACCATGTCCCATGCGGGAGGTGTGCATGGTTAAGGATATTATTTCTGAACAAACTGTCATTTGGCACGCGTTTATCAGATCGAGAGGTTTTCGTGAAATCGTGATGACTCAGTTTGCATGCATTTTTCGTACAATGTGTGTAAAAACAACTCAAGCCAACAGTGACTATGAAACCAGTTGTCTGTTCACAACATGACGCCCCTTACACGGAATATTGTACTTGTATCGACTTCCGATCACTCTTTGGTCACTTCATGATTACATCGAAGACAGTGACAACATTCGGAATTATGAACTTCACAGTGCTTATCTAAAGAATGGGTGACGCCTGTAAGTCTCTTTACGGCCGGGCATGGCCTGGAACGGCGGAGAATTGCATAACAGCAAGTCTTATCGTCTAAATAGTATGGATCAACGTGGAGAATAAGACGTAAGTCATTGACAAACAAATACGAAACTTTATGGCTTGACATTTAATATGGCTGTCGAACGTAGGCAAGACAACTTGATAGAGCTCATTGCAGATATTGTCTGCATCTCTGATATGTGAAGATCTAGCTCTTTTGTCTTGATTTTGCTGTCTAGCCGTATGATGGTCTTAAACTGTGTTCCCCCATAAGGCAGTTGAATTAATTGCGCCGATTTCCATGGTTGACGGTCTCTTGTTTGCTTCTTCCAATCATCAGTCCAAATGCTCCAAAGCAATTCGTCTCTAGCAAATTGTAGTTGAACCTGCTTGTTTTATGTTCGTTGCAATGTTCCGTCATTTATCCTGTTTCCCCAACACTTGTTTAGGCCCACGAGTACACTTAGGAGCCTTTCACACGGTTTTCATTTTAAGGGCGCCGAAGTGCCTCTATGAAATTCTGTGAGTATTTCGGGGTTAAATATACACCATTTCATCGTCGTCAATTTTACAACAATACACCATGGTTAAAATCTCGATTATATTAACGCACACCGACTTTAAGCACATGATCTCAAAATCACACGCAAAAATCCAGAGATGAAGTTCTGCTCAGGCCAGTCAGCTTTGAACGCTTGACGACAGGTACGACGTATTCTCTCAACTATGTTGCTGATATATTGTACTGTTTATTGCTCACTTATAAAGTTGATAAGTAGATTCAACTCACGTTTTATTTCCCTCTATAAAACATTGTGTGTAGTCTGTCTATATCAGAAGTACTCTGTATTTGCATGAGAGGCCTAATCTCTCACAGCCTAGAAGATCAAAGAGTTTGACAACACACTTCATTCCGCACAGATTGGAATTCATTCAACATTCTGCCCTTTGTCAATTCTTCGTAGCCTTTTATTCACTTCACTTTTTAATAAGGTCATTAAGCCTCCAAAGGTTAAAACAAGTAGGCATCACAAGGCCAACAACTATTGACTTAAGTTCTTGGTAAAAAATCATTTTTTCAGTTAATCAGTCTCATGATGTTCAATTGCTCACAGAAGCTCTCTCAACTTGATTTTAACTTTGAGCTTGCCGTCTCCTGAGTTCCCTGACAAAATTCATAGTTCTGTTCAGTGTAAAAATTAAGGTAAAAGCACCAGTCAAATTTGTCTTAAATGCTTTTGGATTGTGGTGAGTTGAAAATGTGAATCTGAGAAGAGCATTCTCGACAGTGCCACTGTGCGTACGAAAAGATGCTTAACGCTAAGTGTGGAGTATGAAATTGTAAGGTCACGGAGCCCTTAACCGTTGTTCACTATGGGTACGATGTTTATATTTAAGATAAAATGCAGTTCTGTAAATAAAATGTTCGCTCTAGCGATGACGATCAATTGATGACCACTAGCCGTCGCCTAGGCTCATGGCTCAATTTCTAGTCACTTAATCGCTCAATCGCTAGTATCTTATTCTGCGGTCTCAGCCTAAGGATAGACCACTGAAAGTATGTTGAGTGAATTCAAAAAGACGAGGAATGTAGGTATCCAACTCACTCTTATCTCATTTCGTCGAAACTAGCGACAAACAGAGGCAAAGATAACACAAGACGTCGGTATTCAAGTCAAGCGAAGGGCTTTGCGACATTGTTGTCTTCTATGAATTTTATCGCTCTCCAAATCGCGTTCATTTTAAGTGTACGTATCAAGGATAAAAGACGTACAGTTTTATCGACACAAACACTGCTTATGGGTAATGGCTGATTATTAAAAGTTCACTTAAGTGACGCTACTCAGTGAGTCTATAACTCCATTGTTCTTGCCATAATTAATTTGGTAATGTCATGCTATCATGCTTGGTGTTCAATTTGCTTAATAAACGCTACCGTTCCGGGCAGGGTCAACGAGACTTGGAACAAATAGGAAAATTAGATTTAAAGTATCATCGAGAGATATAATTTTATAAATAAGGTCTGTGGAGCTATATCCCTTAAACGACTGCACGGACTGATATAAAACTTGATTTGATCGCACACCCTTCCTTCCTTCAAAAAATATAAAAATGTCCACCAATAACAATCGGTCGACCGTCGACGTAGTCTCTCAGCTGGTTGTCGCTTACAGCTTAGTTTAGCTTAAGGTACTCGCAGAGGACTAGTAAGCTGAAATGACTCATCGTGTAGCAGTATTAGTAATTTTTTAAAAGAAAAAAAAATGGGGTTATGGCTAGTTCCTTGGTGAGTACCAGCAGACATGCAGCTGCCATCCAAGGTAGTTTCTAATCCATAGAAGAAGAATATGCATTGTTGACATGATAACGAACATAACTGTATCTAGTGTCGATTCTATAAATTTCCCCGTTCAAGAAAATCTGTATAGAATTAGGTGGAACGCAATATCTGTTTGATTATTTCCATGGCCAGTCTTGAGGCCATCAGGGCAGCGGAACTAGTCTCTAATCTCTAAACTAATTTAAACTCAAAACAACAATTCTGTCTGTCGATCATCCCTAGAGGAAATGACTGAACAGCTTTATATTTGTCTATGGTGGTTGCCAAGCCACATAAACGTTCCCCGATACTCTATATCTTTTGTGTGTGTGGTTCTACAGTCCGGGGTGGACCTAGCCCTTAAACAACAAACCTCTCCAGCTAACATGATCTTAGACTAGTGGCATCAAGCTGATTAAGGTATTTCTCCACTTGTGTGTACTACGGGAGCCCTCTGTTGCCATTTCTCACAGCTTTGAAGACTAAGAAAATTCGGGTCCAGTCATCTCTGTCTAAGTTGCTCTGTCTATGCCTCTGCGCCGTACAGCAGGACTGCCATGATCAGTGTCAGCTTGATCCTTTAAGAGACGTGTCAATGACTCACTTGTCTTTTGAGTCAAAAAAGCAGCTAGTAGACTGCGAAGCCAAAGTGCATGAAGTCTGTGATCACATCGAAGTTTGTAGGACTTTATTAGGATCGTCCCTCTGCTGCGAGTTTTTCACGATTTTCTATGACTTGCTATTTACAAATAGGATACGAAGAGGCAAATCGGTTAATCAAAAATAGATGGGCCGCAAGCACCACGTGCATCACCTCAGGAATCAAGCCTCAGCTGGTTCACAAATGTCTGTGGCTTGGAGTCCACATCTTTGATGATCAACATCACATAAACGACACATCCGCCGAAAGCAGATAAAGAGATTGATCCTCCGGCAATCTATGAGAGTACCATGGACTCTTGACCTTCCATGACAAAACGCACTCGTAAGCTAATTCAACAGGTGCCCACGCTAGCTGTGGGTAGGTGCGTCAATTCCTACATGGAGGGTTCTGAGTTTAATCCCACACACGAGAAAATTTGTATAGTTCAGTGACTAGTCCAGGAAAAGCTTAGCCTTTCAGAGTCGATACTCCACTCGTGAGAGATCAAGAGCACGCACATCCCTAGTCGGCTCGGACTGTAAAATGAACCCCAATTAAATCATTCTCCTAAATACCGACTTATGGTGTCAGGTTGTGGTCTTAGGAACGTTAAATGAACCTATTTTTGTTAAAGCAAGGTCTGGCTACGCATACCCAATTGACTAATCCCTGAAATAAACACTTTTAATGTTAACACATTGTTGCGGAGTGAACAGCTGTGCGACAAATTATGGTCGACGATTTTCTTTCCAACGCCATTTGAAGAATTACATCCAAAACTAAAATGGCTGCCCAACCAAATCGATTTGTTCAGATCCATTTGTTGCAGAATTATCCACACAAACTTTTTCCTTTTTCTATGTGGACTAACACAAAAACAAAGTGTTAGTTTTGTCACATAGCATGTTGGAATATTTGCCGAAAGTGCGGCGATTTCGACTTACAGCTGAGCACTTATACGCTGTAATCTCCTCCAATAGATCTCAAAATATTCCCCATACGCCATACAACTAGCCCGCAAGCATTCGACATCAACTGCTATGCTCAATAACAATTTAGCCGTAAAGGCAAACGCAAGCACCAACCGGCTCGTGCTGTAGATATTAATAAGTTCTACAATTCCTCTTCATTAAGATTGTCAGTGTATGTATTGGAGAATTATGTCATGGCTCCAATTCTGCGTGCGATGGTGCTGGTAAAATATCAATAAACTTTATTGTCGCCGGACGACGGCCACCGCACAAATGACTAGGTCATCGTCAGACATGTTTAAACAAAACAAAAACCACTACACACAAACACACAAGTGATTGGGTGAATAAATCAAACAGAACCACAGAGCGGCATATGCCACCAAATGGCCATTACCGTGGACCTGGATAGCAGGTGAACACGAATCTGGTCATTGGTCTGCATGTCTGAAGTCGTAATGCTTCGCATTGGCTGTAGCTTAATGGAATACGAATTCATTTGAAGTCGAATTATTGGTTGAGTCCCATAGAAGCGAACGGCAGCGTATTCTACGCAGCTACAAGTTCACGAACTTGGATACAAAATGTGTGTGCTTTTTTCATCAGTATATCGTTAATGATTAATCTGTGCAGTGGAAAGATTGTGTAACCGGACTGGAAAATGATGTAATGTCGTGTTTATGGGTTCGAGAAATAAGCCACGATGCCGGCGACATGGGATAAACTATACATATCTTCTGATGACGATATTTTCTCGGCATTGGGCTGGCGTGATTCTGTCTGTTGGTGGCGAACTTTGTGAATGGTGTACTCAGAGTTTCAGAAACATTATGAAACAGTTGATGTTGGAAATTCATGTGCGATTTTTCAAATGTGAAAAAAATCAAAATTTCAGTATTAGCTGGTCGCCTAATATTTTCTTCTTCTGTTGCCGCTCTAGTTTGGGATGGACCTGAGCATCAACTAACAAGCCTGGCACGATATTAAGCCAGCTGCCTCCAAAAACGCCTCAATCTTGAAAAATTCAAATGAAAAACCAACCAGCCACAATTCCTCTTCTGACTTCACACAAATAAGCATACTACATACTTTGCATACTACAATTGTAAAAAAGTCTTAAAGAAACAAATGTTAGGCCATGGTTGATTTCACTGAAGAGGCTGTTAAATTTATTGGCAAATATTTATCAGGAATGTTTCTGATGGTGGCAAATCCTCTTCAATACAAGCATTGGTTCAAGGAGTTCCTTAAGGGTCGATTCTTGGTCCAATATTGTTTTGTATGTTCAAGCTATGTGTGTCTTATTTTACTCCAGCGAAAACTATTCGATCGTTGAAACTTGCATTGCTTGCACCTTCCAATTATTCTCATAGCGAATTTGCATAAATTGCAAGTAGAATTCAATTCAACGATGCGGTGCGATAGGTATACGATCTCTGAAAATATGACCATATCTCCGAACAGCCAATAAGGCTTCTAGTTGATTAACGAATGCGTGGGTGATTGAAATAGGCCGTGGAGGAGTAGTTAGGGGAGACGGGCATTTTCCGAATTTGATTTAGATCCAGCCGGACTCATTGTGATGCCCACTGGGAAAATATATCCTCTTGCTATCCTAATTCGTTGTACGATTTATGTATTGATTATGTTGTTGAGCGTGAATCTATTTGTTGAATGTCGTGCTCAACTAACAGACAACCCAACTGATTACTTTATAACTAGTAACGTCGCTTGGAGAGTTTGGTTCCGCGATAGTGCTACTGCACGACTGTGTTTAGTTGACGCCTTTCTCTTTAATGTAGATTGGAAACGTAGAGTTCTTGGATATAACTTTTATTAGCCTTCCACTGCTGCAAGTTCGCCTGTTATCCCGGTCAGTTACAAAAATGCATATTCTTTAATTTTGTGACCGATACCAGATTCTTGAAAGGCACTATATGGGAAGCGTCCAAAACGCTCTGGCCCCTGATTGAACACAAGCGCTTCAAGCAACTGTTACCAGTTAGTAGATTATTCATGTTGTCGTGTTGTTGGTAATGAAACAAAATTACTTGGCGCTATCGCAAGCAACTTATGCAGAAGTTGCATCCATCTCCAAATGGGGTCAGACCAGCGGATAAAGTTTTAATCTTTGTCTAATCTGCGTTGCGGCCAAAATTCATAAGTCTGAGTTGAACCGCCATTGACAAGTTTTAGGAATTTATGAGGAACGTTGCAAAGTGCCCAATCTGTTGATGAATATTGCCAGAAAACTCATTCGCACAGACCGCGCAGTTTCCATGAATATGATTTATACCAACGAATCGCTTAAATTGTTCTCTCAAAGGAAGTGTAAACAAATATCTGTTATAAATAACAATCGTCCGACGATGAAGAACCAAAAATGATGAATTTAGTTTCTTTGCAAATGTATCAACGTTTGCGTAACAGTATTCCCCCTCCAAAGCAATCCAAAGGCAAATATTTCACGCAACCAATAGCACACAACCATCAAATTTCGAAGCCAATTTTTTCCAATAAACGTATTCATTTCCTAATAGATACACAATTCTCATTCTAATTGCGATTCGCCCTCAATCCAATTCAATCAAAATTCGTCACGAGTCTTTCCTCATAAGTTTCCTTCTATTTTCGTCTTAAAGTATGTGATCTTTATGACCAGCAGCCGATCGTTACGTCCGCCTCAAGTCAATTTCGAGTGCTTTACACAGAAAATGCTTCGATTTCGAATAAATATTTATGTACAGCCATTTGTTTTCAACCCCTGGAATTGTGTATTTACACGATGCATTAATGAATGAGACAGTGGCTTCTAATTTTGGACAATGTTTCGTTGTGTGCCATTGAATTCTTTTGGAGCTTCTGCATTCGAAAATGCTTGTCTGAAGCGACAGTGATTAGGAAAACCAATTTGCAGATAAATAGTTGCACGCGGTAATTAGAATACTGGCAACCCTAAGCACCGCATTATTGTGCCGTGGGAGCCACAAAGATAAAATCTAGATTAAATCGATGCTATGTCATGCACAAACACGACGAGGCATTAGTTTTACTATTTCAAGGCATGTGCATACGTATGTGTGTGGCTTGTATAAACAATTAATTAGAAATGATACTCTTATTGAGACGGACGTATGTTTGCATAGCGGAGGGCTTAACGAACTCAATTGAACATTTAAATTTTAATTGTTAACAAATAACTTAGACTCAGAATGACGATGCAGATGTTGCACAATACATTTGAGAAAATGTAGTCCTTGTCCATTCGTAGGTTTTTAAGTTGTCAGTGAGTTATGGATTTCCATTGGGCCAATTGATAAAACGTCACATGCTACACATCAAGGCTGTGAATCCATTAATTGAGGATATATTCAACCGATTGCCGTTGCCCATTTTTGTGTATCTATTCAATCCAATTCAGTTTGCAATTTTTACATATTGCAACGGTTTCTGTTTTTCTCAAAAGACCGCAACTCAGAATACGATGACTGACTAACAATTAGTCGTCCATTGGGAGTTAATCCTTCCACTGTTAATTGTTAAGCACCAGCTACAATCAACTATCGACAGCTCAACATATAATTTCTGTATTTTTTCTTTCAAAAATAGGATAGTGAGTAGTGACTAGCATGGTTTACATGTGTTCACGTCAAGTTGAGTGCAGAAATATACAACTAATTGACCTGACAGGACATGGCTTATAAGTTCCCCACAGTAATTAATTTGAATCCTCATCGTCAATTTGAAGTGAAGTGCATGTCAATAAAATGGACTTATTCTTGTTAACAACTTTAATTAATGCCGAAGTTGAATGATGATGAATGTGTGGAGATTGATATTTATACCAATTTACAGTCCCAGCCAGTCAAGGAAAGCTAGAAATGATAATCTTATTTTAAAAAATCCTGTTTTTCTATCTTAGGGAAATACCCTTAAATATTATTGGCTTATGTTTGACAATATATTTATAATAATAATTTGTGTTCCTGTTCTGCACCGAGTTACGAGTACTCTGTTATTAATTTTATAACTAATCGTTACTCCCTTACAAGCACGTTTTTTTAACTTCTCCTTCTTGTTGTTCTTCGTTGTACAGTTTGGTTTGCTTATCCGTTTTGAGTGCGAAGAGCAGTACAATATACTTGGAGGAGTATGGTACCAACGTTATATCAATGCAAGTACTCAGTAACAACATTTTGTAAAGATTATTCAATTAGCGGGTTTTCAATAAAATGCTACTTTAAAGAGAAGGTTAGCAAAGCCACTGTTCGGCGTCAAAGAAATTTGATCCAAACATGTTGGTGGAAGTATTTTTTAAGAGACCCAATGCTGTAGCATTGTCCCGTCACAACAAAAAACAACTTAGGAGTGTGGATAGATGCCAATATTGTGAACAATTTCAGAATATGCCACTTTTTAAACTTATTTTTACATGTACATTTTGACCACGCCTACGCTTTAAGTGGTCCATGCGAAGATCCATTTCCGTGTACACCGCCCTAATAATACGTATAATGCAATACTACAATTGACGTTGGACTAGTGATGCCGTCTCCCCAAAATAGTCGAAATCGAAAGATAAATTTCTCAACAAAAACATTTCTGGATTGGTCCATCAATTAAATGAACAAAAAAATAAAAAATTTCGACTGGCTTGATGTGTGACATACAGCCCCGTCTTACTGATGGGGCCCATTCTAGCTCACAAGTCGAGAGGAACAGCGACTTCCTAGCGCAATACTGAGTCTAATTTCTGTACACATGATGCTTGTACTTTTTACTAAAAACCTATGGTAGTGAAGTTTACCTCGAAGTGGCCTTAAGTTCAATTGCAAATTGGGCCTTAATTAAAATCTGCCTAAAAAGTGTAATTTGAAGGCTGTAGTAGTAATTCCTGGCCCAGGTTATGCGCATCCAGCTGAAAATGTTTGTTGGACAATAAACAAGTGGCGACCTCAACGATAGCCCATTAAACATTGATACCGTCGAAAAGATTAACGCTCACGTTTCCAGACTTTCTCATATTGTGTGGCACATCCTATCCTCCAGCTGTCATATCACACACACAGTAGGTGTTATATTCTTTTCTAGAAACAACATTAAGCCCAGAAAGCGATTCCAGTCACCTTTGACGATGGCATCCCAGAAATAATGTCATAAAACTTATCTATTCAACAAAATGGTGATGCAAGAAAATCTATCTGTACCAGCCAGACAATCAGACACGGGAATGTTGTATAACATTCGGTGTCACTAAGCCGATAGCGCTTTTTTGATTTACTTCTCAACGACGAAATGGAACGTTCCTGATATTTTTGATTGTGTCCGCGCAGCAGTTGTGATTGACTAGCGAGACAGTAGACGGTAGTGCAAATTTGTTTACAAAATACTCATATCATGGAAAGATTCTGGTACTGTATGGGCCACCCATCAATGACTTTGTGCTGCTGCTTGATAAACGCAAACTTACAGTTTGCTTAGCGATACGAGCACGAAGTAGATATTTGTCGACGAATTCGCCTAAAAATACATCACATCAGCACAGAACTGATGTGATCGCTAACGCTGGTGGTGTGGTGGTGGCCGAGGCGGTGGCGGAAATGTGAAGGAATTTCAGCAGAGGATGGTTGAGAAAGATTGTATTGACATTGGTCGCCGCCGGTGCGGCGTTGGCTGTGTTGTTGGGGGTGATGCAGGGAGCGTGAGCTTTTGTGGCATGAATGGTGATGTGTTGTTGTTCGGTGCTATTGACTATGACATAACCGAGGGCGTTAACACCGCTTGAACAGCAAAAATCAATTTTCAACCGTGGATATGATGTTATTTGCTTAACAGGGTGATCACGTTTGCTCTTTGATAGACATTCGTGATCGTGGAATGACGCAGACCTTTAGCATGATATTGCAGAAAATGTATTGTGCTTGTACTACTGATTTCAATACGTGACGTTAATTTCGAGGATCATTCACCTGGAAGTAAACAATTGTACTGTGTATCGTATGGATGTCATAAAAAACGTGTTTTGGGGTATGATTGAATGAAAAAAAAAAAACTCCTATTTGCATAGAAAGACGTGTCATGGCAAGGAGTGAAACCGAAGTGCGGCATCGGTGACTATTTATTATCCAGGTAGGTCAAGTTATTAATGTCATGAAGGGGCAGTGCCGAGACTTAGGCCAGGGGCTTGTCCTTCAACTTCCCTTAGGGGATTGTAGTTAGAAGCATTGAATGGGTAATTCAGGGCAAGATATCGACTGTATACACTAGCTCTGCAAAATCGTGTCTTAGTATCAATAAAACGACAGTCAATTGTAATATTTGCTCACACATTCATGTTGGTGTTCGTTATGCGTTTAGAAAATATAATAAGTGTAATTTTTTAGTTCACCTAGGATGTCGCTGTAATTTGCAGTGTAATAATATGGCCCAACAAGAATTTGTATTTACCATGATTAGTAGTGTAATGTAGCATAACGCTAGGTGGGATAGGTTCAGTTCGAGGAAGACGATGATGACAAGCTTGAGGTTGCACTGCACCTCGGATGGAGCGGTTCTTGTCCCCTTACTCGAACATCACTCGTTTGCAGGCAAAAAATCGCATTTCTCATCCTGTAGCTAGGGGAATCGGATGAAGAAATGAAGAAAATCAAATAAGCTAAGCGATATATTACGAGCTAATAAGAAGATGGGCAAAAATGGAAAATATCATTGCAATCAAAGCAAGCCAGAAGGGATTTCGCAGAGCTAAGCTAACTATTCTACACTAAGCCAGCCATTCGTACAAACTTGAGCTAAGCCTACTTAACCTACCTCAAAACTAGTTTTTGTTGTTTGTAGCGTCGTTTGGCAATCAAGCTAGTAAAAGAACCCAAGATGTTCGAAAGGACACAGCTCATGTCGAGTGGAACATGACGCCCTTAAGCACTCGATAAGTGGACATCCGATTAGGCTCATGTGTCTGTTTCTCTGTACAACGCTGAGTTTTTTTACTTCAATTGCCATTAACGCTCAGTAGTTGTTTGTTCGCGAGACTTCTTAGAGAGGATACCGTGGAACGAGAAATACCTCCGCGCTATTAGATCCAAATTCTCTATCGGAGCAGCAAATAGGAATGAAATCTGCCAATAAAAATAACCCTGCATTCATTTCATCTTTTGTACCTGGTGATGGAACGTGGTGCTTGCAATAAGAGCTAGTAGCCAAAAGGCAGAGTTCGAAATGGTAGTCACCACATGTGCCGAAAAGTAGGAAGTGTTGTTGCGGATGAGTCGAACAAACGATTCTCTTCGATCCAACGGCATTCTCCACGAGGAATTCATTCCACATTATCAGACCGTGACTGCTTGAAATTATTTGCGTGCTCTGTTAGCACGATTGTGGGACAGACATTATCGTGTTCGATTCAAGTACAAGGACAAGGTTGGCTGTTGGTTGCTTGGTTGCATAACAATGCACTGTCACAGAAACTTCTAGCTCTATGCACCACAATGCTCGAGCACCGGTCGTCCTCCTCTGACATGTCGCTTTGCGACATTTGGCTGTTTCCTCAGCTCAACTTTTTGTTTTTAAGCGACATCCTCGGGGGCATTCCCGCCCTTGAAGAACAGGCAACCTTCAAGTTTTGTAATCGCTTCCAACGCTGTACGCTGACAATTTTGAATAAATATTATGAAAGTAACCCAATGCAAAGCGTCTTCTTTTTCAGTCTCATCGAACTGTCAGACCAGCACTCAGAATCATCGGCGTAAAAAACCACGTTGAGTGTCACATATAATTTCTAGATGTTGTAGCGCTATCTCTATACGCAGAAAATCTACCCTTAACTGCCTCGACAATCTGAATGAGCTGCTCAGCATGAGCTTCAGCCAACTCGGACACTTTATAGCAAGGCATCCGATCTGAAGTCGCTCACACCGGACCTAACCTGTCAAATAAATTCGTGCACAAAGACGTTTCGCAAATTCGAAAAACCAATTACGAATATATTCTAAAACACTGTATTTTGCCCTGCGCTCGGTCACGATAAGAAAAATAATTGCCACCTCAAACTTGTCATTGTCACTGTCAGAAGCCACTAGTTGCTTGTCAAGCGTAAGTATGCGTCGGGTATCCAATCGGGTTGACAAGTGAGTTTTTACATTTTTTTTCTTAAATCTGTGCTGGAAATGTCTTGTGTCCTAGTTTGAGGAGCAAAGTCCCAATGTGGGAATTTTATTATCATCGGACAGCATAGAGCGAATATTTCGAATATTTTGTGGCGTATCTGACGACACTCCTGAAGTCGCTTTAATCATCCTCTTCACATTACATCGGGCGAGAACATTCTGAGACAACCTTCGACCAACCACCCTTCACTTGTGACGACCGTTAGCAAAACGTGACTAATTTTGAATTATTCAGCTCCATTCTCAAACCTCCCATGAAGGCAATTTCAAGAGCAAACAATTAAGCCCATCGTAACCTTGATTGGCAAGAACGGTGTCGCAACACCAGATCATTGAAAATATAATCCATGTTAGGCAAATCGTGAGTTCAAACGTGGGTACATTGAGAATCACAAGTTATAACAATTCATCTGGCGATGATGGAAAGCAAAACGGGTTCACCACTAAAACCACTTAATGCATTATTAATGAGCTAGGAAGTAAATAGATGCGAACGTCGCGCATGCCAAAGGTTTTCAGAATCAAAACAAAATCGGATACATGATCCGAAGCGAACTTGTCATACATATGGGCGCATAACACGCATTCACACAGCCACACATGCATGTACACAAAATGGGTCACGATCTGGGGGCCAGTTGTGAACATTCCGCAGAGCAAGTAAAATCAATGTTCGATCAGATACGTCTTGGGGCTTGCGTCATCTTGGACTTTTAGTGCGCGCAACATCGCATATGGGTAAACAGTGGGTCGTTCGAGACCAACGAAAATCAAATAAATTTGTGTGCCTTACGCTTCGTAGGAGTGCCGGGCATTTTGGCTCCTCCAAAACATGTGAAACGGCTTCATGGAAACAATGTAAGCCCAAATCCGACGAATCCCACAACAGCACAAGCAATTACTGTCTCAGTTAGTATAAGTTCTCACGACTAAACACAACACGAGAGAGAACGAGAGCTTTACAAACGAAAAAGCTCGGGTAACAATAGTGTGTAGAATCGATTCGATATGCTTTTAGATTGATTTGGATTTAATGAATTGGCCACTTGAAGATAAAGAAAAGGAATTGCCTTTTGGCTTTCGCTATCTACGATATTGAGACAATCTGATTTGTAAACAATCGTGGGGACACATCTGTTTCACGTGGTGCACCAGTTTCATGAGATACGGACTCATTCTTTTTCTTGCCTTCACGTCTGGACAGATTTTGTCAAGAAATCTCATTGACACACACTCTATTTAACTACGACTCGCGTCCTCGGATAGTGTTCTCGATGGTGCTTCATGTCATTTGTTGTTAGAGACATTAACTGAAGTTGAAGGTTAATGGTAAGAGACATTAAGCCGCTACGCCACGGCGGCCATTGAAATTCTTTTTTTATGATTTAAAATGCAAAAAGCCCTACACCCGTGGGCTTGGAAAAACACTTCAAGGCTTGAGAATAGGCACTCTCACGTACTCTCAACATGGAGCTCATGTTTATGATGCCATCCTATTCTTTTTGCTTACGAATTCATTGTATGAGTTTGACTCGGACCTAGGCTAGTCCTCCAGTTGCTCTAATTGAGTATAATTCTAATGTTTAGTCACCTTTTTCTAATGAAACATATAATGTTGTGTTCTATCAGCTCTGTGCCAGCTAGCTTATCAGCATTGGTGAGGGATTTACTGTATCCTCATGAGAATATATCTAGGCGATGAGCCTTGTCGTGCTGAAACTACATGCCAACCAGGTTCAACTCCTGCATTTTGCGCATAAAAGTTCGAAGTCATGGAACGACAGTGGGGGTTATTGATGACAACTTTGTTCTCATGCTTATACAAATTTGTATGTACACAAAATATGTGCAAACAAAAATTACACAACAAAAGTTTATCTTCCAGGTGCATTGCCAGTTTGTATTAGCTGATATTGTCTGTACTAGCTGATATTGCTCATCGGACCAAATACGGCAATTTAGTTAATTAACATACCTATTCAAAGAAAAATGTGTGGTCGACTAACACAATCCGAATTGCAACCATAAAAAAACATTCTTTACAACTGGTACACTGAATTTTTATCCGACTTACAAATGAGCTGCCGATTGCGCCTAAAAATATGAGACCCCAGATGCATTATAGATTCTATCAGACGGTCCATGTAGCTAAATTCGGAAAAAAATAAGTCCCTGCCTTACTGACAACAGCAACCATGACTTCTGTGTTCCCTTAGAATTATGAACCTCCACCAAACCTCATCATTGGTCAATCAGCCGTCAAACATATTGATCAGATTGCGATCGACGTCTGAGGAGTATCTCATGTCATTCTTAATGTCCGAACCTTCCAAGCTAACACCATAGACTTGGATAATTTCTTTGTTGTCGTCAAGTTAAGAAAAACGATATCTAGAGAACACCTGAGTCAAGGAAGTACAGCAACGTTTGACAGCAGCTGGGATTCGGAAAATTCGACGGCGGCTGGCGCTGTCAAAACGCCACCATAGAACTGTCACAAATGAGGCTGGGGTGTCCGCTCGCTGGGGTGTCGTTCGGTCTCGGTGAGTACGTTTCCGGTCTTGATGGTGCAATGATAGTAATCCATCGCCAACATCCAAAATCTCTATTAAGATTTATGGACAGCATTTCACCATGCAATCGATAATGCTCTTTCTATTGGATAATAATCTAGCCAGATATCCGTCAGCTTTGGAAATTTACACGGACGGCTTTTAGACGAAGGACGTGCGCAGATGTATTCGTCACATTGCGAGAGATATCTCTAGTCTTCCGCCTACTGGACCATTGGATAGTGTCACAGACGGCAAGTCTATCGTCGCATTCATAGACAGACATGTAGCCATAAAGGCTCTGGAGAAACATTTAATCACATGCAAAACGCTGATCCTTTGTCCTCTCTGTTAAGGGAGGAACCAGGCAGTTGGAGCAAGTGCTGGCATACTTTTGTCATCACAACACTAAAAGTTTCCCGCTAAAAGCAATCAAATCAAGATTACTAGCAGTCTGATCCCATTCTCGCCAAGAACAATAGGGACGATGGAAGCTAACACTTGAAGGACGTCAAAGTCTGTGGTCTACACAAAACAAATAGAACCAAATCCATTGTTCTGAATTTCATTAAGCACATAAAATAATGCTCAGTCCTTCATAGTAAACTAACGTACGAACCCAACTATGACATGCCAAGTCAAGATAACGACTCTAAATGTTTTCATAAGGTGAATGAAATCTCATCTGTCCACCCAATGCTACTTTCTGTGATCCTTAAATGAGAATATTGTGCAATAAAAATACCGAATTTTCAAAACTGTCGGCAGATTTGCAATGATGTAAGTTCCTCACACACACTTCAGTTCATCGGTTGATAATTCAACAAAATCAATGTATACGCACTCGCATTAATTTCTGTCTTAATGACTGGGTCGTATAGTATATTTTTATTTGTTGAATGCCTTTGGATATTACTGGCAATTAAAGTCGCAAAGATTTACGAGCATTTTTAAAAGTAGAATCTTTGAAGTGGACTGCATGAATACACTGCCTGTGGAAACGATTTCGATGGCTAAATGTGCTGAACAAGTCTAAATCGAATAGATAGGAGGAATAAGTTTTGAAATAGGAACTGAAACAGAAAATGGGGTCGTATTGCGTGCTGTATTGTGTCGAACTAATGTGGGTGTCCAACGTTCACTGTCTATTCGACTCTTGTTAAGTGCTTGTTGTTTTAAATCAGATATAAATTGTTAGCTTTGTTTGAATTTATGTGAGGAAAATTGGTGTAGACCAAATGAATGGCTCAATGAAATTCAATATTTATTTATTTATTTAGAGTGTTGAAATTTTAATTGAATAGTCAATTATGGTGGCTCGTGGCGTTGTGGGTATGTGCGTCGACTCCTACGCACTTGGACCTACCTGTCTAGGTTCGATTCCTGGTACGACAAGAAATACTTTTCACGACTCCACCTCTTTCGAGTCACTGACAATGCTCAAAAAGTACAACTGTGTAGAAAAAGCTTCTCAAAATTGGCCGTTCGGAGTCGGCATAAAACTGTAAGTCCCTTCCACTCGTGATAGAATAATAGCCTGCACAACACACGTGGTTGCTGAGAAGCTAGGCCCTGGCCCTCAACGGGCTGTAGCGCCACCAATATTATTTTATTAGTCAAACGCTAGAATTCCATTCGACTTTGCATATCTGTTGAAGATGACTCTATCAGTGATACACGGCAGCTACGTTGGGTAAAGCTTTGGTAAAGGCTTTGGTAGCATGCAGATTAGGATCGAGTAGATCCGTGGGATAACACATCGGGCCCTAAGTGTGACTGCTGCATGTTGACAGTCAGCTACTTTAATCTATTCTATAAGTTGAACTGATTTGTAAAAGAGTGCATCCATTGTTAACAGCTGCCCGCCACACTGTTAGTTGCGTTACCTGTTTGAAGAGATCGCACAGAAATGGAACGAATTTTGGTAAAAAGTTACCGATAGCTACGGTGCATGGAGTATTTTGTAGCGTGGTGGGACAGAACTGGTTCCATTCCACATGCTTTCGTATCCGGTTTTAAGAGCAATAACAAATATGGTACGTTTTGATCTGAATCTCGCCAGACCCTTTTCTTTGCCGGGCCAGAAGACGCACATAAGAAATTTGTGTGGCCCAAAATGCGTTTAGACTTTCGCAAAGGATGATGGTCATGATCTTATAGGTGACATTGAGCAGGGATATTTGTATGCGAATGAACATATCTTTATAGTTTTTGCAGGAGGCATGCCTTTGTTTGGGCCTGAGACATATGGGCTGATATTTCAATCGTCGAGCATCCAACGCCTTTCCGAACTCTGCAGATTATCTGGTGCATGCTCCTTATGAGAACATCGTCCCCAGCCTTGAAGAGCTCTGAGAAAACAATCACTAAGCCGCCATATAGAGACTGGCTTGTAAAACTTTCTCATCAATCATTGAGCGATGGAACTATACCATTTGCTTGGCCAATTGTGGGCATTCTGTGGAATGACAATTAATCACCTTTTCACATAAGGGCGTTAAAAATCTTCCTTATCTCTGATTTATGCACATAAACCCAGACCCAAACTCTTGTTTACAGAGCGATGGTCCGAGTGTAAACGAATGACCATATCACTACTTTATTTTGCGACTGTCCTCTGACTATGCCTTAAGTGCAATTACGAAAAATATACCCTTTAGCGAGCCTTTCTTTGATTTGCCCTCTGAACAATATTTCTATCCAGAATGCATGACTGCCATCATTTAATAACATTGACAAGGCTTGACGGACTGAGGCAAATAGCCGACATTCTCCTCCAACCCCTCCATCGGTCCAACGAAATTGCATGTTTCTAAAACTGCGTCAGTCCCGCGTGCCGAAAGGGAGATAGCTAGATAGATAGAAAAGAGATGTTGCGATTAAGACATCTCAACCTTGAATTCCCTTCCCGGTTATATTTTCACTCGTGAAACAACGATCACCTCTGACACTACACTTGTCAAATGATTGCCGTAATCTTATCTCTCTGTCTCCCGCCTTACTCCTACTTCCCCACCATACTTCCACCGAGATAGCAGAACCCAAAACAAATCATCATCAAATACAACTCAGATATAAACTAACAATAATTTTGTCTTTTATTTTCCTGTTTCAGTTGAAAAGAAAAACAACCAACAAATAGGAATGCTATGCCACCAACTTCTTCAGTAGATACCACAGTCCGAGCCAAAGTACTAACCCATTCACAAAAGTCCAACAACACAGCAACAAACGACAACGAGATGTGCCTTTCAACGCCTCAGGGTGCCACTTCGGCCACTTGCCGAAGGGCCTCATGTGACAATCTGGACCAAAGTTCAACTGATATATGTAGCACTAGCAGTAGCAGTAACAATAGCGATAACTGTAATATAAGACACAGGAAGCATGCATCCCTATCTGGAATTACAGCAAATACCTTGAAACCAACCAAAGCGCTAGAAGATAACAACAACAATAGCAGTAGAAGTAGCTTAGACCTAAGCGAGGACGAGAAACATGCCGTCTACAAGGAGTGCGCCGCAAAGGCTGCCGCCGAGTTGGCTGCCAAAAGTTCAATTGCATCCGAAGACAGTGTAGAGTTTAAGCCACACATCCGATGGCCAGACCTGATAGCACAGATTTTCATACACGCCGGTGCCCTGTACGGACTGTACCTTCTGTTCTACGCAAAGTTTTACACATTTTTGTGGGGTAAGTCTTATTTAATCAATTTGAGTCAAAAAAGTTTCGACATAATTGACTGGCTCATGTTCTCACGAGGGAATTTGAGTTTCTGCTGATAAGTGGTTTCATTTCTGGTGATAAGTATGAGTCATTCGACGAGGTTAAATACAGAAAAATTCCATTTCAGAAGTATTTTCGTCTTCGCTGGTCGGCCGTGGATGTCGTTATCTGAGGTCGACTGTGATAACATCGAATGGGTGATTTTGCAGGTGTTCGGGATTGGACTTTCTGATGAACGCTATCTTATCGCCGGATGAGCGCATAAATACGTCGAAAGTATTCCCTATTTGACTTGCGATTTGTTGTGTCACCAAAGATATAGTTCACGATAAGTGGCTTTTTCGACTGAAGTTGGTGCTTTTTTGTGAAGGGTTTTTTCCTTCTTCTTCGAAGCCCTTGAACGTGCAAACTCAAGCTCTCCCATCAAAAAAAAGACAGTGGGGTTACTTCTGGCTTCAGGAGTAATGAAAGAGATTTGCTACTCAACATTATTTTTTAGCCATGTGGGGAACTGAATACTTGGTCACAGTCCGCAGTGGCATAGCCTTTGTGTGGTGGTTGAACAGGGAAACGAACGAAATGGTTGTTTTCAAATAAAGGCGCGATTGCTAAGGTGCGCCCATCTTGTACTTATGAGTCGTTCATGAAAGTTGTCAGAAAAAATGTATTCTTCTTGGTGTGCCAAGAGTTAAACATAAAACGCGATCCACACAGTGCGCCGTGCCGGTCGCAGTCCACAAAGTAATGACAAAAAAATCGAAGACTACTCGCATTTATCTGCGACCAAAGAACATTCGATGTGAATGAAATGTCAGAGTTTGCTGGTCACAAATCGTTCCTCAAGCATACGGCAGTTAAGTGCTGCTGGCCGTCGTCGATGACTAGGAATGTGCCAAACTAATTAGAGGGTCAACTGAAACGTACCCATACCAACCCAGGAACTGGAATCTGAAAGTTAATTATTTGAAGACGAAATCAATGTTAAACGTCTTTGCACTCTTACAATACTCGTAGAGCCACATTTTTGTCCGTCCTATGCATATGTGGAACCTAAGAAACAAGAGTCCCGGATTGTTTAGTGTGACACAAAAATCTTTGTCCGATGATTCTAATATATGATATTTAAGCAATAGCTGCCTTCCATTGTTGATGATCGTGGGCATCCGCGCTCCATTATTTCAGCTGTATTGTATCCACAATGTCTTGGGTTTATAAAGGAAATTCGGTCTTCCTCTCCCTGTCTAACCAGGATGCACGAATTCGAAGACCTTCTTAGATAGAGCATTGAGGTCTATGGGCTCAGTCTGGCTGAGCTAGTGTATGGCCAGTGACTTATTTTAGCCTCCCGAACTAGGTTAGTTTATGTTTAGCTGGCTGCTTCCTTGCATGAATTAGGCACACTTCAGCCGTTCTGGGCGATTATACTCCGAAGACTTTGACAAAGCGATGAAGTTGGCTAATACTAATGTTACTTAGTTCGGTCAGGTTATGGAAGATGTAGGGATCCTTGCCCTTTGGGAAGAGAGCCGCAAAAAATAAAAGAAGAAAGAGATGCTGTCACACCCATTTAGGAATTTGGTTTTCTCGAGGCAGGTGGTCATCGCGTCTCAGAACTCAGAAATTCAACAGCCAGAGAATGCGAAACGTTTCAAATTATGTATACAAATTAAATCTGCTATACGTGCATACGAAGACATTTCTCGCAATATGGAATAATTTCAAATGCAAAAATTCTCAAACTAAAGATGGACATCGCACGCAATGCCAATTTTTTTTTTGTTTTCTCCAGTATTCTGCACACTCAGTGGGTAGTGCGAAATAGCTTCTGATTTTCTCAATGATGACAGCATATTTCACGCCCACGCAGCTGACGCTGAAACACAATGCCAATAAACCCACAACCACAATTCGCTCGACTAATGCTAATCCAACCGTGAACAATGACATAAATAGAGCACTTACAGCCCTCACAGGCGGTTGATTAAAGTTCTCATCGAAAAATGACGCGCAATGTCCATGGAGTGTCAGTTCTCCCTCATCGTTGTCAGTTACATTCTGTGAATTTGTCAATAACTGTCAAATCAATTGTGCCCTTCTCCAGTGTCGAACTTTGATTGAACATTTATCAAGTATTTCTGCGTGTCGATTAATTTAAAATTCACTTACGTCACACGGCACGCCGTCAAATTATGTGTCACCATGTGGACATATCACGTCGCAATCTAAATATAGCTGACATATTTCAAAGATGCAGACATAAAGTGGATCTGTGGAGAAAATATGACAGTTTGACAGTGTCTGCCAGTGGATCTAACTCCAAAAACCACAAAATTCTTAAGCTTTTTCCGCCATCAAGTGGGTGACATTGAGAGTGACGGGGATGATTGTATCCACGCATGTACTCGCTTGTGGAACAATACAAAAAATAAAAACAAAACAGATTCCACACGAGCTCGTGGTGAGTCTTGCGTATCTGGAACAAATGATATCACTTTGTTCGATTAAGTTCATAACGCTTTCATGTTCATTTTTGCCTGCAATACGCAAGCGATTATCATAAAAGGGGCGATAGTTCACGGGCAGTTGAACACTAATAGGTGCGCGATGTCTTTTTTCCACACACACTCTATGTGTGTCTCAAACTAGCTTAATGAATGGCGGGAGAGACAAAAAGCAGCCGGACTATAACACAGACAGCGCTAAGAGTCCGTTTTTTAACGGGTGATTATTTAAGTGCTTGGATTTTCCTTGTAAGAAAAAAACACAGAAACATTGCAAAAGTATATACTATTATTATATGAGTAGATAAATCAATACTTGCCATTTGCTCTTTAAGAACAATATTTTTTGTAGATGTTGACCACGGTTGGGTTCAAAGTTGTCCATACGGAAAGTCCAATTTCGAGTCACTTTTTCGGGCATATAGTTGTGTAATGCTATCATGTGTAGGCTGCAATTGACGCTGGCTGATCAGCATAAACGATTGACGTCAATACACCGATCCAAAACGAGAAACACATTTTCTCAATCGATTAGTGTTGTTACCCGCCGTCTTGCTGGTAACAAAATAGTACAAAACTCGAAATCATTGAACAATAGCGAGCACCATTGGTTGAAGCGTTGTTGTAAAGCTCATCTTCGAACAAATAGGGACCAATAATAATAATAATATGGCTGGCGCTACAGCCCGTAGAGGGCCAGGGCCTAGCTTCTCAGCAACTACTTGTGTTGTGCGTGATATTGTTCTATCACGAGTGGAATAGGAACCAATACCTCGCCGAAAAATAGTGCATTTTTTCGGATGCATTGTCCTGAGGTTACTCATCGGACTGAGATCGATTAAGATAACTGATGACAATTTTTCCAGAACACGTATTTTCGCAATAAGTAAAAAGTGCTTGGCCCTAACATCATTCATATTCTAGAGCACTACCTCTCTCGCGTCACTGATCAGGAAGTGGAAAAAGAAGAGATCATCATCATTGCTCAAGAATAGCACGCACAAGTGGTTGTTAGCCCAGTTATAGCGCCCTCAATATATGTCATACAGGTTTTCCTGGCCCGATTCTGGATGTTTAGTGCATTATGGTTTTAGCCGTTTACCGCCCAAACTGTAAATTTCAAATGTTGCCTTACTGTTCAGTTCCGTAGAGACAACTTAAAACCAATGTCACAACCACAGCGTACAGCTACGCAACAGTCATTAGCAATACGTTAAACTTATATCGAAAGTGGTGGCTATAAACATTATTACGAAGAAATGCTAAGCGAAGCGCAATCTGTGAAACTGTAGTGGTTACTCACCCAGGCAATAATGACTTCATTCATTTCATATCAGTCGCACAGACAGACGTGTGAAAATTCGAATGGCAATTCACATAAATCTTGTTTACCCTTAAACGATCAGAAAGACCCCCATCCAAGCTTCAGGGGAAGACGTCGAGAATACGGTGCACATTTGTGATTGTTTGAATAGTAAGATGTAAACGCGATAATTATTTTATAAGAATGGGGTGTGTCACGTAATACAGGAATGGAAAGTTTCTAGCTACGGACTATCGTTTTCAATGCTAATTGAATTCGTTGCTTAAGCTTGAGTTTGCATTTCTAGGCATGCTCATAGCCAGGAATAATGCCATTTGCAAAAGCCATGCATGATGTCTTATTATCATGCCCTCCATCCATCATGATCTCCAAAATTGGATTGCTTCTGATTGGTGCTAGAACATCCTCCACATTCCACTTTTCACAAATTTTGTAATTGGATCTAAATACGAATTTTCTTTCTATTCCGTCTTCAAAAAACTAAACCATATTCCTATCACAAAGTAGCGTAGGTTGACATCATTGGCATATGACATCATTGCATAGGCACCAGTGGGCAGCCTGCCATTGGTTGGGAGAGCTTCTTACCGGCTTGTCTCGACCATTTTCGAACTTTACCTCCGTTGCTAGAACCCATAAGAAATTGTGTTACGTTGTTTTCTAAATTTCACAAATCACGGATTGTACGAAGCAACCGCTGGCATGCAGGAGCGATTCGTCCCCTTTCTATATTTACAGATGAATTCTTCCTGGTGAATTCTCCTCATTGTAAGCCGCCAGGTGCCGATGCCGATCAGTGGTAAATTCAAGTCGGCAAGCTGTCAGCTGTTCCAATGAGCTTATGTTTTAAATTATATCTAAACCACGTTTACGAGAATACGCAAGAAGTCTTTCAGGTATACAATAATTGATGGCTTACGCCTAAGGAATCGTTAATACACACATCCTATGTACCTGTCCTGTTGGTAACTAACTAGTTGGCAACTTCCCTAAGACTAAATTCCTACATTCATTCTGCATCCATTACTGAACCACTACGTTTCATATAATGTTCCAATTGGTTTAATGGAATCCGACAAGTGGATTACTTCTTGGGTAATTCTTCTATGCGGACTTCATCTACATCGGCTTCCAAGCAAACAGTACGAATACCATCAGTACTGACATTAAACGCAGAAATAACTCTTGCCAATCGCTGTTTCTTTGGGCTCAATGGAGAATTGAGTAGTAGAGCCCTCTCTCGAAGGACCATCCCTGTCCCGCTCTATGGCGCGGAAATCTATACGAAAAGATTTTTAACTTTTTGAATGTTTGGACCTCCCTAACTTCAATAGTCTGCCAACTGAACAAAACCGATTTGTATTCGAAAAAACACTTTGAAAGCTGATGTTTGGTAGTAATCTTCGAACGAAACCGAGTGTGATTTTCTAGTGACGAACTCGGAAAATATTACCCTCAAGAACAAAGAACGCATGAACCATCGCCACACGGCGATATTTGCATAAACTTGTGCACGTTCATTGCCAATTGAAAAATGTGTGACACATGGACATCGTGCCGATAACGCTTCACACAACACGCCAATTGTACTTATGAACCTTGAACCTTGAACATTTATCTAAATTAATTGTTTTATTGAGAACAATTTACTGCCTCAATCTATTAGCTTCACTAACCATAGTAACTCGTCTCTATTTACAGTCGTGATCACAATTTGGGGCTCTGGTGTTGGCATCACCGCTGGCGCCCACCGTCTATGGTCGCACAAGTCCTACACAGCAGCCATGCCCCTGCGGCTGCTGTTGATTTTCCTGTTCACCATCGCTGGCCAGGTAAGTCAGGCCCGAAGACGAATCTCTCTCTCTCAGTCATCATTTGAAAATTGTGTGTGTTGTTTCTTTGCAGCGTGACGCTTACACATGGGCACTGGATCATAGGATACATCACAAGTTCTCCGAAACAGATGCTGATCCGCACAATTCAAAGCGAGGCTTCTTCTTCGCTCACGTCGGCTGGCTGTTCCTCACACCGCATCCCAAGGTGGAGCAAAAGCGCTCTGTGATCGACATGACCGATCTGGAAAACGATCGTGTGGTGATGTTCCAACGGAAATGGTACATTCCATTGTTTGCTACCTTTGCTATTTTGCTGCCGGTCTGTGTGCCATGGTACTTCTGGAACGAGGATCTCTGGATGTCGTTCTGGATCAACTTCAACATGCGATTTTGTGCCACACTGAATGTGGCGTTCTTTGTGAATAGCGTGGCCCATATGTGGGGCAGGAAGCCCTACGATAAGTAAGTGTTTGCCAACAAATCTTGATGAATGGCTGATGGAGGTGTGTATTGCTCTTTGCAGGAAGATAAGTTCGGTTGAGAATCCTATTGTGTCCTTCCTGGCACTGGGCGAAGGTTGGCACAACTACCACCATGTATTCCCGTGGGACTACAAGACCAGTGAGCTGGGCGACTACACTCTGAACGTGACGACTGGTTTCATAGACTTTTGCGCCCGGTTGGGTTGGGTCAGTGGGCGTAAGTGTGCAACAAATATATTTTCAATTTTCCCTGACTATAGAGTGATTCATATGTATTTTAGGCAAATCAGTTTCACCGGACATGGTGGCGCGACGTGCTGCCAAATGCGGAGATGGCACACATTTCCTCAGCGATGAATACGCCCACAAAGACCAAGTGTGGGGTTATGGCGACAGGGATCTGGCAGGCGAGGACGCTGTGGAACTGGCAAAGATGCAGGACTAGACGCTGTCGTCTTGTCCTAGCTTAACCTAGCTTTAAACTTTCGTGCATGATTTTTTTTTGTAGTTTTCGAAAGAAAACTAGAAAAGAACACATTTTAGAAAATAAAAATTGAAATACTTCAAAATTTGTGGAAAAAAGCAAAAAAGCAAGCAAAGAACGCAATGGTTAATGTAAGCATCACTGTCCGCGGGTGACACTCATCAACTCAAGTAATTAACTTCACAGGTTTCTATTTTATTTTGATAAAACAATCAAAACAGAGTCACAAAAGTAAATGGATACTAATAAAATGCAAAATATATAAATTATGAATGCTTGTGAAATTTTCATGATAAAAAATCATTTCGAATGTTGATCTGTAGGGAGATTGGAAAACTGCAGCTATGCTAGTAGGATGACCCTGTAATCCATTTTGTAAGTAAATTTAAATAAAAAAAGTGGTTTCGTTGTGCGAAAACCACGATCGAATCGATAATAATCTATAAGTGATCGCCCGGCTATGGTCTACATCCGATGAATATTCTACAGCATCAGCCCCATATGTTCAACCCGTCCCTACCGACGAGACTAAAGACATTATCAACGAGAACTACTTTTACCCAATAGACGGCACCCGGCACCTACGGAGCGTATTCAGAATACGAAATCAAGATCTTGCTCAAGGACACCAATGCTAGGAGAAAGTCAATTACTTAAAGCACAGCCTCCACTTCATCGACAACAAACAACGGCTTCCGAGTGCCGGACTTTGTGACAGCGCGTTAGGTTACGTTGTGCAATCAGACTTAGGCTTCAGTGTAGGCGCATTGCGATACCACATGTTGTTGTAACTAGTTGGCGCCTATAAAGAATCGGCTTATCAGGATTCTGCTGATGTCGTTCAGTTCGTTCAAATCATTGAAGAATATGCCCGCAGATGTGAGATCCTACGGTTAGCCAGAGGACTGCATAAGCAGAGTAGAAGCTGCATAGTTACAGAGGAGCAGCAGACATCCTCTTTATTTATGCAACTTGTGCATCCCTCCATCTGGCAGGTATGTTTTCTCGAAGATTGATTGAGGTAGAAGCTGACGCTGTCATTGTGAAGGCAATTGAATTCGTTGATAACAGCTGGACAGATGTGCATTAAGTGCCAACGCTGTACTAACTACTACCTGTCTTCCCAATATGCAGGGAGGAATGTGTAGAAGTATGTTAAGTGCAGTATATGCTGCATATGTGTGATACACATGCAGGCCAGTTGTTGAACTCGGTTGAATGTGGTATAGTTGACCGCTTTATTTAAAGCTCTACACCAAATTGAGGCTCCGTGCGATATTGGGTTGCCAGCTTCTAGCTTGGTATCACTGGAAATTAGTTCTACACTGGTGTCGCACATTGTATCTTCTGGAATGTTCCATTCTCTGCTGGTTAACGCCATGTCTTTTAAGGCATTCATATACAAATAGCCCTAAGAGTGGAGACACATTTTCCAGATGCGAATATGGCAACATCGTCCGCATAGGCAATAACAACATCTAGCATCTTCTAGAATCTTCTAGTCTATTAACGACTCTGTAGGTCTTATCATCACCGAAGTTTAGAATGAATTACTTTTAAATTTCGAGATCTTTAAGAGCAAACGAGATTACTTTGGATTCAATGTTATTAAAGCTACTTTGGATGCCAAGATATGACACTAGGCACGAGCGACTATTAGACTGTGAAGTGCTGTCTCTACAGAGAGAGTCTGATTTCTTTGACTTCTCAAGGTTTAGAAAAAAGGAGGACTAACATCCTTCGGTTTTACATGAGAACATTTTGTACTAGTACCACTTTCACTTTCACTTTCGTCCTATTCGTCCACTTTATCCTAATAATGACGCCAATGCATGGAAATCTGAAGGAGATACGTCTTTGTATCAAAAGTTTTCACACTAGAGGAGGTCCAGGTCCAGGGATTTTTGAAGGATACTGGTTGGTTTGGGTGATGATATTAAGACCTGAGCTTGTTTTCATTTCAGACTACTTCAGTTTTACTACAGAAGAATCCCCAAGCTGCTTGCTAAACCTTTCTTAATACTGTTTTGAAAGAGCTTTGTCTCCATAGAGGAGTTCTAATATCCAGCATCACGAGAACGTATCGCTTTATTCTAAAGCTTTGAGGTTTGAGCTTATGGGTCAAGAAATACCAATTGCGCTGTTTAGGGTTTTTTGAGCTCTGAACTAATCCGACTGCTCAAAGTCATTGCAATTGCACGAAATTGAGACGTTGACTTTCGGCAGTAAGGCCGCCTGATTTTCGATCGCTGGAATTGGAGGGAAGTTATGTATTTAGTGAGTTCTTTGTACCTTGCCCCATGTACATACCAAATATTTGCTACCAAAGAAGAAATTGCAGTGTTAGACCCTGAATTCACGAACGAAAGTATTCGTGACAAATGCCGACTATGAAGAGTTTTAATTCATAGAAGGACGATTCAGGGTTCGATGTCCAATGCCTGAGAACACGCAAATTGCCAGAGTCTGCGATTGAGGACATGGTGGTTAATCGGCAACTAGTGTGATATGCGAAAACGAGTAATAAACCCTTCAAGAGATGCAGGGAATTAGAAATTTCAATGTTTGATGGTTTCAATGAATAGAAATAGAGAAATGTAAGTTGTTAGGAGGGACTGTCAAAACTCATAGAGTCAACTTCGATACCGCCTATTTGGAGAAATAATTTCTGCAGACTTCTGCACTGCCAAGTAGGTTCAACATCGACAGCAAACTTCCACCTGTATTGACGTTTTAATTTGTTCGACGGATTAATCTGAGAATCCGCTTATATTAGTATATAACTGTACAAATTCGAAAAGACAAGGAGTCAACCAACTGTGAACTGGGCTTCTTCTCGAAAGTACTTGATTTCTGGTCGAAGTTGTCTCATAAGACGTACTTCTGGACGGACAAGAAATTTATTCAAAAACGGTGGTTGTTGCAAGTATGTACTTTAAAAACATATACAGTACAAGTTCGATTTACGCAACTCCTCGTTTTTCTCAGTTGTATATATTCTTCAAATATTATACAATTATCTATTATCTATTAACAAAATTGAAATTTTTCCGAATTTCCATTTTCTTATTTAAAAAATGTCTGCTGCCTTAATATTTATTAGTTGCATAAATCGAGTTTGTACTGTACATAAAACACGAGAATTGTGAGCACTAGCTTACAATTGGTGAAACAGGAAATTTCCTCGTAGGGAATTAGCAGAGACAATCACTCAACGACAGTCTGCGGTTTTTCTAACTTCAGCATGTGCTGCAACCAAATTTGCCCCTGACTGGTGGCGCCCTCAATCGGGTAATAAGAGCATATATGCTTCGTTTTCGAAAAAAATACCTAATTCAACTTCCTATGACAAATTAAAACGAAACGTAAATTGAATGAGGAATATTTGTAAACTTTTGCCGCCTTAATGTAGTAGTAGTGCTCACATATGTCATGACCTCGAAGTGCTTAATGCGATTTAAAAATTTATTGGGAATAAAAAAATCTTTTTTAACAAATGTGTTGGCTCAACAATGTCCTCATGAATTGTTGCAAAATCAAAAGAGGGGAATGTTGCTGTTGTTTCAGGATAAAGACCTATATCGCTCTTAAGCAAGATCCTGGCGCAGAAACGAAATCGATGGTCTACCGATCTGAACATTATCCCGGATACGCTGTATGGATGCCGGGAAAACACATTCGACTCTACATCCCTTAATGAAGTTCCACCATGTTGTAGCTGCCCTGAACAAACACGAAGTCACCGTTGTCTGCATCCTGGACGTGGCAAATGCCTTCGACACTGTCAGGATAGAGGGACTCATCTACAAGCTGAATCAGATGGGATTTCCTCCAACCTCATCAGAATAGTCTATAGTTGTCTGCATTCCAGAAGATTCTACGATCATGTGGACGGCAGCCAATCCAATCCAAGCAGCAAGGCGGGTGCTGCGCAAGGGTCGAAGCTGGGACCGATGCTCTTCAACATCTGAATGGCAGATCAACCGCCTCCATCCAATGCTGGAAAATCTGTAGGTTCTTATGTGTTAAAGGAGACCATCCTGACGTGGCTGCAGATCACCAGCAAAATCTCGGAGAATAAATATAGTGCTTCCTAAAGGTACGGAAATAACACCAAACAAGGTCAAGTATCTTGGCGTCAACTTCACGACCCTTTAAGAATGCCAACCTAGGTTCCAATAGCTTCTATGCTTTGATGCTTAAGCAAAATGGACAAAGCTGCAGCTCTATAAGCAGCTAATAGATACGGCCGATTTACCGTATGGCTCGCAATTTTCGAAATGAAAATACTGTCAATATGTACCGTTCTCATCTTCGACAAGGACCGTCGATAGCACAACAGCAACAAGAAGCTTTGCAACGAAAGACGCATCATACCCTTGCAACGGTTGACCAAGAACAGCTAAAATTGTACGTTTATCCTTTGTGACACAAGCAACCCACACGTCAAAAAGCTCTTTAAAGTCATTGGTATGTTAATCGAATGCTGACAGTTCAACAATGAGACTATATTTAAAATTACCCACTCTTGCTGGATGCCACTATTAATTCCATCAGTGGTAAGAAGTTTGAATACATGGGATGGGAAGAGCGAATATGAAAAAAACACGGAAAAAATTCTTGCCTTCTTACTGAGCTTTTCATATTCAAACATGCAGCTATATGTATGAACACCAATTTGTACTCGCACAAAGTGTGCATTAAAAAGTGAAACGCTGAGCTCGAGGTGATGTACCATGATTTAGTTGTTATCACTGTCTTACAACCAGAAGTTAGTTTATGTGCGAATGAGAACATAAACCTATCCACCCCTCCATTCACCACCCACCATCAGATCCCACTCAAACCAAGGTCAAACCCAGCAGTGTGCTCCAGCTCTTCCTGATTTCCGATAATACATACCGCTTTATGCTTGTGCATCAGTGTGAGTCGCACAGATCGTATCAACCGGAATTCTATTACCCCATGAATAGAGTACATCATCCATCTAAATGGACTACAAAAAGTGCCGCACACATTTGTCGCACCAGGAGAGCCATTAACTGATCCATGTTCTCGAATTTCTAGTCGATTTAGTGATGTACATACGTCAACTTCCGGCATGGTTTGTCAACATGATTAGAGAATTACTCGAATGTGTTCACCCCAAATGGGTAATAAGCTGGAAAATGAGTGGAACATCCGGTCCTGGTTACAGCCACAATGTGTGTATCTGGCAGGCAAACACGTGAGAGAAGTACCATTAACCTCAAAAATAATTCCGAACATAAATGGCCCATTTATGCGTCCATCTCGGCGTCATTGCCGCAGAATATGGATCTAGGCACAATTTCGAACGTTGCCATGGGAAACGACAAACACATTTCGCTTTAACTGACTCTGGTATGTTGTTATGGAGTTAGGTTAGGTAGTTGGTTGCGTTACATCTGCATTCAGGATTTAAGGAGGGTATTTGCTTATAAGTTGAATGACCTCTTTAACGAAACGAGTTGTGAATTTGTTGTCTCTTTTTATTTTTTTATCTTGACAATGATGAGAAGAGGGCGAGGAGTGGGAGTTGAACACAAGTATCGTTGGCTTTTTTGAAGTGCAGACACACATATCTTAACACAATTGTTCATTTGACGGTACCTGACACTGCCCTTGTCCCTGGAACCAATTCCAACATACACAGTCTGTGTCAGATTTTTCTACAGAAAGATGTGAGGGTGTAAGAGGTGTAAGAGGCTTTCACGAAAATCTCATCATTTTCGTGGACATGTCTCAACTAATGCCAACAATACGAGACACCCACGTGTTGCGATGTACCAGTGGCATTGGAAGGAACAACTGTGTATTATGGTGGATACTTTTAAAAAAACGTACGGATATGGGCTATAGTCGTGCCTCAACTACTCGTAACTTATCGATTCCTAATCATTTCTGTCGGCAGGTGAGGAGGAATGTTTGAAAAGCAATTTTTAAAGTGACTTTATGGCTTGGAAAATGTCATGGTGCAAGGACATTGACAATTATTTCAAAACAGCTTAGCTTAATCAGAGTTGAAATGGACGAATGAAGAAGACGCGCTGTCGACTAGAGGACTTTGACAAATTGCTAGAGAGAAAAATACCAGGTTGAAGGTAGAGTGAATATAAGATCCAGGAAATGCGATGAATTGCCATTTGTAATGTTTGTAAGGACCGATTTATTTTTCTCCAGATGATTTAACTTGACACTTCAATATTGCAGAGCTTACGAGTAAATGGGTGTTTAAATGCGGTTAGCAGTCTAAATGAATAGGTTATATATTATTTTTGGGTTATTTACTCTTTCATTGGTCATGTCAGATGATTCGCACAGATGGAAGTGAAACAATGCTCGTCTTGCCAGCGGACGGTCGAGTATTGTACATTGGCTGTGGCTTGTGGTGTGGAAGGTACACTTGGAAATACAAGTGTGCGCTGAAATGCTGCATAAGTTTAAGATGTGGATGAGTCCGAGATGGACCTGGGCCTAGCGACTACAGCAACCACTCGTGTTGTGCGTGCTATGGTTCTCACACAAGTGGTTCAACAATTTTATGCCGTCTATGAACGGCGAAGTTTGAGAAGCTTTTTCTAGACAGGAATACTCTTTGCGAATTTTCAGTGACTTGGAAGAGGTGAAGCCGTGAATTGTAAAAATTGGCCTTGTAGTACAGCACCAACTCAGTAAAATAGACTTGCTGAAAAACAAACAACACAACCTTTACAAGTGAAAATAATGAAGGTGGATGAATTGTGAACAAAATTCGGACACTCACACTGAAATAAGAGACAAAACAGAACACAACTCCAGCCGTGTGTTCCTCGCCGACAGAAAGCATTATGCCATCAGTTTGCCTATGATTCCTCCTACTAGAGATACATACATATGCACATATGTGATGTAACCAATCGTATCGAAATACACACAACAGCTTTGACTGATTACTTGGAAGGGAATGAATAGACAGAAATGTTTTATTAAATTTCCCAACGGAAGGATAAATGTTTTACTGTGCCAAAGGTGTGATAATTGAATCCCATCCGACAGACAACTGCTGAAATTCCATTTGATTTGCCGCATGATAAAGGCCCATTAGATTCATGTCAATACGGATATGCTGCGGAGCCAATATATTGTGCCACCTCAGGAGTAGTACAATTGTTCAGTAATATGTATGAACATGTCCGAGAAAGTAAACTGAATCAGCATGTCCTTTAAGAGTGATACAAACACGTGTGCGGGCATACATACGTGATATAAACAGCAGTCCATAAGCAAGTCATCACAATTCAGACTTCGTATGACACATCGATGTGTTCCATGATGATGGCAGCAAGAAATATCATAAGCTATGATGTATGGCATACGTTTTTTTTCGTGATGCCGAACTTTGGGGAAGAGAGAGAGAATACGAAATGTAATCATATTTTCAAATGAAGCGTGTAGTGGAAATCGGATTACATAGCATGGCAGTGTTCCTTCGGAAGAACAATTGATCCATAGAAGGTCTAAGTAACTTTGGGTTTCGCACGTGAAGAAGGAATGTTGTTCGTAACACATTTTGTGCGTAAAAGCGTTCGCACTCCGTTTACTATTCACCAATCCATATTAACTTGTAGGAATATCAAACGAGTACACATTTCTGTACAACGAAAGGGCCGATGGGCCGAAGCAAGGTAATAGACGGGTCAAACGCCATAAACGA
This sequence comes from Eristalis pertinax, assembly GCA_907269125.1. Taxonomy (NCBI): domain Eukaryota; kingdom Metazoa; phylum Arthropoda; class Insecta; order Diptera; family Syrphidae; genus Eristalis; species Eristalis pertinax. The sequence continues at coordinate 54,627,165 of OU026145.1, forward strand.
CACCAACCGTAGGTGGGTGAAATACAGTACATACTTGAAGGCCATCGAAAACAGTGTGGTATGCACTAAATACTAAAGCTCTGCTAGAGTTAGAGAGGAAGACAATTTGTAAACTAGTTAGCGTAATAACTGGACACTGCTTTATAATCCAGAAGACTTGGAGCGCTCTACGACGACATCTGTAAGCTGCATTGATGAGAAGGAAGGGGAAACTGTACTGCACCGCGGTACTTGCCCCGCCCTTCCAGAGAATAAGATTACTGGGCAGTTATATTTCTATTCTAACAATCTTGAAGATATGACAAACGAAGAAAACCAACCACTCGTGATGTGCGTGGTATTGTTCTATCACGTGTGGTTGGAGCCTACAGTTGTATGCCGACTCGGAAAGGCGCAGTTTGAAAAGTTTTTCTAGACAGGAATGATCTTTAAGAATTGACAGTGTCTCGAAATATGTGGAACCGTGAATTATGAAATTTGGTAAACTAGTGAACTGCAACGTGGGATCAACGTACAGCCGCGGCGACAACTGGGCCATCGTTCAACACAATATCATTGATTTTGCTGGTCATTTCGTCATTTGGACTTACTGGACTCTCGGCACTTTGTGCTCGAACGACCCCTTCGAAATTCTGTGAATCACTTGTGAGGGAGCAGAGCCTCAAAATCGTGGAAAAAAACTATATTTATTGCCTTAGAAGACGACGACACTGCAGAGCACTTTCTCTGCCACTGTCCCGGCTTTGTTCGGTTCAGATTCCAGCTATTCGGTATTGATGAGGTGAGAGCTGATCATCACAGAAGCGCCTACTGGTTTTCCGCTGGAAGACCATGAAATTACAGTAAATGTAGGTTGCGGCCTGGTAGTAGAATAGACCCATATTTGAGTCAAAGTGCTTCAGTGTATCTCCGACAGAAAAAATGTCTATCGCCTTTGCACCACTCGATGTATACTGTATTAGTCAACATAAGCCTTTTCCACAGGTCCTCACACATTCGCACCAGATACGATTTTAAGAAAAAAGTATGTTTTGCGGGCTTCCAATTTTATACAAATTGCTGTCTGCACATGTATTACCAAACAATCGGCAATGTACCTGCAACTGTCACTCCATTGCTTATGGCACACTTGAAAAACAATTTACGTTGTCAGGCCTGTAATCCATTATCCAAGTATGTTTGTCTCCTTCTATCAATATATCAATTGCTTCATAGATTTCTCTGCTGCGACGTGTGAAAACACACCAGGGATACATCAATTTCGCACAGCCCCGAAAGTACAATTTCAACCTTATGGCCATATTTCAAGTTTATCGAAACCATAATTTCAGCAAGATAACTCTTGTTCAACTGTGTTGCCTTCGGCGCGGCAGTCTCCTCAATGGTTACAGTATCTACAAGTGTGTGTACGTACGTAAGTTCACGGCGTTCCGCAGTTGATGTTAGGCACCAGATGCTCCATCCGAATAAATGTGTTCATCCGTTAACAAAACCACAAGGGTTATTACGAAATGAAAATGCGCATAACTTCTGTATGACATTACTACTCGTACAAAATAGAAGCATCTGTTGGAATTAATTTTTCGATTAACACTACATTTGTTTGCTGTGTTTTACGAGCTTTCAGTTTTGGAGAAATTGTTTCTCTTTCGTTTGTCTTTGAGCGGTTTATACTACGTCTTTGATAGCATACGAAATGTTGGAGTTTATAGTCTTGTCGGTTATGACTTGTCGGTAGAAATACAATTTAAACTATACCTGGGGCCTTCAAGAAACCTGTGAGCTGGACGAGCTTGTCAAACTGAAGAAGAGTGTTTAGAGATTACTCTCACCACGTGTAAACTTCCTTCCCTAAAAGTTTCCCAAAATGCATTCAATACAAGCTTCATGACTGTTGTCATTACTGGACACTGTTTGCTGGGAGAGCATGCCAGGGGTCTGACGACCCCAGTAACTATAATGAATAATTCTTGGTGAAGTTACATAAGGGAAAGGAGTATCTCTGCGGTTCTGCTGTGCCACTCTGCGGTTCTGTTGGCACTCAGACAAAGAACTCTAGGACCCTAATTTGGACCGCACATTGCCAATAGAGGCGCTATGTGGGCTATACATATTTACACGCTTTGACATGATATGTTCTGGGGTATAGCCTAAATGGAGGGTCCCACGCCTCATGTGGTCACCTCAAGGAAAATAGTAATCGTCCTCCTTTATGGAGAACAATCCTTCTTTTATAGGTTCTGTCCTTTATCGAAAAGTGTCTTCTTTTCGATGTTTAGTAAAATAATTGTTGATATTAAAAAAATCAACATAGCGTCATGTGCTCTGCCAATTGATGTAGAAATAATAATAATACGATAATTTATTTAATTCAAGAGTTGAATACAGAGAATCTTTTAGGATACTTAAAAGTTAAAGTCTCGTATGACAGATGAAGGGGTTGGTGTAGGAGTCTACTCCAACTCCTTGCAACTCACCAACCACTGTAATCTTTTTTCCGGCAGAAACCATAGCGATAAAAGAGGTGTCGTCCTGGCTCAAGGACATTGTAATATCCAAAAGGACACCACTGTCTGTTCGGACAGCCAGGCCGCAATTAAATCCCTAGACAATGTAATCTTCTCTTAACGAGCTGGCTGAGCATTTCAAAATACACCGTGTGGGATGTGTCGGTGCCGAGACACTGTGACATACCGGGAAATAACAACGCCGATTAACGCGTTAGATGTAGTGCAACCTATGCTCTCACATCGGGACACCTATACACACAGTCTATCATCTTTTAAAGACCCATCAAATAAAAAAAAAAAAACATCATAAATTCCTGGGGCAAAAAAATGAAAATATTTCCAGTACTCAATCTTAAACGAACACTTTGTCTGCTGAGACTAATTAGACGTGCATTCGCGACACTCATCGTTGTTTCAAGCTGTTCTCTTATCTCCCTTAATCACCCCCATCGACGGTCTTATCAGTTGGATTAAAACATTCACACACGTCCAAGCTCGAACAAGCATTTCAAAACGAACGACTCCGCCAAACACACAAAACCACCTTCATTATCTGTTCCTCCAATCTCGAGAGCGTGTAGACTTTTTTTTCAACTTAATTAGTCATAGAAAGCTCGAAGTTCTCCGTGCACACCTACACGCATTCACCAAAATATATAGCGTGTAATCTTCCTCCAGTCGTCGCACACTCGGGTTATATCGCCAATATTCATTCCGACGCATCCCTTCCTAGATCTCTGGTGCGTCCCACGGGCATCTTCATCTCGACGGATTTGCCGACATTAATTCTGCTCCCTGCTGTCTGGCAATTTAATGACGATCGCCCCAGCCCGTCGTAATCGACATAATTTAATTACTCTCATAATCCGTCTCTCTGGTAGCCGTCTGGTGTGCCTCACCCATGCGCCGAGGCGGGGAGGAATCGTTTACCATATCACGTTAACCATGATTGGTCGCTTTATGACTTTTGATATTAATTTAGAAAGGCAAGGTCATCACGTCACTCACTTCCGTCAGTTATTTTTGTGTCATGGACAACTCACCTAAATGCCGAAGTTTGGATGCTGTTACGACTCGTCATGTTCGAGGAAAAATTCAATGCGATTCAAGGTTACCATTTGCTCAATTTGAGGAGCAAACGACGACGCTAATCTTTTTCGATGTGAGAAGACATCAAGGAGATGTATGGCAGCGGGAATAACATCGTCTGCATCAAGTAGTTCTAAATTGCAGACATTCTCGGAAGAATTCGTCATACGAATTCTGTATGTATTCTCGGCTTCACGGCCAAAGAATGTGATTAAGTAGAGGACATTTTCGTGCGATGATTTCCTAAAACTTTCTACGTTGAATTATTCCACAAAAATACGCCCAACAACTCGCACAATACCGAGAATGTAATTTTCTACTCGACATTACATGCCTACATGCCTTCAGGCTAGTTTCGTACAACACATGAAGGAACTGCTGGGCATCGGAAGATATCGATGAACTGATTCATCTTCTTTGGAAATGCCTACAACTAGCTGACACAAGAAAGCAGACACTTGGTAAATACTTCTTCGAATCACGCTTTCAAGGTTTTGAGGTATGATTTAAAGTGTTTCAAATAATTTTACCCCTTACCAGTGGTGGAGGGAAGTCGTACAAATGACAGACTCATTTCCTTGACTGATTCGACTTAGATACAAATTACGGTGAGATGTGCACGATCCACGTTAACACCCACGAAGTTGAGTGAATAAAAACGAAACTGGAAAATGTTGACTTGGAACTTACTGACCACAAGACTGAGATAATGGGGTAACGCTTGACAAAAGAATAAGCTGCAAAGTATGACAGCAAGAAGGAGTTGGTGATGCAAGCAGCTCTCTCTCCGCTGCTGCCAAATGTCGGTGGATCTGGATATACCTATTGGATCCTGCTATCCAGAGTGGTTATCTCGGTTCTCCTATACACAGGGGGGCAAAGACATACAAAGTCAGTGCACAGCCTCTGCGCGATCACGACTTTTTGCTTTTTGTGCGTAGTGCGAAAATCTCTCTCACCCTTCATATGGATCGGGCTAAGGATACCGAGATTCTCCTTCTCGTGCATGATTTACTTCTATCATATTTTACAGACGACCTGGTGCATGGGCCAATCAGCCAAATCATGCGACTGCTTTGATGCTTTGAAGATTACCAGCAGCTTTGTTAGGCTTGACTTCATCTTGATGTCGTCTGTGAGGAAAGAGTCCACATTGAATGGAGCTTAAATATATCATCAACAATATATGAAATGTATTGCATGTATTGCGCAGCATATCAACGAAATGCCAATTACTACATAATCTCCATGATAGCAAGGAATTCTAACGAATATTTCCATTTCCACTCTGTCCACATAATTGCGTTCGTGGCAAGTACAATAAATTCAACCTTTTCGCTTGGATTTTCTAGAGCTACTGCAAAGAGTTACATCCTTAAACATTTTGCAGAAGAAATTTGAAGAGAAACGTGGGGCAACAAGGATTCTCAACTGTGCAACTTGAGATACCACCCAATGGAAACTTTTTCTATTACCATTAGATACCAATCTGACGACTGACGACTTTATGCAAATAAAGGTTACGCTGCTATTTATAATCGTACCTAGGAATTCTTGGAGGAAAAGGAAACCAAGGCAAATTAGGTTTAAGGTTTAGATGTTAAGATGCAGATATAACTTAAGTGTATATAGTTAGTGAATTCTATTAATTAGGAAACAAGGTGCAGCAACGAAATGATGATGATGATGATGATGATGACCGCAAAACAGTCCATATACACAATAGTCCTCGTGGAACTCAGGGCAGAATATAATACATATGTGTGTCATGTCAGCACTGTGATTTGGGGTATAATTTAATTTATTTCTGTGTCATGCAGTTCGATATTTTTAAATCTTTTCCTCAAATCGAATTCAGTTTCTTGTCCGAACAAAGATGTATAAGGTAAAGGATATCTTTACAACGCTACATGCAAGGCCGATGCTTGTGTTTATTAGCAACGAATATATGATACCTCTTGTAAAAGCACACCCAACACCGATAAGTTGACTGAAATATCAAGGACAGCAATATTTCGATTTGGAACTCTTCATCAAACAACATGACGATTTTTTTTTATAATTTATTGCTGATACCCTTATGTGTCCGGGGTCAATACACAGCACGGGCCAAAGGTAATAGATGGAGAAAAGGAGAGACGGTTCCTGTGCACATTGTTCTTAAATGTCTGCGGGTAGTAGACTGTGGGAAATATTAGGCTGGTAAGAGAATTCCATATTCATGTAGTGCGGTTGAAGAACGAGTCTCTAAATTTAACTGTGCGTCCGAAAATAGGCTTAAGGAGCTGACGGGTGAATTCACGGAGAGGAGGAATGCAGTTCGCTGGCTCACTACCCAGAAATCGTAGAAGAGACGGTACGTCGATGTTCGTCCAATGGCTCTGCGATATTGTTGTCTAGTATACGTTTTATCGCTCGCTTTTGGATTCTCTTTTTTTTAATTGATTTTTGTTCTATTTTTAATTCATTTACTTACGTGCTAGACAAAAATACTTAAAACTAGCTTAACTATCTTAACAATTATTCTTACATCTAATCTACTGGCCCTATACGGGTACTCTAAGCCATTCTGATCTTAATTTAAGTATGCCTTTCGGCTTAGTCTATGTTTTTTTTCAGTTATGCTTTTTTTTTTTTTTTATTTTGTTTAGCCAAGAAAACTGGTAAAAAACTTGGGCTTTTGGATTCTATCTAGTAGGTGCAGGGCGGTCTTGGGTTCACCAGATATGAGCGTTGTACTCAAGCTTGGGGCGGATATACGCCTTATAAATGAAAGGCAAATTAGAGTAGGTGAAATATTTCTTGCATCGATTCAGAAAATCTAAACATTTCGAAGAATTTTCGGCGACCTCAATGTGTGATCTGTGTGACTAAGTGTTGTGTTGATACACATACTAAGGATGGAAAGCTCCGGGTTCATCGACACAGGCGCCATTCATGGACAATGGCTGATTATCAAGGGTTCGCTTGAGTGACAGCAGACAGCATTAAGTTTTTGAACCATTGAATTCCACTCTGTTGTCAAAATCGGAATTCAATGTGGTTATCATACGCTGCCGTTCTAATTCTACAACCAAAGGGTGGGGTCGTGAGTCTTGGAACGAATACGAACAGCTGAGGGTGCTGTCATCAGCGAAGGAATGGATTAGAAGAAGCAGACGAGATCATTTGTAAAAAGAGTGTCGGCGACAGAACAGAGCCTTGGGGTACATCAGCATTTATTTGGTGGATATCAGGCTTGAACACATCCAAAACAACTTGAATTGAAAAGGTAATCCATAGAAGAAAAGATTTATCGATACGTAAGGCCCGCATTTTTGATAGCTCTTGCCAACCTCAGTTTATTTATGATCAAGAGCTAATATCTTTCCGAGGGATAAGTCTAAGAAACATCGCGAAACGAAACACTTCTCTGCCGTTTTTGTGAGCCCCATTAATAATCTGATAGGTCCTTGTTAGTGCGGTTTCACTGTCCACAAAGTCCACAATCGAACAAATCTTTACACCGAGGCAAACCTTGGAAATACAGATCGACACTCACCACCTATTCGTCGAGAAATGACAGGATGAGCTATACAGCGTCATGCCTAGCTTTGAAATTCCAGCCAACCTCGTTCGACTGTGCAAGTTGCTGATGGAGAGTTCTCGCTGCTTCACAAGGTCGGCAACGAGAACGAGACTCACAGGCCAGCACTAGAGAAACCTGTGTTTCCGAAGTCCGTTCAGCCGTCTCCATAAGTGGATGACATTGACTTGATTAGTCAAACGCACTCCAATACCTTAACGGCTGCCTGACTATAAAATAAGATACAACATGACAATGCTGCGCGTTACAAACTCAGTATTTGAACCATCTGTGTACGTCTGTACGTGTATGGATTTCTTGAACGAAATGTGGCTGTTATCAAAGAAAACTCGGTGTGGTTTCCGGGTCGCGAAATGTTTAATGCGCTTATCGTTGTTAGGTAAGTTGCAAAATTCGTCTAGGCTCTGTATGTATCCACTATCCACTATCCACTACTCCACTAGCTGGAGTGCCATTTGTTTGTGAAAGCAAGTCAAGTGGAGTAAGATTTAAAATGATGTCAAGTGCATCTGAAGTTCTGATTGCACTGGCGATGGCAGATTTCCGTTGAACTCATCTAAAGCTGTAATGGGTTTTTTGTCTAGTGTGAACCAGGCAAGTGGTATAACAGTGGTGTTCAGCCAGTAAGTCCAATTTCTACAGAGACATACATCACCAAATGAATTGTGGATAAGTTGAATAAGCCTGTCAATAAGGCGTAAGGTCACAAAAAAATTGATTTGATCCAATAAAGCTGATTTGTGTACTGTCATCAAAGCCACATATAAAGTGATTAATTAACTGGATACCACATATATCTCTTTGCCATTCGACATCATGTTCTTTGAGAAAAAAACTCTCGGGAATGGAGCGTATCATTCATTCAAAGTCTGGGCTCTTTCTTGTGAAACCTGTCATCTTCTGGAATCAAAGCAAATGATTCCCCTAGGGTTAGGATCTCTGAATACCAATCATTGACCAACATCAAGAATATGAATAATCCCGTAACTTATGTCATCCTTTGATGTTTTTCTTGCAGAGGTCTCATTCAGGGAACTTCCTTGAGGAAAACGAATGAGAGAAATATTGAGAGTTCGTAATGCCAGTCGTTAGAGGCAGATGAACATCATTAGCGAACACTGTACACAAAAATGCGTGAACAATTGATGATTTCGTATTTTAGCTCAGAATCATTTATCAATCAGTTGACAGCTAATTGGCATTTATCAGCGACGACTTTGGAGGAACCAAACTGTTCACGTAGAATGTACTAAATTGTTCACACTTCAAGACCCACAATTCGAGCGTCAGAGAAATAATTGTGCCGACATTCGGAAAATCCCGACATGGTTTCCTAGGTTGTTAATTGTTCGAGTGGGCAGACGTCGATGTTGACGGCATCAATTGATTACTCAAAATTTAAAGTGTCACAGGGTGATGGTCCACGGAAGAAATGATTAATCGCTTGTTTACGTTTCTTAATTGCTATTTCATGTTTTCTTGAAGACAGCTTTAAGTTTCCATCTTTAGAGTGCGGGTGAATTAGAAGCCACGATTTGTTTCCATGATATTCGTCTGGTTTTGGAGCTATGATGATGGAACTGAGCTCATGTTCTGGGAAACGAAAACATTAAGTTGCATCCTCTCGTCGTACGCATTATTGGGGTTGTAAGGCTCAGAGATACGGTTATTCGTCGAGGTGATTACCCCTGCATAAGTGTTTACGAATCATCTTGAATCACTCTACCCGAGCTGTTTCAAGTTGCCCATCTCGGCATGTGCTCCCTCACATAGCGCAAGTGTCTCAGGAAACGGCATATTATGTAATAACCGAACAAAAGTATCCACAGTGAATTGTCGCCAAATTTACAGTTTTATTATTATTTACGGTGGTTCCGCAAACCGGAACATCAGTCTGGGCAGATAGGATGTAGTGCTAGTCCAAGAACCCTGAATTGTAAAATAGCAACTCCGAATAGCAGCCGGTGTACTGGTAAACTGTCTCCCTCCAATCTCAGCGCCCCTGACACCAGAGTGAAACGGCTGAGTCTGGAAAAACTGTTTGGTTTGGCAAACCCTTTTTGAGCAGTCCTCAGTTCGACTCCTCAGTCATTAACTAAGTTCGAGTCTATATCCCCGAGTGTATAGTCCTTGCCACAATACCTTCGCCAGCTTACATCTTTATTAAAACATATTTAATCTGCACCTGCAACTCTCGTCTAACCACACATCTGCTAATGAGTCTACTATTGATTTAAGCCTCACCGTCTGTCAGACGTCTCGGTTTCATCTACACTGCTGGCAAACAGACATTTAAATTTCCCCTGAGCATGATACGGCTCGGATACTGACGTAAATGAAGCATTCTTCAAACTACACTAAGGGGACGTGTTCGCAAAATTATCCTGTGGCGAGGAGTTACGGTCGAAAAACGTTTGCTTTTAGCAGAAAACGATTAAGTGTGACCTTGAACAAATGTCAACCAAGTATGCATGAATCTTTTTCACTTACCCACTCATTTAGTTGTTATTAGTCTCAGACGTGCCATGCAGTGGTTACATCTGTATATTACATTTCATGGGACGGTAAGCAAATGTACTCTGAATGATTTCGTAGCACTGATATTTGCCAAGTACACGAAACATGATTTGCTCTAGTTGGGGTGATCCCGTGACTGTCTCTGAGTCGATTTTTATATCGTTTCAGCAAAAAGTTTGCAAATGGAAAAAAGTACATAATATCCGTTTCAGATAATCTTACTTTATAGCACTCTACTTGTGGATTTTTCGCCACCAATTCCAGAGAAAATATGTATTCTATCGAGCAGGGAAACGGAGAATAAATACAGAGATACGAGTGTCGAGGCAAAGTACAGTGTATTTGTTTTTCGAGACGCTGCTTGTTCCCGGAACGTGATTATTAAATAATTTTTGTAAGTGAAACAGTCACATACTTTTTGGTTTGTTGATTTATAATACGGTCTGTAATACATGAGTGCACAATGATGGTCACGGGTCTGCCAGACATATTTGGATCATATTATAATAGTCCCCACGACTGGGAACGTATATTTGTGTACCATGTTGATCCAACGCAGCAGTTTATTGTTCAGTTGTTGTGTTATTATTCAACATATGGATGGATTCTGTTCTCAGAAATTACTTCAACTGCTTCAACCCTATCATGAGTATGTGCAGTTGTGGTTCTAAATGAAACACCAAGTAGCACTATGTGCCTTTTTGATACCAGACGTCTGAAATGGGGGTTATGAAGTAGACCTAGACCTGGAACAAACGTCATTGCACGGGATGTTTGTGAAGTAAAGCGGCATTGTGTGGCGGTTGGTGGAAAGAACTGCGTGGGCTAAGACGCCCAGAGTTCAGAAGCCATCAGAGAGAGAGAAAAAATACCTACAGAGACTGGATTCTCTTGGGAGACTCTGCCCTTCGTGACCGGTAAGGTCACTGAGGCGCGAAGAACTTGCAAATTGGCTGGTAAAGAGGGAGTTTTATGGCTCTCTCATGTCACTTATGTGGCATGGGAACGCGTTGAGACATCTGGTGATTGGCAAACTGGAGCAATTGTCCTTCTTTTCACTCTAAGAATGGTACTCGAGAGTGCTTGGGTGTATCACAAACCGATTTACATCCGTTTTGTAGATTTGGAAAGGGCATACGACCGAATGCCTGGAGGGAAACTCAGGGTGTTCTTTGCAGCCCTCTATTGAGGGCCATTCAGTCTCTCAACACCTTTCACCGTAGGCGTTGAACTTTGTCACGGCTGTGTCTTATGACCTCAACTTTTCTCTTTTCATTTTCAGATTGGATGTTGGGGGGCACAGCCGAGGCGAGGAATGTTTCACATGTGAAATCACATTCCCAGACGGAACTTCAGCGCGTTTCCGATAGTCTTGTGGTCATATGTGCCGATGCTGGGATGAGGGTTAACGTGGAAAAATCGGAGGTTCACGGTAATGGTCATTTCTGAACGTTTTTTTTCTTCTATATTTCCAGTGGAGTACTATTGAAGCAGGTGGAGAAGTTTAAGTATCTCGGGGTAATTTTCACGAGCTATGGGAGGAGTAATGAAGAGCTTTCCTGTTGGCCAAGCTGGCTCAATTTTGAAACATCATAACGTCTTCCGAGGCGTGCCTTTAATGTGATTCCATTAGGTAGGTGACCGCTTGGCAAACTCAGGACGAGGGGGTTGGACCAAGTTGAAAAACTCGCTTGGGAATAACTCCTGCTGAGTTAGAGTTGATGGCTTAGGATCGAGTGGTGGTCTCTCGTGAAAGCTTTGCATCCGGGATCCCTTAGCGGATCAAGCGGGTCACTGAAGATGATATTGATGCAAATTCTGTGAAGTTTAGCAAGATTTCTAATCCCTTCATGGTTATCTTGGAAATTCCTTGGAGAGGATCTATAGGGTCTCATTTTTTGATACGAGATCACAGTTACGAAGTTGTTTACGCGCGTGTTCGCCTATTGGCCAGTGACCCCTGATGACCCGTAGTGTTCTTGCGACATCCATCCGAGTGATTTAGAGGTTATCTGTTGTTCTCGCCAAATTAGCTAAAACAGTTGCTAAAACTGGCTCATCTAAGGCTAGCCATCTTCAGATAAATGCGCTGATATTCTTGCAATAACCAACCCGAACGGCTTCGGCACATCCGTTGCGGTCGAGCAAATCGTCAGCTTTCTCCTTCCTCAGGATATTTCTATCCCTGGGAATCTAAGCTAGGTGACGCTGCACTGTTGCTTCAGTAGAGTCCGCTTATTGCGCCATTCAATATCCCTAATTACAGATTGATTGTCAAAATATGTAATTATGCTATGTTGTAGTCTAGTATTCTGATGTGAATTTATGATATGAGAGTCCTCTCGAATAGGGACGATTTAGAGTATATGTTAAGGGCTTCTGAGTAAACACTTGAACCTTGGCGTAGATAGTAGAGTTCCAGCGCACACTTACTTAAATTTATGTGAAAATCCTGCATAGAAAATTGGATAAGCTCAAATTAGCCAAGACAAAGAGAAATTGCAAAATTCTCATATAGATCCTCTTCAAGTACAAGTATTCTTTTTTGGTACCGACTGCCTTCCTGCATCTTAGGAAGCGTCCTTCATTAGATATTCTCTGTAACTGGTGTACGCAGCTTGTATTTTTGTCTGGATTGTGTAACTATCATCCTCATCATCTAAGTCCCCCGTAGATGTATATAGATGATAATACGTGGTTTTATTGTATAATATCTCTTATCCTCTTATATCTATTTTCAATGAATTTGCTAACAGCCACATCAACCTCCGCCTTCCTTTATATACTTTCATCCTCTGGCATGAACACACGCTTCCTTCAATTACATAAACACTTGAAATCAGCTCCCTCTTTGCTCTGCACCCTCCTAACCGACTGCATTCGTACGAGCTCCTTCCAGGTCATTAGCCAAACATACATAATTCGTTAGTAATGAATCTCATAAAATACATCCCCAAACTCTTCACCAGATTACCATCGCACTACTGGCAATAAAATCCACACGAAGAATGTCAAATATCAAGTAATTCCCAAATAGCGAGAATCCTTTAAGTTGTAACATTTCATCCCCAATTCGATCGACATTTTCATCTTATCCCTCTTCATTCAGCCAGAGTCAATTCAATCTCTTCTCGACCCTTTGCGAATAAAAATCCAAATAAAAAAATATTACGTATACGTCACAGTCATTAGAACTGAAGTCACCTTCATCTCTTCGCAACCACACACTTCATATTAAGTGCAAAATTAATAGTATCCACACCCAACGTCGAGAGGTTGCAGATACATCAATCGATTATCCACAAACTGACACATACACAATGATTGAATGAAGAAATTTCTTTCTTCAAAGTATCTCAATGGCAGTGCTTTTAGTCCGGGCAGAGAGATTCTTGAGAACACGATCGATCAGACCTAGCGACAATGTTGACGTCAGGAAGAGTCGTGCTAATTGACGATTCAATGGAAGTTATCTCTTCAAAGGAAACACCTTTGACCAAGAAGTGTGTATATTATGCTTCCTTTCATCTGAACCTGTTTCATGTTATAAGAACTACAGATTTTATGTGCTTATTAAAATATCAAAAGGAAGCATACACGGAAGTAGGACATGTTTCGAAATGAAGAAATTCCACCTTTATCTCGCATAATTGAATGATTCAGTGCGACCATACAGGCTTTACTAGGAGAGACAAAGTAAGTAAGAGCGTAGTAATCTGATTTTCAATTGATTGATTGTGTACTTCCATTGACTGATAAGCTTCTACGTAAATCAGTCAACTTTGCACGGTATAATACATGATGTCATAGAAGATTAACGACATTATTAGTTCCGAAGGTTAAAAGTATATTTGTTAGAAAAGAAAATAACCGAAATATTCACCTTTAATGTCTATCTACGGTCTTGTGTCATTCAACAGGTTATTAAAGCTTCGCGGTTTCGAAGCATTCTGGAATGCCATCAGCTGGTCAGCTCAGAGGAAACTAATTCCGGAGAATATCCCCCATGTTGCACAATTTTCCGGCACAAGGTTTAGCTCTATGTGGCCGGTCAGTGCTTTGAAATCTACATTTCTAATGAAATAGCTATGTACACACTGAATGAGTTCGCAAGCGATTGAACATTTTTATCAAATTAACAACAATGACACTGCTGAGTATACACAAAATGCCCGGTGAATTGGATGCATTCAAGTTATAATATCTATTTTTTTGTATAAAATTGTAGCATAAACTGTTATTTTCTCTAAAATGTATACGTATTTTATTAGAAAACGCAGTGGAACAGCTAATAATAATAATAATATGGGTGGCGCTACAACCCGTAAAGGACCAGGGCCTAGCTTCTCAGCAACCAATCGTGTTGTGCGTGCTATTGTTCTATCACGAGTGGAAGGGACCTACAGCTTTCTAGACAGTTATACTCTTTGAGCATTGTCAGTGACTCGAAAGAGGTGGGGCCGTGAAAAGCATTTCTTGTCGTACCAGGAATCGAACCTAGACAAGTAGGGCCAAGTGCATAGGAGTCGACGCACATACTCACAACGCCCGGAAGGAGTGATGAGCTATGTAGCTTCGTCAGCTTCGCTATATTGTGGAATGTCACAGTGTACAGGCTGTAGTTCAGGGTCGTCATCGAATTAAGTATGGCTCTATACAAAGACTTGATCGCCACATGACTGGAAGATGAAAAGCATATGATGATATCAGATTGAACCGCGGGAACAAAGTTAAAGTGCTTATAATTGACAAAATCTTCAATCGCTGTCCACCAAATTAAAACTTCATAAAGTAATGTGCCTGACTATTGATGCAATAATCCAGCTCGACATACAAGGACGTAGTTCCCATTTGAGTCCAATGTCCTTCTTGCAGCATTACAATGTGGTTAATGCTTTGCTATCACACGAGACACTTTTACAAACAAGCAAAAAGAAAAACAAAATACAACTGCCTGTAAAATCATCTTCTTCTTCATCCCACAGTTCAGAAACTGATTCATATACATGTCGTACCCTCATTGTCAGACAATCCTAACTGGATTTTCTTGACAACATAATTGGATTCTCTGTAGGACATTACATAACATATACCCATATTTTAGCAATAGAATTCAATAAAAAACGGATAATTCATTTCATATACCTCTACACTCCAAGTACAGTCACTCTAACTGGATTAGAGATACATCGTTTTCTGGTTACTACTCCACATTGCAATGCTAATCTACTTAAGAATTTAACTGCCATCAGGATCTAAGTGAGCAACTTTCTTGACATTTGACAAGACCCCCTCCCCGGCCCCAGCGAATTATGGAAATAAATTCAGAAAACGGAAAATATTGGCTTTGAAATAATTCGATTTTACCTTGAATCTATTTACATCATAAGACAAGCGAGTTTAATTTGAGAAATGGAAAATATCTCAGGAGAAAAATTCAAAATAAATAAAGAACTTCTGCCAAACTCTTAACTGGCTTCAGCCATCATTAAAATCAAACTTTCTATCCACAGGCTTTCAGCCAGGAATGGAAATTTCAATAACAGCCTTATGAGCTACCCAAGCTCACACCGGCAGAGGCGTGAAGCCGTTGAGTGGAATCAGAAGATTAAATTTGTGGTGTCAACTGTTTCGTATTTACTGGCTTGTGTAAGGAAGGAAGACCTGTCGGAGTGGAGCAAAAGCAAAAACAAGCATTTAAAAAAAGCAAACAATAACCGTTGAGGTAAGTCATTTCTTTCCTCATATTGCTCCCTTTCGTTGCGGTGAGTGCGTGGAGAGAGAGTTTTTATCAAAAAATGCTTGCCGCATGAGGTGTAATGTTTGTTTTACTTTGTTTTTTTATTATATGTCTTCCTGAAAGAAGCAGCAAATATGGACGCCTTATAAAAGTGTGGGGGTTGTGTGTGCTTCCATTATTAAACAGCCACATGGCAATTCTTGGAAATGTCTTTTTTTTTCTGAGATGGAAATGGGATGCTGACGATAGATGAGCGAAGCGATGTAGGATCAATTCTCTTAAGAGGTTGAGTAGTTTGTAACTCACTATTGTTTTACCAATTAAACTGGTATTTACAGTGCTCTTGAAGCATCCCATCATCACCAATTCAAGTTTAGTGTTTTCTGACAGATAATTTACATGAGCACAATGTTCGAGGATTGTTTATTCTTCATTGGCGAAATTCATTTGAAAACGTGCAAATGTTTGTTTCGCAAGCTGTATGAAATGCATATATTCTAGTAAGTGCTTTTTAAAGAGAAAATATAAGTAAATATTGTTTTTGCATGCGTTTATGTAATTAGTTATATTTTATAAAATAAGTATTGTCTAGACGACATTAATAGTATTTCATCTGCAAAACATTAGAGATTGATACAGTTTGTGAGGATCACTCGAGAACATACGTCTAGTTCTGCTAATAAAAGGTGGATTTTTTTGTTTTTAAATTGGCACACAAGCTCAGGAAAATTGCAAAAGTGAGTGTTAACCACAACTACGTTTTAAGTGCTCCATACGGACAGTCCAATTTTGAGTCACTTTATCGATCATACTTACTTCCTTAGTTCCAAGGCCCACAATCTATGCAACGTCGTTCTGGGAACGCTGCTTCCAGTGGTCAAGACTTTGCCAAACACTGATATTTCGTTCTACGATGTTACGACCTTTGCTATAGCCCTACTTCTTATCTTCCAACGAATTTTTCGGCAATAATTTTCTTCTCCTTCTAAATCCATAAAAAAGCCAATGTTATCCATAATATACCTTATTTCGCACTTTCGATATTGAAAGAAGACTGCTGATTAAAAAATGATCGGGAAAGATGTTTTGCGGACTAATAATGTGGTTCATCCGCTTCTATAATAGGCATGAAGTGCGGATTTTTTTGTTGGTGTTTACTCATTCACTTTCCTCGCAGACAGGACCATATATTCGACTCACGATTTATATATCCCAATTTAGACATCAAGATTCAGCTTTGCTGTTTTGCTTATCGTGATATTGGTAACAAGATTTTTTTTTTTTTTAAAGAGTTTGGTCCTTCCAGTCAGAATTTGTGACCTAAGTAGTTGTTGACAAACGAAAGTAGCAATGGGATTTTTAGTTGGATCACCACTAAGAAAAACCACTTTGTACATGCACACTTTAGATGGATCTTAAGGTGACGTTGAGCAGAGATCGCATTTTTTGTACATGTATCACATTAAGCTGATATTTCTTGCGTATTATTCGAACATAATGAGTAAACTGGCTTATGGGCATAGATATGTTTTGTTGTAACCGCAGAAAGGCGTGAAATAGCACGATGCGGCCAGTCAATAAGGAGATATAAATTATTCACCGAACTCATTTCTTAATTGGCACATCGGTTCGCGTGCTGTGTGGCATGTCGCGTTGTATTGCTCAGCTCGTGCATATGACCAAAATAAATCAGTTCGATAGTAGGTCCCATGGACTTTAACTTTGTTCTGCATCTTTGAAAAAATACACACCAAGGCTTCCGTTGAACAATAAACCACACTAAAAAGTTGTTGCCTTAATTTCTCATCGGATCAAGTATATCGGTATTATTTAACAAAATATTCAGCCAGAGATGCAATCCAATCCCCGAAAATCATAATACCCAAGCAAAGAGAGATAATGAGTTCAGTTCGAGAAAGTCAAAATACGAATAAATCCATTCTCGAAACACATCCAACAAAAACTCACCGTTTGGATCACAGTGTGGCCCGGGCGAATCAAGGTCTAACTTTGTCGTGTAGCTCATGGACTTTGAAGCCAACATTTACGTTATTGCCCAAACACAGCCTGATGTACTGCGAAGAGTATGTGGAAATTTGACCTACAGATCACGATATTCATAAAATTATTTGGCAAATAAATTTAATTTCATTGACATTAAAACAATTTTTCTGTGATTAATTTAAAATTTAACGTTCTCCGCCTAAAAATAATTAATTTCTTTATTTTTTATGTTTTCAAAGTTTACACAGAGTTGGAGATAATATTAGTAGAATAAAAAACCATGTTAAATTAGTTATAACTAAATAAAAATACTTTATTCTTTCCAGGATATAATTCAGTGAAAAACTGTAAATCAATGTCCTCGGGTCAATCAAAAAGTCGATAAGCATGGACCATGAACCTCTTAAGTTCTCCATCCCATCTTCCTACAATTTCCCATTAATAGGTTTCCTTTCTGGCAACCGAATGCTGTGTATACTTGACACAAGCACTCAACCCATTTGTAAATCACACATCGTTGCGACGACTGTAGTCCTCTCGTATTTGTTTGATCACGCTCGCCCTTCAATGATTCAACTGCTGATGGCTAGAGCACCGGGTTACAGAAAATGCCTGAATTACATTTCCAGACTTTTGAGGTTTCATTGATTTTATACTTTACCGAGAGTTGTGGGGTACACCATTCAATTTTACAAATTAATTGTTTTACAGCGCACACGTATTAATTGGGTAATTCACTGAAAATATGTAGACTACGTCGACGTTGGTGTACATAGACACCAAATACCCTTATGGTCTCTGTGCGCGTCATTTATTGGGGGGAACGAAAGTGGATTTTAATTAAATCTCACTTGGTCATCGTTCCGGCGGGTTCATAAATCAGGAATTCAACAGTTGCCGCAACGACTCCCACCGATCCACAGTCATGTAAACTCTTTTTTGAGTTCATTCAAATAACGCTTATAGTCTACTGAATTTTGACCTTTTACACACCGTCACTGTGGTCGCTGTGATGGAATGTGCGCTTTCAATCACATATTTTAACACTTGTTTCAACTTAAACCATGCATCAATGGAGTTAACCTTTAACAGTTGGTTGCAAAACGTTGGACACCTGAGTGTCCCAGAAAGATTTTCTTAAATTCTTTCATATCCTCTCGTCACCACAGCTGCGGAGAGAAGCTGGCATCTGGCGACACTTCCCCGACAGTAAAATGTTTGTGTAAATAAACACTTAAGATTTAACCTTAAATGCATACCCTGCACCATTCATGAAGGAACGGCGGAGAGCATGAAAACCATCAGCACAGCAAGGACTTAGTATTTATATTCTTGTCACGGACTCTGAGTTCAGGTAATTGCCTTTTTGTTGCGTGCAAAATACACCTAACGTCCCTAGTCTTATTCAATTTTCAAATCCCAGATGGGTAATGTTTCGTTTCGATTTATTTTAAACAATGCCCCCCTAAATGAGCAAAGTAATGACGGACTGCGGAGCAATTATTGAATAAAGGGATTTAATTCAGTTTAAGAAAACTGAAAATGTATGTTTGTGCTTCTAATTAACTGAGTCTTGGGATACTCAGAGGATCTGACTGCTCAAGATATATTTCTCTCTTGATGAAATGTACAATGACGTTGACCGTTCGTTTGTAGGCGCTAGTGTTTACGACCAATCAGCTGATCTTCTTACCTTTAGAAAACCTTAAAGCAATTAATTAGAGACCAATTAGACACACGATAGTCTCAAATAAACTCTAGACCCCTTACAACAGATGTGCTTTTGTAGAGACGGCTGTTCTTTCACTACCAAAAACCAAACCACCAAAAAGCTTGCCTGCAGCAAGCACTCACCATTTCTTACGGATTGTCTGAATATGCTGTAGGCATACAACTGCCATGGAAATTGTCTCAAATAAAACCTTAAACGTGGATTAAACGAATGAATGAGATACGCTCCCGCAGTTACCTAGTTCATTCGACGGTCTCCTTGACTTCAACAACCTTCCAGGTTTCATATCTCTTAACTTAGTCGATTCAAACACGTCAAACACTGTCTATATAATAATCTATAAGCTGAGATGAGCCCTTATTCGACCTGAAGTTGTATAATCCACAGACTACACTCATATCTTCGTATATAAATAAATGTTAATTGCTGGCAGAATTATTCAAGGTCGTACTGATCAATGAATTAACTTTTAATACTTCACACTATCAGGCACCCAGGCACAAGAGCCGTGGGATCGATTGGGTTATCAATGAAAGCTAAGTATTATCGCAATCAAAAGGTGCTTGTTGCTGATATAGCAGTGAGCAGCTGTTATTAGTGTTTCAAAGAATATGAACAAAAAAAAGAAAATAAAATGCAATCGCAAACTGAAACTATATAAGTAAACACTCAGGTGCATCGGAGGTCGTTGTTACGAGTCTTATCAGCGGCCAAACTGACCTAGTGAACCGAAAAGTAAGGGTAAAGTCATCTCCTGCCTATAAATACCTTCCTCAACAATTTCTTCGGTACTAGTACCTCTCCAGCTGCTTTAACAGACACTAATCATCATGAAATATCTTCCACTCCTGATTGTTGCCTCCTTTGTTGCCTATGTAAGTAATGCGAAATACATTTGGTTCCGTAATTTACATTTTCACATCTCTCTTGAAGGTTGCAGCCGATGAGGATTGGAAGCCCATGCGGGATAGAGCAACCCTTATGGAAATGCACGAAGATTGCCGAAAGGGCACTCGACTCACAGACGAGCAGAACGAGAAGATCGTCAGCGGCCAGTATCCTGATGAAAAGGAAGTGCACGACTTTGTTCTCTGCAAAACGAAGAGAGTGGGTGTTTTCACCGACGACAAGGGATACGACATCGATCGAATGACGGCCCAACTTGGCACGATGTATCAAGATACTGAAAAATTAAGGGCTATGGTCACAAGCTGCATTGACAGCAATGAACAGAAGAGCTCAATTGCCGAATGGGCTTTCCGTGGCAAGCAATGCATGATGATGAAGATGGATGAGATGATGAAGGAGGGCAACAAAATGCACACTTCTTAGATGGAAAGTGAGTTTCTTTAAATTAATTAACTAAATGTTCGTTTTATTCAAAATGCTGAAACTATTTTGATAATAAAATAATTGTGGATATATGATATAAATATTGGAGAAGGTTTGAAAATGTTCAACTGTTGCATTGCAAGCCACTTTGTTCATACTTACTTACCAGCGACCCATGCAGAGTTTCAGCCTGGGTTATAGTTGCTTCGAAGACCATTGGCTGAGGCATTGGTATCCATGCACTCGATGTGGTTGAGCCAGTGTAGTCGATTTGCCCTCGGGAGTACATCAACATCTTGGTGCAGCTCGCGAATCGCCAGTAGTAGTTTATCATTGTATTCCTTGAAGAAAATTCTATCAGAGCTCGAATGCTTAATTTGTAAGATGAATTGTGACGCCACGTTAAACTAGTTCGTTCACTGTTTCGCTTTACTGGACTCTCATGTGTCCGGCAACCAAACCAGGAGGGTGACATTTACACACACAGGAGTGCATCTGACGACCTCGAAGTTTCCACCTAAAAAAATTGACAGTGTGTAGTATAGGATTTTTGAGCGTTTTCCTGGTTCATCTTCCAACTGCCACAGCGGCCCACCTACACGAATCTATGACTTCTGTACACCTGTGGTTATGTGTTCGTACATGTACTAATCAATTCGGATACACTGGAGAGCTTTTCCCGACATCGAAAATTTCACCTTCAAAATTCAATGCAATTTTTAGCCTTTTCCTTGCTCATCTTCCAACTGCCCCATCGGCGCTAATAGACATAAGTATGACTATAGTTAGAGCTTGGATTCGGATTCTATTTAGACTTTTTCTACTTTTTTTTTTAGATGCTGTCTGTGCTTCAACCCACAACCAATTCTGTCGAAGACCTACTGTACTATTTATAACCATGCTTACTTTAAGACGTTTATGAGCCTGTTATATAACTGTTTGTCATTTCAAGAACATGTCTTACCAATCAGTGTTGTAAGCAGCACGTGGAACAATAATCATTATGCAAATAAACAGAAGCTCAAGAATAGCTGCAAGTTATTCAAGTAAATGGACTCTTAGGTGCCTGTGTTTACATAATGGATATCGCCTAATTCCACCGTCATGTTGCCTCTTAATCCACAGATTCTGGGAACCATTAAAGCCAATAGCTGCATGTTGCTGCTTCACATCACCTACCCCACCCTATCGCAACGCACAGGGAAAAATAGCCACAAAATCGAATTGCAGCCCAAAATAGATAGAAAACTTCCCAACAACTATATCAGTCGGCCATTAGCAAGTTTTAACGAATTTAACTCCCCCTTGCAAAAAGGGATTTCTGAGGCATATTAAAGTCTTTAACAAAGATCTCATCTGAAGTCACCCGTCCAGTGATACATTTTCAATCGCCTCCTAGGCATCCACTCAGCTGTGTTCGAAAAAGCTCCTGTAAAGCTTCTTGTGTTCTCTTAGCACCAACATCCTCTCTTTGCTGTAGATTTCCTCGAATTCAAATCCATTCTCTCCTTTAGTTCAGTAGCCGTTGATACGCTGCTGTCACCGCTGTCGTAAATAATTTCGAAGTCGGTTTAAAGGGGTTTTAGCGCACGGATTAAATGCAATCATTTTGAAAGACGATCCCCAAGTGGTATTCTCCTGCTTAAAGGATTCAGTTCAGCGCGCAGTTAACAATGATAATGTCCTAACGAATACAATAAATATTATCTGGTTTCCTCTTTGCTGTTTTGCGAACATAATCCTTAGTACAAACTTCATCCCGGCCTAGGGGCTTATCCGTACATCACTTGACGCGGCGTGATGTGAATTTATGTGCTTCATAAAAATGTATCTGATTACTTCAATTACCATCATGGTGTTGTTGAAAATAATTCATCGACGTTAAGAGTATCTCGAATTTGATTGTTTTTCGAGGTTATGATCGACTATAAACCCCGCTTAACGCATAATGATTGCATTGGTGGCCTTTTGTTTATTGGTTTCCGTTAAAAAAGTAATTTAATTGCTCTTTAGCAATCCCTTCTCGACTTTCCATTGCAGCCAGACAGGGGTCTCTGAATAACGTCTGTCTAAGGATGGGTAATAATCGACAGAATCATGTGAACAATCCCCTTGGGCATGCAGGTTGTATGCTCATAAGAGCAAACATTTGATTCTCTGAACTCAGTACAAGTAACGTTATCTCTTGTGTTATTTGAGGACCCCTGTAGCATGTATCTAATTATTCAAAACAAGTTCGGGATGTGTTATTTCATTGCTTAGTGCAGGGCAAAGGATAATTAGTAAGGTCGGGATCTACATAAAATCATCTGTTATACGATATAAGGGACATTTGTTTCTATCTGAGATAAAGATTAGACACCAAGAGAGAGCCAGAACTCAGGTAATCACATAGATATCAACTAGCCTGCAATCATTTCATTCGGTCGAAGGGAAATTTCGAACAGCATTAAGGGTGATACATCAGTGAAACCTCGTGTGTGAGTGCGGTGAGGTGAATCCCTGAGCTCAACATGAATAAGAGTACATATTGCGTTTCAGACCAGTCATTACAAATGATTCACATATCGTTATGGTGGGAGATGGGTGACCGCCGGCCCGACAACTGCTTATTTCGGAGTTTAACGGATTTATAACTTGTGTTCGCTATGCGTTCAACATACGCAACATACACAAATGAAGAGTTTCTAAGACAATTCATTGATAAGAGATCAGAAGTAATGCTTTGCATGCCTTCCTATGTGAGTTTTCATTGTCTCAAATATTGTTCAATATAAAACGTCTCCTTCCTCTCTACTTTTTGTGGCGCTAAAGCCCCCGGCTGCACTTTTGCCTCTGCCAAAAAATCTCTCCAGCTAGTGCAATCTCCGGCTAACGACCTCCACTTACGGTTACCAAGTTGGTTGAGGTTTAATGAAACGATTCTGTTTTGTCTTCATTAACCTTAGGATCAGCTCTTCTCGCCTGTTCTTTAACTGGCGTGTAAGTTTCTACTACGGCAAGCTGGGAACGCGCAACGATGTCGATGTCATCTTCGCAAACCAGTAGTTGAACTGATTTGTAACAAATGTTATAAGAATATGGGTGGCGCTACAGCCCGTAGAGGGCCAGGGCCTATCTTCTCAGCAACTACTCATGTTGTGTGTGCTATTGTTCTATCACGAATGGAAGGGACCTACAGTTTTATGCCGACTCCGAACGGCCAAGTTTAAGATGCTTTTTTTAGACAGTTTTACTCTTTGAGCATTGTCAGTGACTCGAAAGAGGTGGGGCCGTGAAAAGTATTTTCGTGTCGTACCAGGAATCGAACCTAGACAGGTAGGTAGGTTCAAGTGGGTAGTAGTCGACGCACATACCTACAACGCTACGGGCCACCGCGAGTTGTAACAAATATAGTCTTTATTAATTACATCTGTCCGCCGCACATCTTCTCCAATGATATAGCATCTCCTTGGCAGGTTTCAAAAGCCTACTTATCCGTAAGGCGCACAGCGATTGTAATGTGCGTTGTAATTAATGCTGCCGTATGTATCTTCAAAATCAATAGGAAGATTGTTCGTATCGATCTGAAACGCTGCAGTCTTCTACAAGTTTTATCTCAGTTTAAATAGTTGTGCATAGACGGACGCGGTACTGATTAGTACGTACCGATTAGTGCAGCGCACAATTGTTTCAGACGTTCACACAGTACGCTGGACAGGATAGGCGACGTTGAAGGCAACATTGAAGGCGACGTTGAACACAGTTTCTGCAGAAAATACGACCGCCTTTTTTGTGGACGGGGCATATGGAGCTGATACTACAGTATACTGGCACGCTTTCATCTTTCCAAATGCTGCCGATAATCTGCAGTATGCTCTCTATCAGAACATCGCCACCAACCTTGAAGACCTCTGATGGCGAACCATCTGAACCCACGGCTTTGTTATTCTTCACTCTTTTGATGGGACTTCAAAGCTAGATCGACTAGAGTTGGGATTTCTCAGATCCCTATCATTCTCTCCTGATCCCGCCCTGAAAGGAGCTGTGGCAGGTGGTGCTCAAATACATCCACTACACCCTGGATCGGTCGATAACAAGATTATCCTTTCCTAACCCAACTTTTGTACTTTTATTTGTCCCTAGAGTGTTCCATATTTTCATTTTTGCGATAAACCGCAATTAAATAATTTAGTTTATTAAAATAGTATTAATAAATACTCAATTGATTTCCATTCATTTTACGAGATGTGGAAATTGAGGTATATGTTCTTTGAACCAGCAAGGCAGTTAAATTTAAAAATAATCATTTAATAATGGCCACAGAGCAGAAATATCCACACACGGATTTACTTTTTTTTTCTTAATGAATACCGAAAGAATTTCGAATAATTTTTCATCTACATTACACTCCCATTTACGCTGCCAGTGTACACAATGACGATAAATTTGCAAACCAGTCATGAATGGATGTGAATTATTGAAAAGCAATCAGCCATATTGGTTGCGGTGCTCCAATGGTTCGTCCTGCTTGAAGCTCTCCATTGTAATTACAGGCGGCACTCGTATAAGCAACCACGTCCATTGAACTTCGCTATAGTCCTCTGCGTTAGTGCTCAAATGAAAGCATGCAGAACCTGTGGGTCACACACAAGAATTGCCATCAGTCTTTTGTCTCTATGAATACAAACTTTTTTGTTTTGCAATAAATGTATTCATACTCGTATCCTAGGTGGTGATATGAGATGCTTTGTAATATTGATAAACAAAATGGTATTATTGTCGTAAGTTTAATTCTCCACCAGCTCCATTCTCCTAAACTGTGAAATCTAAAAAAAAGCTTTAAGGCCGCTCTCAAGGCACCGAGATAACACCAATATTCCAACCTAATGCCTTCTATATTAAAGCTGTTCAAGGCTTTAAGTCAAACAAAATGTTCCCTGAGTCCTAATGACCTGCATTGTTAAATATTCGTACCCTCATTCGGTTTTGTGAATTTATTTCTCCGATTGGGAATTCAAATGATACTTGCGGGAGTGAGAATGAATAGCACACAAAATCAAATCTTTTTTCCGTTCAAAGGATTCGCCTCCATTATCTAATTCCCTGCGTGTCGCGCGTGGTCTATTTGGTTAGTCTTAAAGCACAAATTTACGAGTACTTTAAATTTAAAAAAAAATATCGTTGATGTTTCGTCCACCTCTGTAATTTATCCGGTTGATGGGCGAGTGTATATTTTTCCTTTCACTGACTCGCGTGGTATTTCCAGACATTGAATTCTCCACTGACTCGTTAAGCAGACGAGGCAGTCTCTCTGTGGAGGAAGAACGAATTGATAGGCCTGTTCCAAGGGGAGTATTATGCAAAAAACTTAAGAGATCCAAGTTGAGGGTCTAATGGGGTATACATACTTATGTTCAAAGAAACTTCGCTGGCGGTCTAGTAAATTGCGTTTCTTCAACTTAATTGGGATTAAATCTTTTGCTGTTTAATAATAAAATATAATAATCGAATTTTGTTTTTTTTTTGCATGTTTTTCGTCATATTTATCCAAATTATCATTCCAGTCATTACATCGTTGTACTATACAGCCCGGGTTTCATCAACTAGTGAACGATAGGAGGCACATCACGCATGGTTGCTGTAGAAGCTAGGTTCATGGCCAGGCCGGAGCTAAGTTGTCCATGCACTCTACATGGCCTTTTGCGTTGTAGCCGTAGACCCCTGTGTCGCTGGATTTCACCAAGGATTTCCTCATCCATTGTCCATGCCTCTGCGCCGTACAGCAGGACTGAGATGATTATTGTCTTATTTAGAATCAACTTGGTCAATAGGCGGGTATATTACTCAATTGCTTCTTGAGTCCGAAGAAACAGCGGTTGGGAAAAGTTATTCTGCGTTTGATCTCTGTGCTAATGTTGTTCGTACTATTTACTGCGGAGCCGAAATAGAAGAAGTCCTTGACCACCTCGAAGATATACATATGTAGCTACCCATTGTGATGCCGACGTTGTATGTCTTTTTTTGAGGACATCATGTACTTCGTTTTGCCTTCATTCACCGTCAGACTCATTTTAACCGCTTCCGTATCAATGCCAGCAAAGGTGCCATTGACGGCTCGCTGTGTTCTACCAATCACGTCAAGCGACCAGGATATATCTATTGTATCGGACCACCAACTTACTTGGACACCATTCGTAGACGATTAATGTTGTCCCACAATTGCTCCAGAAAACTGAGATAGTGTAGCGTAGTCCACTACTCATCTGCTGGTTCGATTACCTAAATCCATACTAATGCTTATTCGTGCTACATACGACGGACCTGCGGTAGACCACCATGAAGTTATAACTGCTGACTTTAATATTCGCCGATGTTATGCCATCGTTCTCGAATACACAATTAATTATGTCAATTTCATTTGAGTGTCCCACCAAAGGTCACATTTTCAGTTCGCTGAGTTCCAGCAAACACGTCACAAATGTACACCCCATTCCTATATTTAAAAAAAATAACATCCACTTGGATTCATAATAGAATCCGACAGTAGTACAATAGTCAACTGAGGTATTCCAATAGTA
This sequence comes from Eristalis pertinax, assembly GCA_907269125.1. Taxonomy (NCBI): domain Eukaryota; kingdom Metazoa; phylum Arthropoda; class Insecta; order Diptera; family Syrphidae; genus Eristalis; species Eristalis pertinax. The sequence continues at coordinate 54,654,235 of OU026145.1, forward strand.
TATTTTTAAATTCACATGTCCTCGACATTAAGTTGTTTTCCTGGAAATACGGCAACAGTTGAATTCCTGCAAAATTGAAAGCATTTTCGAGGAAATTTTGCTCTTTCCTCAGCCATTTAAGGGACAAATAAATTGTTCATCGAACTCATAGGTGGAATATGCAAAAAATCACTTCTTAGATAATTGCTTTAAGCCTTTATTGGGCTAAGCTAACATATGTATGGATGGATGTCACGGCGTTGTCGTGAAACTGTTACAATTATACAAATATTAAAATGAATTATTTGTACAATAGATGAATTTAATAATCTGTATGTCTGGTTGCAGACGTCTGTCCTTTCACCACCCTACATAGCACTGAAAAGATGAGATTTTGAGATGCTAGTCAATAATGGACCACTCTCCGGAAATCCAGTCGTCGATAACGTCGAAAAATATCAGGGAAATCGTCGAAATAAACATAGTAATAATGCCGTATCTGTATCTGCACACACACTTTTATCACACCTCCGCCGTTATTTTCTTAACAATGTTGATTCACTCAGTGATTCATTTAGCTTGTGTTTGGCAGTCATTGAAGGGCGACAACCTAAAAAATTAAAAAAACGATCAATTTTATATAATTGGTTTACTGACTTCCGTTGTGGACAGCCAGCACAAGTGACGCTCAACGATAAAGTCATCCAAAGTATGTCATAACAACAGTAAATCGTGTAATATCTACAAAGGAGTGGCAGGAATCCATAAATTGGGCTACTAACTGCTACCCCGTTCAGGATATTCTCCAGATGAAGCCTTCTGCGAACAATTCCAAACCTTTTCAATTCTGAAGAAATGTCTGGGCGGTTAGAGATTTTGGTCAAATGAAAAGCTCATTATTAAACAATCGCCTTTTGTGAGGTCATAAGAAGTCACTGACTCGTCGTTTGATGACCCTCCTGCCATGAATTCGGTATCCCTTCATTTTTGTTTTTTTTACTTTTTGCCATGTCCGGGCAGTTCATTAGCAACTGTTGCAAACATGTGAATTTGTTTATTTCATTTCTCTCATTTCGTTGTAAGTGCATTTTCGTAATTATCTGGGTGAACGTAAACCGTAATTCAAACCACAACATTTGCCTTCTGCCACCCAAGCAACACACTTTCGGTTACAGAAACAGTCCCAACCTCAACCAGATCAGAAACAAAAAATATACACTATATGACTCAAGAATTACTCATGAAACAATCATCAAATTGCCGTTGGTTACTTAGTTTGTATTCAACAAGCCACTCGCACTTACACTCGCACATCCTTCTTTCCAGCAATTCAGGGATACAGATATAAGTACTTTGAGCGTGAGGATTACAAATGACCCTCTCTCGAGAGAGAGGAAACTTATCATTACTAACGACTAGCATTCCACCACTGCTCATGGTATTTATCATTTAATTTATAAAGCTTAAGGCCAAATTAAGGGAATGCACGGGCAACCATGAATGCCCGGAATAAAACTAAGGGCGTAATGGTCTGGTCCAAACAAAAGCCACTTTTTTGCACAATTGAAAGACTTAAAGTTGACAAACATGATTAAGAGTCGGTTTATCCTCTGAGAAGGGAGAATCCGCACACAAGTACTTACGTATGCAGCAACTTATGCTGAAAGCATTCCAAGATTAATTTACGTGAACTTGTGGTACCATAGTGACCGCAGTGGAAAAGGCACATCTCAGTGCAATAATTTCGAAATAATTATAATTTCGTAGAAGAAGAAAGAGCGATTCATAACAGATATTATGAACATGCACGTGTTTACACAAATAAAAGGGAAACCATATAGAAAGCCATTTGTTTTGTATTGGACGTTTTGTTCCTTCCCTCACTCATGTCAGCTCGTTACTAAGAAAATCGTCTTAAATTTGAATACATGCAATGAGCCATGCGAATATCGGAACGGCAAAAAAAGAAGATAACCAGGAAGCACTCGTAGCTTATTGATGTATCGTTAAGCAGCAAATAAGGTACAACAGAAGGAAGTAGATGAAAGTTATTATTCACATACGGCAGCTTCCTAAGACGTTACCTTGACTATTCTTTAGCCATGCTCAACGGTATTGGTGTATTGTGGCCACATTGGAAATGATTTTTTGGAAGTATGTATGATATTTCGATTAGGGTGAAGGCACAAGTAGCCGGACAGTTTTAGTGTCTCACAAATACATATAAAGTAAATTAATTGTAAAGGTAAGTAAATAAAATCAATTGTCATGGCTCCATTCACTATCTAAGGCCGAATGTACTGTTGAAAAATCCCGAGCTCACGCAGGGCTTCAATAGAACTGTCCAGCACACCTTATTTTCATTAAACCATGATTTCGACCGAATTGTTGGTGTCCGAATACTGAGTCTAATAAAATATAACAAAACAAAAGCATTTTCAGTCTGTGAATCATTTTGTATGCGTTACCACCAAACACCACCCACATAATGCATCCGTCTGACGCAGGGGTTTCCAAGCCCTTGACATCCCATTGGAAGACAACGTTAAGTGTTTGAAAGTCGAAATTTTGGTACAAGCTTGCTTCCATTAAACCTGAGAGCTATAGATTTCTTCAGATGCTTTAAGAACTTGCTCAAGCTCCCAATCTTCCGATCCAGAGCAACCCACTGAATCCTCCAAAAGCATTATTAGAAAAGCTAAGAAATGTTGGAGTTGATGCCGATTTGGTTAGAAAAATAGTTCCAAACTAAGAGTCAAGCTAATCAGCAATACAGGGATGATTATTATAAGACTTAGATGTTGGGATTTACATGCTTAATAATGATGAAACGTTAGCGAGAGACAAGAAATGAAGTCTGCAGCGCAAATAAAGAAAATATTGAATCCGAAGCTGAACTTGTAAATGTACCGACAAGCTCCAACCACCCCATTTCCCGCTTTTGACCCGTTCACCTTCAATACAATTTGATGAAATTAATAGGTGTGTCTCATCAATCGCCCTTCAACTAAAGGAAAATCATAGGCTCTTTCTCTGTTACTACGAATTGGCGTGAGTTACTAGTCGGGAGTGATAAATACAATAAAATTAAAAACCGTGTATATTTGCAGAAATTGTTATTTTTATTCAAAACAAATGAACAAAAATACCATCCAAAACACACAATTCCGATCAAGTTTTTCCGTGGCTTTTTCCTTAGCATCCGTGTACAGCAATTTACACAAAACAAATAAGTTAAAAAAATATGAAAAAAAAAACGCTATTACAAACAAGTAAACAAATGGGAATACTGAATGTGTATATATGTAGACATCAATGCAGGATGGAATGTGTACAAATATGTTTCTGTACGACGGATACATGGATATATTGCAAATCACTTCAACCTGTATGTGTTTGTACAGCAAAGAGGGTGCTTGGATTTTTGATCTACCTGTGTTTTGAGTTTTTTTTTCTAGTTCAAGTCGAAGTATGTCCTAATCCAGAATATAAGCAATCAATTCACCAAATCTAAGTCGAGGGATTTAGGCGATGGTTAGAGCACAACGAACATTGAAACATTCAAATAAATTGGTAGGATCTAGGTCCAGTGCCAGTCAATGGCCTTTCCGCGTCCCTCGTCGATTAAATTGAACTCGAATCTGTCTGTGCTTGTCACAGTTCATACAATTACTCTATTGATCGACTCCCCTTAGTTTGCCCAGGTGACGCTTGAGTGAGGAGACATAACCGCCATTTCATTCGAGGCTAATCGGGCAACCACAAACGTGCACTGACTGACTTGCAACAAGTTATATACATAAGAAGTTATGTCCACACCCAAAACGTTTGCTTAAATCAGCAATAAAGCGCTATGAACCGCTATCATTTTCTACAACTGTTGCAAGTCGTCGACCTAATGAATTGCCACACGAAACTTCAATTACTCTTATTTATGACGGACCAGTAAAACAGGACGCAGTTTTCGGTTCATGAAAATTGCATGCTTTTACGAAACTTGTCTTATAAAAGCAAAAATAGCCGCAAGTTATCAGAGGAGGCCCTCGCGAATTGTGGCAAGTCATTTTTCTCATTTATACATAATCGTTTTCAATTTCTCACCACCAACGAATCCCCTACAGTCGAAACTTCCTTTCATCCTCATCGTCGTCGGCTGAACGAGAAAAAATGTGAGAAACTGAAATAAATTTCTTCCCCCTCAAAGGAATTCCTTTAAAAGGAAACAACTGCCCTCCTGGTAACGCAGGGGATATCCTTCGGATCTAATCTGCGCGTGCTTGCTCTCAGTTATCTATAAATTGCAGAGTGCGGAATCAAGAAGGGAAATCCTCGTAAAATATAAAGCGATATAAATTCACTCGCCAAGGAGTGAAAATGTACTCGCGTATGTCGCCAAACCAAGGCATACCCGAATTCCCGCCGGAGTAGCCTTGCCTTGGTACACTCTTTACGGGGATACAGCGCCATGTGCGGCCAAATATGCCTCCCCGTCAGCTCAGACCCTCATTGATATCGCTTACATTTATTGATTGCGAGATTCCATTAAAGTGGATTGAGGAAAATGGCCTCCTTGAGACAGGATGTGAGCGCATAAAATTTTGTTTATTCCTGGCGAACCTATTTCTGATTCCCGAGTGCAAGTGGTGGGTAGCTTACTTGTGCGATTTCCCTTGATTGAATTGTTTTCCAATTTGCCTTGACATGTGGTTTTGAGAGCTGCGTAGATGGGTGTGGCGGAATGTGCGAGATGTTGTGGGTTTTTGAGGGATTTAATGAAACAATAGCTTGACTTGTGTGGTTGCCTGTGAACGTAACCCATAGCAGCACATGTTATCAGCTTTCGGGGATAGCTATGTCACGAGGAATGTGTACCGCGGGATATGCTTGTGAGCTTTCCCATGTGCGTTGGCTTAATTCAAATTCCTCTTAAAAGATTATGTATAAAGGTAGCCAAGTCTAACAAAACTTCTGCTTTTGGGAAAACTCAAACTCAGAAATCTGAAGCAATTATGCAGGTCGTTGTGAAGGAACCGCGCCGGTGCACCACAAATAAGAGGTTGTGTTCAATTAGTAATGCCCGTTCTCTGTCCAATGTGATATATTTATTTGTGCAAAATATGTGCGTACAACTGGCGTGTTTAAGTCATGCACCTATTCAGATAGTAGTCATTTATGGCAATTATATCACAGTCCACCGATATCCTTGAGCCAACATCTGACGGACAACATGGATGTGATGATGACACTGATAATGGTGCTGACGCATTCAGGAGTTAAGGATGTATATAATGACGATATAATAGCCGACGAAAGGCATGGTAGTATATGATCTCGGTGTTTGCCTGTCTTCAACACATTAGGCCGGGGGGAGATGATAGCTATTGCGTCGAAGTTTTCCAGGGGCCGTTTTGGTGATATAAGAGCGAGCGTGCTTGATTTTATCACGAACTGTGGCCCACACCCAATGGTCACGTGCCCACCTTCACATCTGTTGGGGTGAAGCAATTGTGCTGTATGGCTCGGTGTATTTGCTTCTGTCTACAGTCACGGAAGTGAACTGCACTGTAGCAATCCAAGTAAATTCTTCTAACAGATCGACCCTCATAGTGAACAACCTTCGTCAGAATTACCCCGAAAATCATCATTTTATAACATATCATCAGAAGCAACTCTGTCAGTCCACCAGAAGAGGGTATTGTGTCGGTTAAAGTTAAATGAGTTTCCTTGAATTATCGTGTAACAAAGTTTGAAACTCAATTTAATTTTTACCCAGTCCATTGTGTTTGGGGTGAGAAAACGATACTGCCGTATACGACATCTAATCATTTCTCACGATTTTGACAGTACATCACAAGTGGGGATAGAATTCTCAAAAGAATATGAGGAAACCAAAGACGTCAGATATTTCATAATAGGATACGATGGCGTAAAAATTTGTAACAATAGGTAACCATGTCACAAAGGGATTGAGTAGAACTGAATACTTCCCTATTGATATTGTTAACTCTGACGTTTAACTTTTAACAAGTTATCTCCTAATTGACATCTCAAATGTCGCCTTCCTGTAAATCGTTACGCAATCTCTCTGAATTTTAGTCATAAATAGAGTCCGACCGAAGGCCCCAAGCCGAACTTCCGCTTTTTGATCACCTTCGGCCGAAGCCGATGTGTATGAGGTACGACGCACCCAACGACAATGCCCTCGCCTTCTGATATTTATGAATGACAAAAACCATTGTGAAAATAAACTGTATTCACGAATGCACTTCAAACAGATGAACAATCATATTTTTTACCCTCTTCGTCATTTATTAACAACGCAAAATAAATCCCACTCCAAGATTCTCATGAGAGGGTAACATTATAATGGGGACTGAATAAACTGAATAAACGTGAGGGATCTGTAAGAAGAGTCTTGAACTGCATCCATCGATCCAATTACTATGCAATTTGCCATTGAATTATAAATAATTGGGCGTATCACATCTTCGCAATCGATATACTGTAGTCAATAAAAAAACAAAAACTTCTGAGTCGATGGCGATGCGATATTAGTCGATGAACATTTTCTGGAGTATTCTGACTTTAATTCGTTGACGAAAACTAGTGAAACGTCGATTGTTGGTAAGTAGATAATACTAACAACATCAGTGCCGATACCCAAACTTTCGTCTACCGCTGTTTCTTTGGGCTCAAAGGGGACCTATTTTAACTGGTCCACGCAATGTTGCAACCAATTATGGAACAGAAAATATATTACAACCCTTTAATAGCCGAGGAATACTTGAAGTTAAGTAATTCTGGTCTGTTGATATTTTTATTTTATTTCATTTAATGTTAAGATAGTATCGCTGTAGATAGTGTAAGTAACGTGATAGTGAAATATATACATACATTTTAATTTATTGATTTGAATGTTTTTTTTAGAAGTTTTAAATATGAAGGCGTATTCTGCAATATTAAAAATAATTTACATTCAACCAATTTAAAAATAAATAATTATGTCAGTTCATGTTGGAGAGATGAATAAAACAGGCTGAACAAAATTGTCTGTACTCGGTCTTGGACCGTAACTGTGAAGGTAGATGGTTCCAAAGATGCACATCATGAATGGAGAAATTCCTGCGCGAGGTTAAACATGTATGAACAGAGGGTTTCCACGTCATATTACGACTCGATCGACAGAAAGTTAATTTTTCATATAGATAGTTCGGTTGTTTTCTGTGAATGATTTTAAAGAGTAGGTTGCGTGATCTACGGCTTAATAATGCTTCCAGTTCACATCCAAGGAGAATGTGACGTTGGTCCGAGACATGATCAAATCTTCGGAGGTTAAAGACATACCGGGCAGTCGCGTTGATTGCTTTTAACAGTTTTTGCAGAGAATTATCACAGTCTGCAAACAATTCACAGCGGACCGAGAATAGAACCTTGTGGTACTCCATTGTGAACATCACATCATTTTGTATGGAGTAGTCACTAGCCACTCTTCTTGGAACTACAGCCTACACCAAATAGGCAAATAGGCCAGCAATACAGATAATTACCTAGAATTAGGTATAAGAGAATGGTGAGAGCTTTCACGGCGATTGAGGAACTGTCGATACGAGCTTGTGTTAAGGTTAATGTGGAAAAGATGTATATTCTGTCGAGCAAGAATCCATCCGTACTCACCGGCTGGGCAACATGAACTCCACAAACAACATCATACTGAAGATACGACTTGGAATCACCCTTGGCAACCGTTGCTACTTCGGTTTTATTGAAACAACTGACCTCAAAACTCCGGAGTCGAAAGACCATAATCATGCTCTACAAAACGCTTATTCTGTCAGTCCTGCTATATGGAGCCAAAGCCAAGTTATCACGGACGCAAAACAATTGGATCTTGATATCTTAAAGCAGCGTGGCCAGGACCGTCATCGATGGAAGTCGGCGAATACTCAGGCTCCGACACTCAACTAGACTACACTGACTCGGCCACATCGAGCGCATGAATACCAATGCTGCAGCAAGGAGGGTCTTCTATTCCAAGCATCCTGGTTCGAGAATTAGAGGAAGACCGAATCTCCAGTATAAATACCAAGTTATGGCGGACGCAAAACAATTTGATCTTGATGCAGCGTGTTCAGCACCGTCATTGATGGAAGGCGCCGATTGCTCAGGCTCCGACACTCCACAGGTCGCAGGCTTGATAAGTAAGTAAAGTATGAGAGACTAAATATCGCTGCTGTTGTGCTGTTTTAACACCGTGTAGAGAAGTCATACAAAATAGTGTTAGGCTAGGTTCGAGGAAAGACAAGACGCACCGCTGTGCATGTGATCCTCGTACGTACGGAAGTTGAACCATCCCGGTGTCGTTATAAACCTACTGAAGTTATTGAATTTTTTTAGCAAACTATTGAATAAGCGATCTTCGAGACTACTTTATATCTCATGTGAAAGACTAGGGTAAAGGCTGATCTAAAAGGAGTACTGCCACATTTATCTCAATACGCATTGTTATTGGTGAGTCCACTCTTCATGGCATGGTATTTCAGGCGTTACTTACTCATGAGTGCTCCAACTACTTTCTTTTTTTTACATTAAATATACAGATTATATCTAAATCACCTTGTCGCATCTAGCATTATCATACCGTAATGCCACAGGTTTCTTTTTGCAAAAATGTTTCTTCGTCAATCAGGCTCAATGGCAGCAGTTTGCATTGATTGCTGCCTTTTTGAATTCTCTTTGACTGAACTGAAAGACATCGTGTGATCTGCATATATAATGTAAATAAAAAATTGATAAACCCATTTTATTAATTTGGCCCAGAAGAGAAAGGGAGTATCAAGAGATACAAAATTACCCACTACTACATCATATGTCCTTTTGGGCACCACATCATCACATTGCACAAATCATTGTGTTTGCTTAATCACGACAAAGTCTTCGGCGTGTGCTACAATTGAACGAGCACGTGTTGCTTTATTCGTCACAAGACTGCATTTAATGCACGATGTCTTTCAATAATGTACAGTTTTACATCCAATTTCCTTTCTAGCAAATATGCGAAAACACTCCGGGCGGAATATACTTTCCTCGTATTTTATTCATAAATATCCTCCATTTTTCGATTGCATGTTAACGATGGTTCCTCATTGAATATTCCTTCAAACACACTTCACAGACGGCACTTGCATTGCAGATGACTGCAATAAGATATTTGCAAGTATAATCGTTGGTCTTGTTCGTAGTGCTATGTTGGCCTTGAAGTGTTAAATTTTATATTTAGTTCGCACATTGCCAGGCACAGTAGCTTCAAGAGAACGTAGCTTTTCAAAACTCAAGATAATACAAAAAATTACCTTGAGACATGTTTGTCTTTGACTCAAGAAAGGTTGGTAGGTTTGTATATACTGTTAATAGAAGGCAAATGAAAAACTCCTTGGTCCCTTCGTGAGGAAATATCTGTATGTGGTCTTTGGTCCCGTTGCTTTGATGGAATCTGGTGGAGCACTCTAATCTGTTTGCTGTATGGGCTGTACAGCGATAAGAGTCCAGCAAAATGTTAGGTGCCTTGGACATATGGACAAATTACCTCCAGCTTCCAAAAGAATCCGGGCAGAATCGGACACTTGCAATGAGCCAAGACCATCTACATACATCAGAAGAATATGCAAACAAATGGATGAAGAGGAATAATGTGACGAGTCAAACTTGACGTCATGATTTTATGGACATCTTCGACAGTTGGTCTTCCAAAGCGTGATGAATCTTTGACATTGAAATTACAGGGACTTAGATGACAATACCAAAACTGCGTGTATCAGGCGAATAAACAATATTTACATTTCACTTGCCTTTATCGAAGAAAACCTATAAAATATGGCGTCCATCTGTGAGGTGCGCTCAAGGAAAAAATAGTCAACTGAGTCAAGTCACAAATCGTATACGACCTGAGCTACAGAGCTCTAAAGCCATCCGTTGGGAAAATAATGACTGAGGACCATGTCCATTGGGAACATTAGCGCCACATTGACAAAGAATTTAGAAACTACCACATGGACCGCCTTACAACTTGCTAGATATGCAAAGGTCACTAGGTATGTATACATACGCGAGGTGGATTTGTAAATCCATGGATAATATTGGAAAGTGCATTTACGGAACTATCGGACAATACAATTAGACATGTTTGTCTCCCACTGCTCTTTTTTTGGTGCAGTTATGCCTTTATCCTGTACCATCCTCAATCTAGTCACCTTTATCTTGGCCTTGGAGAATATACATAAGCCATCAAATGAAACCAAAAATTATGGCGGTCATACGTGACTGAAAATGTATTAAGTTTATGTTCAAAGTTTCTAAAATCACACTCTCATACGTTATTTTGCACACAACGAAAGTTAGAAGGAGTAATTGAAAAAGATACTTTAGCTTGACGACAGCATCCGTTGCAAATTATCATGAAATTTCAGTTTAAGAAAGGATATCATATCTCATTGCCAGGCAATTATTCATGTTCTGTGTGGAGAACATTAATGGCAGGAAAATTAGCAGACAACAGAAGATTGAATTATTTAAGGAGTCTGCCTTCATTCACAGCAAAGGCAATAAAAGGTGCAGACCATAACGGCTGATTAAATTTTTGTGAATATCTCGCGGGAGAACGTCTGCTCGGAGCATGTTGGGGATGTGTTGGGTGCATTTTGTGTGGGAATGTTACAGCTCACCGAGAAAGCCTTGCACTAAGTTATTGAATCAATTAAATCGTATAATCCAGACGCGGGTCATATAAAAATAATGGCATGCCATCCTATAAATAGACGTACATGTACGAGTTGAAGAAATTGGATCTTTGCAACTGAGGTCTTCAGTTAGAGACAGTGAATTGGGTTCAATGAATAGGACACTGTGGACAATTTTTAATGAACATATTTTTGTTTAAGTCGCTGGTGAAGGAACATCATGCTACATAAAAAACCGTTATTTTGCCGGTCCTGTTAAATTTTGGCGAAACCTTGACGATGCAAAACATCAGAGCTGATCGTTGATCCCTCTAAATGCCACAATACGAAGGGAAGATTGGGTGGGCACAATTATAAAAAAGTTAATTGTCTTTAAATTTCTGTTGACATGTATATTCCAACAAAGCCGTGTAGCACACCTTGTTTTCATGTTCCAGGCTCAGAAAGTAACAAAGGATGCACTCCGACCGCAATTTTACATCAAACTCACGGGCTTATTGAACAGTCCTAGTATATCCGATAATGGCTGAAATTGTCTGCACTTACAGTCAGAATGTATAATAAAATAATGACATTTCGAAGAGGTGGCATGCGCATGATTTCTATATTAGTGTAATTTCTTCAGTAGATCTTGGGTGCCTGAGCCCTTCACTACGTTTTTCTTGCAATTTACCACCGCCTCATGGCTTGCTGCAAATTCTACGCCTACGGTGTATATGTGGGTGCTACTAAATAAAAGTTTGTTTGAATAGAAGATAAATAAACACATGCCAAGGATGTCAAGGGAAACCTATGAATTCTTAATATTCACCAACCAGTCTTCAAGTTACACGCTTGCCTGTCATTTGCCTCCCAACTTCGTGCAGAGCTCTGCTTATATGAATTTGTGAACATGGTTTCTTTCCTGCAAGACTCATTAAAACTTTAAGGAAGAAATTAAAATAATGTCACCACAAAACTGGGGATAATTTTGAAGATTTTGTGTACACTCCTGGAAGGAAAGTTGTGTCTTATTGATTATACTCAATACGTCATACTTATAAGTTTCCAAATGGGGTCATCAGAATATTGTTCACATCCCCTGCTCCCATCCGTTCACACTTAATCAGACATCGAGACTCTGAGTACATCGAACAAATCTTCGCACGAGATCTCACTGTAAGTTCATTCACAAGGAGAATACGATAGACCTGCGTAACGTCTTAAACTGTGAGGACTCCGACTTGAATGACATTAATCCCGAATGTTATGCAAATATCTTCTTTGAAAATGTATGCTCCACCTACAAGAAATCTGAGACCAGATGTAACTTAGGGAAACACATGTGCGACGTGGTAAGGAGTAATTTGTTTTGATGAGTTGCTTTGTTACTTCCTTCTTTGTTTATGCAGATACATTTGTATGTATATCCTTGTCACTGCCTGTCAACTCTCAATTTCATGATTTTCACAGCCAGCATACATTTGGGTATGCAATTCTCCATGATTTGAATATTCGTTCCAATTTGCTCTATATAGGAATTTTATTGCATTCAAATTTGTCTCGGAATAGGGAGATCTTATGTGAAATGACATAATCTTAAATGCCTGCCCCATTGTTCATCTATCAATCTATCAGTTTTCCGACATTGTCTGCCAGACTGTCTGACTGTCTTTGTTTGGGATGGTGGTGCTATATGCAGCTAATTTCGAAGTCCAGAGAATGTGTTTGGTTCGAAATCATAGTATACAGGCATTGGGCACTGGGCATTGACGGACATATACGATACGGAATTCAGGAATATGTGGAAATTTATTCAGAAATCAAAATGACAGAACAATAGGCTTTCAGGTCTAAGTGAATCCTATCGAATTATCTACTATGAGCAGCAAATTACCTACATACTTCCGCAATGACAGATGTCATTCTCAGCCGAATTAGCACGATAAACTATATTAGTCGAGAATGTAGTTAATGAAACAGCATTGATCAAGAACTAGTTGAAGGCCTTCTGTAAAATAAATTTTAAGTGTCTTGTCTCTCGTAGGAATTCAATGCCACACAATACTCTTAAACAATTCCAATGGCCGCCAATAGGTTTGCCCATAGACAGGTTGCATACGTCTTTCTCGGGATTTGCGACAGACAGTGTAAAGATTTGGTGGACTTTCCTTGGCTGAAGGAATACTGATCTATGACACTGTTGAGGGGAGCACAACAAACGGCAGAGAAGATTTGTCTTGTCCTCGTCTACGCCGGGTGGACTATTGTGCGTCGTCCCGAGTAATTGCAACATTTTGCCTAACAGTTTGGAATAATTGAGACTGTGTAACTGTCTTTCAATTAAATACTTTCAGTAGCGGAGAGCACATTGGTTAAGATATTCTTCAACTTGTATGCAACACCTTACTCGTGGCGTGGTAGTTCAGCGACGCTTTATTGAATCAAAATTCAGAAATGCTTGAAACAGAGTTATGACATGTATACTTCATTCTCTTCCTTGCTTACCCAATTTGCTTTGGCCACACGACACGATGACAATGGTGCACAATGTAACCCCTCCAGAATCGATATGCATGATAGCCCATAATTGCTTTTAAGTTAATTACAGTCACGAGACACAGGTTTGCTGCACACAAAAATTAAGGCTAATATGAGCTTCCATTAACCGGACGTGGTACACTACCACTTATTTGCGTTTTCAGTCTCCATCTTGTGTGCGGTATTTTCTAACGCCCTTCAATGCTGATGCAGAGACACAGAGTGCAGGAAGTTTAATGTGATTTTGTGTAATGCTACTTGGTGCGTCCTTTGAACAATATGTGGCCATTCTATTGGGGAAATTTCGTTGAGAACAAACGATTTTTTAATACAATGTGTGTTTTGATTAGTTTTGTGAAATATGCTTTTTTTTTTAATTAACTGCGTTGCCTTTCCTTCCATTAGTTGTACTCGTATGCAAATTATGAAGAATTGCAAGAAAGTTTCTTGATTGATGTGTAGGTGGATGCTCGGTGTGATGTCATGTACTTATGATGGAACCGTAGACGTTTGTGCGACGGCGTTATAAGAAAACGAACCCCCTCTTTAGCACTATGAGCGATTTTGTGAACATAGTCATGATAAGGGGCTGTAAGCGATTATCACGATTAGAACTACTCCACAGAGTTTAGGAAACTGGTCCGTTCGAAGTGTTTGCCTAGCACCCGTTGATTAGCAAGTGCGGAGCAGGCACAAATAACTAATTAAGTCTGCAGCAGAAATCTTTATTTTTCATTAATGCAGCGTTAAATCCTTGATCAGAGACTGACTCCTAATTCTCTTTCAGTGAGGATTTCCGATTGAATAAACACCAGCGAATTCTGGGATTCCAATTGCTGCAGAGATACTAAGGTTTTTTTTTCAATAAAATCTCAGGGCTTACAACTCGAGGTGTCTTTATTAATTTTCTCCTGTTTTTCGGAGCTTTTCACTGAAACTAGACAGTTAAAAGAATCGCACGAGAAACTTCCAGCGAAATAAAATTGCTTTTTTTTTAATACCAGTTATGGAGGAAGCTTACTGCAGGCCATATTGCCATATGTTCAAGCTGATTGTAGAAAATGTTCATTGGTTTCTAAGATTTTGCGAATTTATTTTAACAAGCAGAGTGTTTGCACAGCAAGAAATACCCATAGCACGGTCGTTGGTATTGATTTAAGTATATTCCGAAAAGCATATTGGAATTGGTCGTTTATTTTTGTGTTGTGGTTGTGTTTACGTAGAAGTCTGTAACTAGCACACGGTTTCCTCACCACAACATCCGTAATGGGATCTGGCGCTACAAGCTGCCACTAATGTGCTGGATTGTGCGAAACCACCCAAGAAAAACCCATGGTTTGACAACGAGTGCACGCAGGCACATGTACCAGGATGGTATAAAAGTACTATCAAATGGATATAAAGTTCGGATAGAAACCTGTCGGGATGAAAATGGACACACAGTAGAGTAATAGAGTCCCAGTCCATACTGAGAATTTGTAAACTGCTAAAAGCCGATAAGGACCCAAATACCGCTGTCAGTCAGAATTTTCCACTCAATCTCGACCACGAAAGACGATAATTCCGTCCCCTTATTTAGACGAGGTCAATATAGCAACATCAATCATGAAGTCTAACAAAGCTGCCGGTGGACGAACTGTCCTCAGAAATCTTTAAGGCTGCTGAAGATGATCTAGTCGTCGGAGGAAAGTATGCCCGACGAGTGGAATCTCAGTATCGTTTACCCGATCCCCACGAAACCCTTGAACGCGCTTATAAAGTGATTACTGTCCTAAACATCGCATATTAAATATCCTCGTTTTGTGTGCTCGCTTGAAACGGTTTATACGCAATCTAACAGTTCCATATCAGTGTGACTTCAGGCGAGTGAAGTCCAGAATAGATCAGATCTTCGCACTGAGGAAGATCCTGAAAAAGACTGCGTCATTTTTAGTTTTGATATTCCTCCCAATCTCGTCAGCTTGAGCAGGATGACGATGGAGAATTCTCGCTATACACCAAGGTTGATAACGAATTCACTGACACCTTCAAAGCCAAAAAAATTCGACAAGATGACGCGCTGTCTTATGATTTCTTCAAAATCATCTTGGAGAAGATCGACTCACGCGTCAAAACTAGGAGCACGATTGTTTAGAAGCCCGTACAATTCGTAGCACACGCCAATTACATTGACATTGATTGGCAGAATACAGTGAACTATCAATGATGCGTTTGCTGGCAATGAGACGGAACAGGCTAAAATCGGTCTGCCGGTGAATGAGGGCAAAACGAAGTAGAACCTAAGTGTGTCAAGTGACTAAGGCTGTATTCAGAGCGGGTACATCATATTTTCCACAAATATTTGAATATAAAAAGCTATCCGATGGATGCCGCAATTCCTCACACTCCCTCATAAGCGATCGAAGAGTGTGACGAAGAAACGACGATGGAAAGCATCGTTAAATTGGTTAAGGACTGCTACCCCATCCATCATATTCGCCAGAATTAGCTCTGCGACTACTTCCTCACTTCCAAACTTGAAGAAATAGCCTGGGCGGTAACAGATTTGTGTCGAATGACGATGTCGCCGCTGAAACAAAAGCTTACCTTACCTGTTGACCTTGTTTGGCTTAAATAGAAGTATTCGAATAACACTGGAGTAATTGTATAGAGCTAAAATGAGACTACGCTGAGAGAATAAAAAGTGTATTTGACAAAAAAATCATTGCTTATCTCAACGACTCACGTACATTTTACCAACTATTCGGCAAATGTGTGTATTTATCCTCGCGCTTCTAGAATCAAGTATAGCCGACACACCCAGTTTCTAGTGTTCACTGTAAAATACACTCTTTCGGTATCCGGTCCTCTGGACACACTTACCCCTTTCCGCTATCAAAATCAAATTATTGTGGAGCCGGCATTGTCTATCAAGAATTTATGTCAGAATGTACTATTAACTATTTTTATAGAAGGCATATGCTTATTGTACAATATGAGTAAGGTATACCTGCACCACAAGTCAATCGATCTTTGGGTTGAATAGAGTCTTCCTAGGTCTAACACAAGTTCGAGAAAGTTACCACGAATCGCTTTATTTCCCTTTGGCAACATCCCTTTTTCGCGGCCACATTACTAAAGACTTAATTCTCCTTTTAAGACGAAAGAAACAGCGAATGACAAGATAACCTTGTATTTAAGTATTGGCTACGGGACCCGATGTTGATGGTACGTCTTTATCCTCCAATCACAAGCTTTCTCCATGCACTGACAATTTTCAAGGGTCAGTAGTGCAAAGAGAAGTATCTCAAAATTCTTCGTTCAGAGACAACTTAAACCTTTATGCCGCCTCCACTTGTGGTCAGAACAACAGCACTGACAACAAAAGTGGCTGCTGTTGAAGTTAGACCCAAGTTCGCTCCGAATCTCAGAGCTGCTCCAGCAAGAAGACTTTGTAGCAATTACTATTATAAATTAAAATATACCATTATCCGAGGGACATATTTAGATGTCTTGTGATATGCATCATACACTAAATTTACAAAAAATCTGCAAAATATATCATTGGATAAATAAAGACTATTTTAGTATCAGCCCTGATTTTAACAAAGGATTTGAAAAAGGGAACGAAATGTGGAAATGTTATTTTCTCAGGTAATTGGATGCTGTCAGGGACAACTTTGCCAACAAAGTTATAAAATATCAACTTTTCCCGGAACATGTAGTAACGGAATAATCCTTAGACGGGTGTACCTTCTCTCTAAGGGGCAAGTGAAGTCCAGCTTTTAGCTGTCACCTGCCTTTCACATCGTCTGTTGTACATTTACCGTTCATCCCCTTGTGTTATCATCTATTAAAGACTTCGCACAAAGGGAGATTTATGGTCTTGTCATATTTTTAATTATGTATCAACATTTTTCCGGGTGGGCTGTGTTAATGTTGTCTCTTCGTTATGTGCTGTGTTCAGTGTTTGGAAAAGCTCATTTTCCGTTTTGTGCATATACATACATGTAGTAGTTAACTTAATCGATTTTGCATCAATTAAGGGCAAGGCTGAATTGTTAATAATTTGATGCACCTGCGACTTTATTCACAATAATAACTCAAAGTTTAATTACATGAGCGTTGTTTTTTTTTTTTGCTAAACTTGTGAATGAAATATGAGTCGTTCCTAAATAGTGCATAGCAAATTCTCGGCGAGCACAGCAGTTGTCACCATGTACATTCAACAAGGCGGTGCCTTATCGCATTAGCTACAGACGGTAAAATTCCGGGGCCCAGCTTATGCAGCAACCACTCGTGAGTACTTTTGTTCAATCTCGAGTGGAAGGGACCTACAGTTTTATGCCGACTCCGAACGTAAGGAATGTTTGAGAGAGCTTTATCTAAACGTATAAATGTTTTTGAGCACTGTCAGTTTGAAATATTATGCGCTAAAATTAATAATAAAGGGTGGTTAAATTTTAAGGACCGATGTTGAATGTGAACCACACCTAAAAATCAAGTTTTTTTCTGCATTTCATTTGACATTTCTCAATTTCAGACTAACTCAATGTGAACCATGGAAAGATACACAATCGAGCAACGCGTTAAAGTTATTCAGAATGCTGGCAAGAAATGGCAACAGTGGATGATCAATTCTCGAAAAAAATCATCATCAGTTATGAGGCACATTTTCACCTCAGTTGATTCGTCAATAAGCTGAATTGCCGCATTTGGGCGAATGATAATCCAAGAGTGATTGTCGAAAAACCAATGCACCCACAAAGAGTGACTTGGTGCGGTTTATGGGCTGGCGGCATCATCGGGCCGTATTTTTTCCAAAATGAGGCCGGTCAGGCAGTTACTGTGAATGGTGTTCGCTATCGTGAAATGATAACGAACTTTTTATGGCCCGAATTGGAAAATATGAATGGGGACGATATGTGGTTTCAACAGGACGGTGCCACTTGCCACACAGCTAACGAAACAATTTGTCCGATATTTTGTTCCATACATAATTGAACCATACCAATATTATCATAATAAAAATAAATGACAATAATTTCCTAAATAATTTGTGTTTTATTCAAAATCAACATCGGCCCTTAAAATTTAATTTTATATTGGACCTGTCAGTGAAGAAAGTACCCCTTAAAAACAATAATCACTACCCTGTAGCTCACAGGTAGCACATACTCCAACGAAATAATGAGAAACACAGTAACAGTCGACTTGGGATTTATTTCGTCCATGACCTTTTGGAAATGAAAAATAATCTTCAGCTATGTGCACGTTTATAAAGATGACCACATGGTTTAGGTGCACGCACTCGTAGGAACATACCGGTAAAGTAAGGAATGGTTATTCTCCCAGGGCCAAAGTGGGATGTGTCTACTTGTCGACCTTAACAGCCCAATAAACAATAAATGATACTGCCGCCATTCGTACACTCATTCATTTTATTTAAAAAACAGGTATGTAGTTGGCACGTGTGTAATGCAGAAGCTTTAAGAATTCAGATTCCCATTTCCAGCCAGACCCACTCGAAACCCTTTGTAAATATAAATTTTTTCGAAAATCAATTACCTGCGGTTGGGTTGCCACAATAAATTTCCACAATCCGGAAATGTAGCACCAATGAATCTTTATTTGTATGGAGCGGACGTGGCAACAAAATTTCGTATCAAGTGTCTGCATAGAGTTACGATTTAAACATTGTAGAGTGAATAATGGCTTTCCGGGAGTATTCCGATGCCGCCACCCGCCGAAGTGAAGACACAATTAATTGTAATTCAATGCGCTGTGCCATAATTTGAGCGGCAGTATTTAATGATCATCTTGACTGTGAAACATTATCCTTTCAATCTACTTCTGCTCTCAGTCTCTTTAAATGGAACAGCTTGGTTTAATTGATGGTGTTATGAAGCGGGCGTGTCAACTTGTTTGAGATTCTGTTTGAGAGTATCAAATGGAAATCGAAATCGCAGAATGCCGTATTAGGAGCATCTTCATTTTTCCTTTATAACAGAACAGAAATAATGTCCAAATTCTTTTTCTTAAAATAAATGCTCCTAATATGCTCCCGGGTAGATTTTAGTTTGGAAAGAGGAGGCACTGCTGCAGCAGAAAAGTATTTCCAGTGATTTTTAATTTTAAAGCGCTTTTGGTGCATTCCTTTTGAACTTTTTGTATGAGAATCCATTGTAAATGATTTCAATACAAGAGAGAATAAAATACGAAAGCTAGAAAAAAATAGTGAGAGAAACAAAATAGCGCAGAACTGAGGGGCGTTGTGGGTATGTGCGTCGACTCCTTCGCACTTGGACCTACCTGTCTAGGTTCGATTCTTGGGACGACAAGAAATACTTTTCACAGCCCCACCTCTTTCGAGTCACTGACAATGTTCAAAGAGTAAAACTGTCTAGAAAAAGCTTCTCAAACTTGGAGGTTCGGAGTCGGCATAAAGCTGTAGGTCCCAGCTTTATGCCGACTCCGAACCTCCAAGTTTGAGAAGCTTTTTCTAGACAGTTTTACTCTTTGAACATTGTCAGTCCACTCGTGATAGAACAATAACACGCTCAATACGAGTGGTAGCTGAGAAGCTAGGCCCTAGTGCTCTACGGTCTGTAGCGCCACCCATATTATATTATTATTATGTATTCTAGTTTATCTTAAACTACATATTGAACTCCGTTCAAGGTTTAAACGAGACTGTGAAACCGAATAAATAGTTGAACTGAAGTTTAAACGGAAAGTGGAGTTTGAACGTCCACTGTGAAACTGGGTATAAGGCTTCAGAACTCTATAGCGTGTCTGCAAACATTGCAAAATCTTATGAACGAATGATGACTGCCGATTGACATCTGTATACGTGTGGTGACGTTTTCTTACGTGTATTAATCGACTCAGATACATTCGAAATAGGGATTAGCGATCTTTCAAATAGACTGCCGCTAATAGGGTAAACAAACAATGTACAGATGTACGTGAATACACCTATTAGGGATGTTTTGTGAACATCGGTCATCGTTAGTCTTCTCCTCTCCTTTTCCATATCCGTAGAGTGCGTACCGATGCAAATATTGCTGCTGTATCCACCAGTGTTGGTAAAGACTGTTGACTGGGGAATCAACGCAAGGTTCTTGGTATAACAAAATACGGCGCTTCATGTCAATCGTGCATGCGACTGAGAAATGAGTTATCTAGTTTTTCGCTAGCTTTGGAAGGGTGAATTGGCCTACTAATCGTGTGATTTTACGCCTTTAGACTATTTTTTTAGCGAGATACGTAGAAGCGAGAAGCGAAAGCCGACAAGCAAGCGTCAATTGCATAATTGAAAACAATATTACACTTTGCATTGAATACATGAAAAAGTACTTGATTAGTAAATGGCAGGCACTGGTTTATCAGCTCAATTGTTTAACAATTATAAACGCTTAAAAACTCACCCTGTATTAAATAGCTTAGCTACATGTAACCCTCACTAATGTACACATTCTATGAGTTATTATAGTAGTAACTGTGGAGCTAGCGCAAAAACAATCCCACGCAGAAGAAGTTGCGGGCACTATGGATCTATCTAGGAGTGATGTAAAAAAATTCTCAGGGGTAGTGGTTGCAGGCAATGAAAGAACAAACTTCGCTCGTAAACTGTGTATGTACCTTCATGAGCATTGCAGTGGTATATTACGGTATTGTAAACATCGGACGTGATAAACTTGCTTCAAAGAAACCACTCGCAATATCAAGTAAGCACATTTAATGGCGGTTCCAGGCGGAACGTTCTTTGTAAGTCCTCCCGCAACACACGAATACCCCTAGAAGCTCAAACTATTTGATTGGAAACATTGTTGCAGTAAAAATATTTGTCTACGATTACCTCGAGATATTTTATGCATTTGGCCGCTTAAATAGCTTTGTTGTTAGCGGTTGATTATGAACACGAAGGCTTTTTGATAAGTCAGTGACTTTCAAAATAATATTTCCATATAATTTTTCAAAATGTAACTTAAACTTCAATGCATTCGGATCCCTTCTGAGCGATTTTGGGAATTCACCCGATTTTTTTAACTACTATCAGCAATTTAGGTATGTAGTGCCACTGCACTGGCACCTTGTATGCAAAGTGTATTATTGAGATATCTCTAAATCCAACCTGAAGTATTTAAGAAGGACATTAGTTATTTAATATTCTTTGCAGCAACCATCCACGAGAGCCGAACCTCCATAGTTATTTTGAAGTCGCCTTTCAACAAGTTTTTATTAAAATACCAAAGTGACTTACCCAAGGCTTCGTCGATTACTCTATAAAGCTAGGTATGTTTTTGACATATACATATATGTGATTTTTATTGTCTACGGTTATGCTATAAGGAAACCAACCAAGGATAATTTGTCAAAACTGCCATCTTTTTACTTTGTTCCCTCATCCAATTTGCCAGGTGCGCCGTTTATGACTCTGGTCAAACGTGTTTCTTAAGCTTACATCGCAATTCAAGTTCTAAAATAAAAAAAGTGACGACTAAGTTGAAAGGACTTATTAGTTTATTACTGGTATTATACTGGCCTTAAATTTCTGTTGACATGCATATTCCCGCAATGATGTCACGCAATGCCCCAACAACAAAGCCATCTAGCACATCTTGTTTTTATGTTTTAGGCTTAGAAAGTAACAAAAGATGCACTCCGACCGCAATTTTACATCAAACTCACTGGCTTATCGAACAGTCCTAGTATATCCGATAATGGCTGAAATTGTCTGCACTTACAGTCAGAATGTATCATAAAATAATGTCATTTCGAAGAGGCGGCATGCGCATAATTTCTATATTAGTGTAATTTCTGGGTGCCTGGGCCCTTCACTACGTTTTTCTTGCAATTTACCACCGCCTCATGGCTTGCTGCAAATTCTACGCCTACGGTGTATATGTGGGTGCAACTAAATAAAAGTTTGTTTGAATAGAAGATACATAAACACATGCCAAGGATGTCAAGGGAAATCTATGAATTCTTAATATTCTTCAAGTTACACGCTCGCCTGTCATTTGTTTTCCAACTGCGTGCAGAGCTCTGCTTATATGAATATGTGAACATGGTTTCTTTCCCGGGAGACTCATTAAAACTTCAGAGAAGAAATTAAAATAATGGCACCACAAAACTGGGCATAATTTTCAAGATTTTGTGTACACTCCTGGAAGGAAAGTTGTGTCTTGTTGATTATATTGTGAATGTACTGAATACATCATATTTATACGTTTCCAAATGGAGCCATCAGAATATTGTTCATATCCCCTGCTCCCATCCGTTCACACCTAATCAGACATCGAAACTCTGAATACATCGAACACACCTTCGCACGAGATCTCACTGTGAGTTAATTCACAAGGATAATACGATAGACGTCTTAAACTGTGAGGACCCCGACTTGAATGACATTAATCCCGAATGTTATGCAAATATCTTCTTTGAAAATGTATGCTCCACCTACAAGAAATCTGCGAGCAGATGTGACTTAGGAAAACACATGTGCGACGTGGTAAGGGTTCATTTGTTTTGATGAGTTGCTTTGTTACTTCCTTCTTTGTTTATGCGGATACATTTTTATATACTTGTCACTGTCACGACTTTCACTTTCATGATTTTCACTGCCAGCAAGCATTTTGATATGAAATTCTCCATGATTTCAACTTTAACCTGACATACGTGCAATATGGTCGTAAATTGAATGTTCGTGCGTGGATGCTTCCGCAATTTTTCTCTTTATAGGCATTTTATTGCATAAAAATTTGTCGGGTGTCTGTTATAATTTTAGCGTTCCGTATCATACTCAAGGAGCCCTTGTGATTTCACTTCGTTATCCCTGTGCTTGTTTCCGTAACTACTGAAGCCTTTGATGTCAGTGCTCTAGAGCAAGCTACTCTCTAATATTTTATTTGGAAAAACAAACGTTCTGTAAAAAGAGCATAATATCTAATGACATCTAACAAAAATGAAGCGCTATTGGAAAACTCATCCATATGTCACATCCACAAAAAAGGAAATCACACTTTTCGCAGGAACTGACAACTCCTAGAAAAAACTGGCAAGCTCCAGACTCAAAGATTATACATGAACTTCAGTTCCTTGATAGTGGTACCTTATTTCATATTTTTACTGAGCAGTACTTCAGAAGTACATGGGGAGTATTTGTTCCAGTTATTTAAAATATTACTTCCAAGTATTTCTTAAGTATTGAAAGTATTGAAAGCTGAAGTACATCAATAAAAGCACTGCTACTTGGGTGAAATAATGTACCATCACAACGCACGGCTCTCAAAATGTTTCCTCAAAAAAGTAGAACGCATATAAATCTAGAGAAGTTACTTAAAGAATTATATAGACAACCAGGAACTCTTCCTCAAAATTAGGGTCCCTTTTCATAATTCCACATAATGCTTTAAAAGTTTTCAGTGAAACTAACTAAACAGTACAAACTTCCCAGTAGAGAACTTCTGCCCTTAATTAGATGTGCAAACAAGGAATATTTTATAGTTTTAACCTGATTTGTATGTGCTGTCGAAATCCCAGTTGGTTTAAGTTATTTACAAACTTTGCCTGTTTGTTTAGACACTCTTGAATACCACAGCTTATGTGGGCGATTTTAGTTGTTTACAGCACAAACAATTGGATGTTCATATAATTTACAAGCAGCAGCAATAGAAATGCACTCTTTAATAAATCGATAGAATGGATGAAACATAAAGCATCTGCATTTGCGAGAGGGCTTCTCAATTTGCGTTAAAGGATTCAAGCGGGAGATACTCCGTATATTTCAAGGATAAGAAATTATGTGCACTTGAGTGCTTTTCAATCTCCATATTTATGAAGCATAATCTAATCTCCATATGTGCCATTCGACAGGACTTCTTTCAGAGTATGAAAATCAATTTCAAGGTACTGATACGAACTTTCGATGTTAAAGAGAAACAGTAACCGTATATTTGGACTACATTTGCATTCAATTAGGAACCCGAGGGGATGATAATTTGTGAGGAAATGTGTATTGTACTTGAAAGCTAACAGGTGCATTCAATTTCATGCAAAAATTGGTTATATAATTATTTCAAATGACAATTCTATAAAACGATAACATTGACATTATATTTGACAAGTATGCAGGATATTTTAACATCCAGCGTTGAATGTCGTGGAACCAGTCCAAACTGAGACACTTTGGCAGGACAGAATGAGAACCCAATTGACAGTGTTACGATTTAGGGGTCAAATTCTGCTTTGTTTTGGGAACAAAGTAACTTGTTCTGTGTAAGAGTTTGTAAGTGCTCACAGACGATTTTATGATTCAGTGAGTTTGACCTTCAGAATAAGAAAGAACACGAGAAGCCCACCATTGGGGAGATAGAGATGTCGTGTGGCAGGAATGATGTCAAAAAGTTTCATAAAATGTGAATCAATTACCAAGTGGATATAAAGTTCGAACTGAAACTTGGCGAGAAAGTACAATTGAGAATGCATTACTCAATCTGGAAGTTCATAGACGATAATTCTGTTCCTACGCGAGGAGACCCTTCCAAGAGACGAACTCGCAGCGACTAAAATGGGTCTGACTAGGGAAGGGAAAAAGAGAAGCATATTCTGTCTTCAAGCCATACATACAAAATCGACGTCTTGGACAGAGTATCACAATTGCCAGCTATAATCTCCAGGTAGTTTGTCTAGGAAGATTCTTCTATTCCGAGCCTGTGGGCCAACGCAGCAGACAATGCCCGCGTCTAACTTGGCGCAATTAGGTGGAGAAGAACATCGACCAGAGTTGGTTCCAACAAACGAACCGAAACACATTAAAGCAAAACTGACTTCACCCATGTCAATCTATTTTTGGGATATTTCTTTCATGCTATGGTGTCCGTTGAAGCGCTAACAGCCCAAGCATACTTGGAGGCATCTTAGTTGCTGACGAAGATAATAAATTAAAATGATATATAAATTTGTGTGCACTGCACATGTCTCCTTTAAAATACGGAGATAGATACATCAGACAATGCAAACAGTACGATTTTAAGGACGTGTCAGAAAAGGGTGTTTCACACCTGCATTCCCCGTCGCGTATACAAAGGCACAATGATTGGTTCAATCAATCAGATTCTTGGTATGAATTGAGAATCTTAAGAAGTCGGTTTCTGATTATGGAAATAATCAACAATTAAGTTTATATTTGATGTGCCCAATAAAAGTGAATACCAGGTTTACGTTGGTGAATGACTTCAGAAGTCACTTGGGTAAATGAGAGTATCTTCCCAGGGGATTATCACGACCTTCGTGCACACTGTAGTAAGCTTAAGTATTACTTTGAGGGATAAGAAGACACAGAATACTGTTCAGCAGCAAAGAATAATTGTTTGGTGAATTGATGAATCTTTTAGGGTGATCTTTTTAACTAAAAGTTAAACACAACTTTGGGATTTTTCTCTTTAACTTCGGCTATTACTTTCACTCACTCAAATCTCAAGATTTCAACATACAACTCGAGAGTTTATCAACTCCTCATTCTCTCAACTCGCGGAAACAGCAGAAGTTAAGGGAGATATTCAGAGATCTCGTTTTATCTTTCATTTCATTATCGCTTTTGCCTGTTGGTTTTCGAACTCAAACGTCAAAATAAATTTATATATATATTTATATATCAAAGTCTCTGTTGAATCCAGCTCATTTTGGTTACAAAAGAGCATAGAAATGTTCGTTCAAGTTATTTTTGGGAAAATTGGATAGTAGCCCCTGTTTCGCAGACCCAATCGGCAAATATTTTTTGGACTCTAGCCCCTGTCCAGAAACCCCCTTCGGTTTCGCATTCGATCAATACACGTAAGAAACAATCACCAAATGTGTACAGACGTCGTAGGTAGGTCGAATAGCGGCGCTGTGGTAGTTGGAAGGTGAACAAGGAAAAGGCTAAAAATTCCTTAAACTGTCAATTTTTTCAGGTGAAAATCTCGATGTCGTCGGATTCAATCCAAATGTAATTGATTCGACACATAACCACTGGTGTACACAGGTCGTAGGTACGCCTAGTTGGGCCGCTGTGGCAGTTGGAAGATGAGCCATGGAAAGGCTCCAAAATCCCTACTATACACTGTACATTTTTTTAGGTGAAAAATTCGATGTCGTCGGATCCACTCCAGTCTTTGGATTTCGTTAGTACACATCTCTACACATAACCACAGGTGCGCACAAGTCGTAGGTACGCCTAGTTGGGCCGCTGTGGCAGTTTGAAGATGAGCCATGGAAAGGCTCAAAAATCCTTACTATACACTGTACATTTTTTTAGGTGAAAAATTCGATGTCGTCGGATCCACTCCAGTCTTTGGATTTCGTTAATACACATCTCAACACATAACCACAGGTGCGCAAAGGTCGTAGGTACGCTTACTTGGGCCGCTGTGGCAGTTGGAAGATGAGCCATGGAAAGGCTCCAAAATCATTACTATACACTGTACATTTTTTTAGGTGAAAAATTCGATGTCGTCGGATCCACTCCAGTCTTTGGATTTCGTTAATACACATCTCAACACATAACCACAGGTGCGCACAGGTCGTAGGTACGCCTAGTTGGGCCGCTGTGGCAGTTGGAAGATGAGCCATGGAAAGGCTCCAAAATCCTTACTATACACTGTACATTTTTTCAGGTGAAAAATTCGATGTCGTCGGATCCACTCCAGTCTTTGGATTTCGTTAATACACATCTCAACACACAAGCACAGGTGCGCACAGGTCGTAGGTACGCCTAGTTGGGCCGCTGTGGCAGTTGGAAGATGAGCCATGGAAAGGCTCCAAAATCCTTACTATACACTGTACATTTTTTTAGGTGAAAAATTCGATGTCGTCGGATCCACTCCAGTCTTTGGATTTCGTTAATACACATCTCAACACATAACCACAGGTGCGCAAAGGTCGTAGGTACGCCTACTTGGGCCGCTGTGGCAGTTGGAAGATGAGCCATGGAAAGGCTCCAAAATCCTTACTATGCACTGTACATTTTTTTAGGTGAAAAATTCGATGTCGTCGGATCCACTCCAGTCTTTGGATTTCGTTAATACACATCTCAACACACAAGCACAGGTGCGCACAGGTCGTAGGTACGCCTAGTTGGGCGGCAGTTGGAAGATGAGCCATGGAAAGGCTCCAAAATCCTTACTATACACTGTACATTTTTTTAGGTGAAAAATTCGATGTCGTCGGATCCACTCCAGTCTTTGGATTTAGTTAATACACACCTCAACACATAACCACAGGTGCGCACAGGTCGTAGGTACGCCTAGTTGGGCCGCTGTGGCAGTTGGAAGATGAGCCATGGAAAGGCTCCAAAATCCTTACTATACACTGTACATTTTTTTAGGTGAAAAATTCGATGTCTTCGGATCCACTCCAGTTCTTGGATTTCGTTAATACACATCTCAACACAACCACAGGTGCGCACAGGTCGTAGGTTCGCCTAGTTGGGCCGCTGTGGCAGTTGGAAGATGAGCCATGGAAAGGCTCCAAAATCCTTACTATACACTGTACATTTTTTTAGGTGAAAAATTCGATGTCGTCGGATCCACTCCAGTCTTTGGATTTCGTTAATACACATCTCAACACATAAGCACAGGTGCGCACAGGTCGTAGGTACGCCAAGTTGGGCTGCTGTGGCAGTTGGAAGATGAGCCATGGAAAGGCTCCAAAATCCTTACTATACACTGTACATTTTTTTAGGTGAAAAATTCGATGTCGTCGGATCCACTCCAGTCTTTGGATTTCGTTAATACACATCTAAACACATAACCACAGGTGCGCACAGGTCGTAGGTACGCCTAGTTGGGCCGCTGTGGCAGTTGGAAGATGAGCCATGGAAAGGCTCCAAAATCCTTACTATACACTGTACATTTTTTTAGGTGAAAAATTCGATGTCGTCGGATCCACTCCAGTCTTTGGATTTCGTTAATACACATCTCAACACATAACCACAGGTGCGCGCAGGTCGTAGGTACGCCTAGTTGGGCCGCTGTGGCAGTTGGAAGATGAGCCATGGAAAGGCTCCAAAAGCCTTACTATACACTGTACATTTTTTTAGGTGAAAAATTCGATGTCTTCGGATCCACTCCAGTCTTTGGATTTCGTTATACACACTCAACACATAACCACAGGTGCGCACAGGTCGTAGGTACGCCTAGTTGGGCCGCTGTGGCAGTTGGAAGATGAGCCATGGAAAGGCTCCAAAATCCTTACTATACACTGTACATTTTTTTAGGTGAAAAATTCGATGTCGTCGGATCCACTCCAGTCTTTGGATTTCGGTAATACACATCTCAACACATAAGCACAGGTGCGCACAGGTCGTAGGTACGCCTAGTTGGGCTGCTGTGGCAGTTGGAAGATGAGCCATAGAAAGACTCCAAAATCCTTACTATACACTGTACATTTTTTTAGGTGAAAAATTCTATGTCGTCGGATCCACTCCAGTCTTTGGATTTCGTTAATACACAACTCAACACATAACCACAGGTGCGCACAGGTCGTAGGTACGCCTAGTTGGGCCGCTGTGGCAGTTGGAAGATGAGCCATGGAAAGGCTCCAAAATCCTTACTATACACTGTACATTTTTTTAGGTGAAAAATTCGATGTCGTCGGATCCACTCCAGTCTTTGGATTTCGTTAATACACATCTCAACACATAAGCACAGGTGCGCACAGGTCGTAGGTACGCCTAGTTGGGCTGCTGTGGCAATTGGAAGATGAGCCATGGAAAGGCTCCAAAATCCTTACTATACACTGTACATTTTTTTAGGTGAAAAATTCGATGTCGTCGGATCCACTCCAGTCTTTGGATTTCGTTAATACACATCTCAACACATAACCACAGGTGCGCACAGGTCGTAGGTACGCCTAGTTGGGCTGCTGTGGCAGTTGGAAGATGAGCCATGGAAAGGCTCCAAAATCCTTACTATACACTGTACATTTTTTTAGGTGAAAAATTCGATGTCGTCGGATCCACTCCAGTCTTTGGATTTCGTTAATACACATCTCAACACATAACCACAGGTGCGCACAGGTCGTAGGTACGCCTAGTTGGGCCGCTGTGGCAGTTGGAAGATGAGCCATGGAAAGGCTCCAAAAGTCTTACTATACACTGTACATTTTTTTAGGTGAAAAATTCGATGTCTTCGGATCCACTCCAGTCTTTGGATTTCGTTATCCCCACTCAACACATAACCACAGGTGCGCACAGGTCGTAGGTACGCCTAGTTGGGCCGCTGTGGCAGTTGGAAGATGAGCCATGGAAAGGCTCCAAAATCCTTACTATACACTGTACATTTTTTTAGGTGAAAAATTCGATGTCGTCGGATCCACTCCAGTCTTTGGATTTCGGTAATACACATCTCAACACATAAGCACAGGTGCGCACAGGTCGTAGGTACGCCTAGTTGGGCTGCTGTGGCAGTTGGAAGATGAGCCATAGAAAGGCTCCAAAATCCTTACTATACACTGTACATTTTTTTAGGTGAAAAATTCGATGTCGTCGGATCCACTCCAGTCTTTGGATTTCGTTAATACACATCTCAACACATAAGCACAGGTGCGCACAGGTCGTAGGTACGCCTAGTTGGGCTGCTGTGGCAATTGGAAGATGAGCCATGGAAAGGCTCCAAAATCCTTACTATACACTGTACATTTTTTTAGGTGAAAAATTCGATGTCGTCGGATCCACTCCAGTCTTTGGATTTCGTTAATACACATCTCAACACATAACCACAGGGGCGCACAGGTCGGAGGTACGCCTAGTTGGGCTGCTGTGGCAGTTGGAAGATGAGCCATGGAAAGGCTCCAAAATCCTTACTATACACTGTACATTTTTTTAGGTGAAAAATTCGATGTCGTCGGATCCACTCCAGTCTTTGGATTTCGTTAATACACATCTCAACACATAACCACAGGTGCGCACAGGTCGTAGGTACGCCTAGTTGGGCCGCTGTGGCAGTTGGAAGATGAGCCATGGAAAGGCTCCAAAAGCCTTACTATACACTGTACATTTTTTTAGGTGAAAAATTCGATGTCTTCGGATCCACTCCAGTCTTTGGATTTCGTTAATACACATCTCAACACATAACCACAGGTGCGCATAGGTCGTAGGTACGCCTAGTTGGGCCGCTGTGGCAGTTGGAAGATGAGCCATGGAAAGGCTCCAAAATCCTTACTATACACTGTACATTTTTTTAGGTGAAAAATTCGATGTCGTCGGATCCACTCCAGTCTTTGGATTTCGTTAATACACATCTCAACACACAACCGCAGGTGCGCACAGGTCGTAGGTACGCCTAGTTGGGCCGCTGTGGCAGTTGGAAGATGAGCCATGGAAAGGCTCCAAAATCCTTACTATACACTGTACATTTTTTTAGGTGAAAAATTCGATGTCTTCGGATCCACTCCAGTCTTTGGATTTCGTTAATACACACTCAACACATAACCACAGGTGCGCACAGGTCGTAGGTACGCCTAGTTGGGCCGCTGTGGCAGTTGGAAGATGAGCCATGGAAAGGCTCCAAAATCCTTACTATACACTGTACATTTTTTTAGGTGAAAAATTCGATGTCGTCGGATCCACTCCAGTCTTTGGATTTCGTTAATACACATCTCAACACATAACCACAGGTGCGCACAGGTCGTAGGTACGCCTAGTTGGGCCGCTGTGGCAGTTGGAAGATGAGCCATGGAAAGGCTCCAAAAGCCTCACTATACACTGTACATTTTTTTAGGTGAAAAATTCGATGTCTTCGGATCCACTCCAGTCTTTGGATTTCGTTAATACACATCTCAACACATAACCACAGGTGCGCACAGGTCGTAGGTACGCCTAGTTGGGCCGCTGTGGCAGTTGGAAGATGAGCCATGGAAAGGCTCCAAAATCCTTACTATACACTGTACATTTTTTTAGGTGAAAAATTCGATGTCGTCGGATCCACTCCAGTCTTTGGATTTCGTTAATACACATCTCAACACATAACCACAGGTGCGCACAGGTCGTAGGTACGCCTAGTTGGGCCGCTGTGGCAGTTGGAAGATGAGCCATGGAAAGGCTCCAAAATCCTTACTATACACTGTACATTTTTTTAGGTGAAAAATTCGATGTCGTCGGATCCACTCCAGTCTTTGGATTTCGTTAATACACATCTCAACACATAACCACAGGTGCGCACAGGTCGTAGGTACGCCTAGTTGGGCCGCTGTGGCAGTTGGAAGATGAGCCATGGAAAGGCTCCAAAATCCTTACTATACACCGTACATTTTTTTAGGTGAAAAATTCGATGTCGTCGGATCCACTCCAGTCTTTGGATTTCGTTAATACACATCTCAACACATAAGCACAGGTGCGCACAGGTCGTAGGTACGCCTAGTTGGGCTGCTGTGGCAGTTGGAAGATGAGCCATGGAAAGGCTCCAAAATCCTTACTATACACTGTACATTTTTTTAGGTGAAAAATTCGATGTCGTCGGATCCACTCCAGTCTTTGGATTTCGTTAATACACATCTCAACACATAACCACAGGTGCGCACAGGTCGTAGGTACGCCTAGTTGGGCCGCTGTGGCAGTTGGAAGATGAGCCATGGAAAGGCTCCAAAATCCTTACACTGTACATTTTTTTAGGTGAAAAATTCGATGTCGTCGGATCCACTCCAGTCTTTGGATTTCGTTAATACACATCTCAACACATAACCACAGGTGCGCACAGGTCGTAGGTACGCCTAGTTGGGCCGCTGTGGCAGTTGGAAGATGAGCCATGGAAAGGCTCCAAAATCCTTACTATACACTGTACATTTTTTTAGGTGAAAAATTCGATGTCGTCGGATCCACTCCAGTCTTTGGATTTCGTTAATACACATCTCAACACATAACCACAGGTGCGCACAGGTCGTAGGTACGCCTAGTTGGGCCGCTGTGGCAGTTGGAAGATGAGCCATGGAAAGGCTCCAAAATCCTTACTATACACTGTACATTTTTTTAGGTGAAAAAGTCGATGTCTTCGGATCCACTCCAGTCTTTGGATTTCGTTAATACACATCTCAACACATAACCACAGGTGCGCACAGGTCGTAGGTACGCCTAGTTGGGCCGCTGTGGCAGTTGGAAGATGAGCCATGGAAAGGCTCCAAAATCCTTACTATACACTGTACATTTTTTTAGGTGAAAAATTCGATGTCGTCGGATCCACTCCAGTCTTTGGATTTCGTTAATACACATCTCAACACATAAGCACAGGTGCGCACAGGTCGTAGTTACGCCTAGTTGGGCTGCTGTGGCAGTTGGAAGATGAGCCATGGAAAGGCTCCAAAATCCTTACTATACACTGTACATTTTTTTAGGTGAAAAATTCGATGTCGTCGGATCCACTCCAGTCTTTGGATTTCGTTAATACACATCTCAACACATAACCACAGGTGCGCACAGGTCGTAGGTACGCCTAGTTGGGCCGCTGTGGCAGTTGGAAGATGAGCCATGGAAAGGCTCCAAAATCCTTACTATACACTGTACATTTTTTTAGGTGAAAAATTCGATGTCGTCGGATCCACTCCAGTCTTTGGATTTCGTTAATACACATCTCAACACATAACCACAGGTGCGCACAGGTCGTAGGTACGCCTAGTTGGGCCGCTGTGGCAGTTGGAAGATGAGCCATGGAAAGGCTCCAAAAACCTTACTATACACTGTACATTTTTTTAGGTGAAAAATTCGATGTCGTCGGATCCACTCCAGTCTTTGGATTTCGTTAATACACATCTCAACACATAAGCACAGGTGCGCACAGGTCGTAGGTACGCCTAGTTGGGCTGCTGTGGCAGTTGGAAGATGAGCCATGGAAAGGCTCCAAAATCCTTACTATACACCGTACATTTTTTTAGGTGAAAAATTCGATGTCGTCGGATCCACTCCAGTCTTTGGATTTCGTTAATACACATCTCAACACATAACCACAGGTGCGCACAGGTCGTAGGTACGCCTAGTTGGGCCGCTGTGGCAGTTGGAAGATGAGCCATGGAAAGGCTCCAAAAGCCTTACTATACACTGTACATTTTTTTAGGTGAAAAATTCGATGTCTTCGGATCCACTCCAGTCTTTGGATTTCGTTAATACACATCTCAACACATAACCACAGGTGCGCACAGGTCGTAGGTACGCCTAGTTGGGCCGCTGTGGCAGTTGGAAGATGAGCCATGGAAAGGCTCCAAAATCCTTACACTGTACATTTTTTTAGGTGAAAAATTCGATGTCGTCGGATCCACTCCAGTCTTTGGATTTCGTTAATACACATCTCAACACATAACCACAGGTGCGCACAGGTCGTAGGTACGCCTAGTTGGGCCGCTGTGGCAGTTGGAAGATGAGCCATGGAAAGGCTCCAAAATCCTTACTATACACTGTACATTTTTTTAGGTGAAAAATTCGATGTCGTCGGATCCACTCCAGTCTTTGGATTTCGTTAATACACATCTCAACACATAAGCACAGGTGCGCACAGGTCGTAGGTACGCCTAGTTGGGCTGCTGTGGCAGTTGGAAGATGAGCCATGGAAAGGCTCCAAAATCCTTACTATACACTGTACATTTTTTTAGGTGAAAAATTCGATGTCGTCGGATCCACTCCAGTCTTTGGATTTCGTTAATACACATCTCAACACATAACCACAGGTGCGCACAGGTCGTAGGTACGCCTAGTTGGGCCGCTGTGGCAGTTGGAAGATGAGCCATGGAAAGGCTCCAAAATCCTTACTATACACTGTACATTTTTTTAGGTGAAAAATTCGATGTCGTCGGATCCACTCCAGTCTTTGGATTTCGTTAATACACATCCCAACACATAAGCACAGGTGCGCACAGGTCGTAGGTACGCCTAGTTGGGCTGCTGTGGCAGTTGGAAGATGAGCCATGGAAAGGCTCCAAAATCCTTACTATACACTGTACATTTTTTTAGGTGAAAAATTCGATGTCGTCGGATCCACTCCAGTCTTTGGATTTCGTTAATACACATCTCAACACATAACCACAAGTGCGCACAGGTCGTAGGTACGCCTAGTTGGGCCGCTGTGGCAGTTGGAAGATGAGCCATGGAAAGGCTCCAAAATCCTTACTATACACTGTACATTTTTTTAGGTGAAAAATTCGATGTCGTCGGATCCACTCCAGTCTTTGGATTTCGTTAATACACATCTCAACACATAACCACAGGTGCGCACAGGTCGTAGGTACGCCTAGTTGGGCCGCTGTGGCAGTTGGAAGATGAGCCATGGAAAGGCTCCAAAATCCTTACTATACACTGTACATTTTTTTAGGTGAAAAATTCGATGTCGTCGGATCCACTCCAGTCTTTGGATTTCGTTAATACACATCTCAACACATAAGCACAGGTGCGCACAGGTCGTAGGTACGCCTAGTTGGGCTGCTGTGGCAGTTGGAAGATGAGCCATGGAAAGGCTCCAAAATCCTTACTATACACTGTACATTTTTTTAGGTGAAAAATTCGATGTCGTCGGATCCACTCCAGTCTTTGGATTTCGTTAATACACATCTCAACACATAACCACAGGTGCGCACAGGTCGTAGGTACGCCTAGTTGGGCCGCTGTGGCAGTTGGAAGATGAGCCATGGAAAGGCTCCAAAAGCCTTACTATACACTGTACATTTTTTTAGGTGAAAAATTCGATGTCTTCGGATCCACTCCAGTCTTTGGATTTCGTTAATACACATCTCAACACATAACCACAGGTGCGCACAGGTCGTAGGTACGCCTAGTTGGGCTGCTGTGGCAGTTGGAAGATGAGCCATGGAAAGGCTCCAAAATCCTTACTATACACTGTACATTTTTTTAGGTGAAAAATTCGATGTCGTCGGATCCACTCCAGTCTTTGGATTTCGTTAATACACATCTCAACACATAACCACAGGTGCGCACAGGTCGTAGGTACGCCTAGTTGGGCCGCTGTGGCAGTTGGAAGATGAGCCATGGAAAGGCTCCAAAATCCTTACTATACACTGTACATTTTTTTAGGCGAAAAATTCGATGTCGTCGGATCCACTCCAGTCTTTGGATTTCGTTAATACACATCTCAACACATAACCACAGGTGCGCACAGGTCGTAGGTACGCCTAGTTGGGCCGCTGTGGCAGTTGGAAGATGAGCCATGGAAAGGCTCCAAAATCCTTACTATACACTGTACATTTTTTTAGGTGAAAAATTCGATGTCGTCGGATCCACTCCAGTCTTTGGATTTCGTTAATACACATCTCAACACATAACCACAGGTGCGCACAGGTCGTAGGTACGCCTAGTTGGGCCGCTGTGGCAGTTGGAAGATGAGCCATGAAAAGGCTCCAAAAGCCTTACTATACACTGTACATTTTTTTAGGTGAAAAATTCGATGTCTTCGGATCCACTCCAGTCTTTGGATTTCGTTAATACACATCTCAACACATAACCACAGGTGCGCACAGGTCGTAGGTACGCCTAGTTGGGCCGCTGTGGCAGTTGGAAGATGAGCCATGGAAAGGCTCCAAAATCCTTACTATACACTGTACATTTTTTTAGGTGAAAAATTCGATGTCGTCGGATCCACTCCAGTCTTTGGATTTCGTTAATACACATCTCAACACATAACCACAGGTGCGCACAGGTCGTAGGTACGCCTAGTTGGGCTGCTGTGGCAGTTGGAAGATGAGCCATGGAAAGGCTCCAAAATCCTTACTATACACTGTACATTTTTTTAGGTGAAAAATTCGATGTCGTCGGATCCACTCCAGTCTTTGGATTTCGTTAATACACATCTCAACACATAACCACAGGTGCGCACAGGTCGTAGGTACGCCTAGTTGGGCCGCTGTGGCAGTTGGAAGATGAGCCATGGAAAGGCTCCAAAATCCTTACTATACACTGTACATTTTTTTAGGTCAAAAATTCGATGTCGTCGGATCCACTCCAGTCTTTGGATTTCGTTAATACACATCTCAACACATAAGCACAGGTGCGCACAGGTCGTAGGTACGCCTGTTGGGCTGCTGTGGCAGTTGGAAGATGAGCCATGGAAAGGCTCCAAAAGCCTTACTATACACTGTACATTTTTTTAGGTGAAAAATTCGATGTCGTCGGATCCACTCCAGTCTTTGGATTTCGTTAATACACATCTCAACACATAACCACAGGTGCGCACAGGTCGTAGGTACGACTAGTTGGGCCGCTGTGGCAGTTGGAAGATGAGCCATGGAAAGGCTCCAAAAGCCTTACTATACACTGTACATTTTTTTAGGTGAAAAAGTCGATGTCTTCGGATCCACTCCAGTCTTTGGATTTCGTTAATACACATCTCAACACATAACCACAGGTGCGCACAGGTCGTAGGTACGCCTAGTTGGGCCGCTGTGGCAGTTGGAAGATGAGCCATGGAAAGGCTCCAAAATCCTTACTATACACTGTACATTTTTTTAGGTGAAAAATTCGATGTCGTCGGATCCACTCCAGTCTTTGGATTTCGTTAATACACATCTCAACACATAACCACAGGTGCGCACAGGTCGTAGGTACGCCTAGTTGGGCCGCTGTGGCAGTTGGAAGATGAGCCATGGAAAGGCTCCAAAATCCTTACTATACACTGTACATTTTTTTAGGTGAAAAATTCGATGTCGTCGGATCCACTCCAGTCTTTGGATTTCGTTAATACACATCTCAACACATAAGCACAGGTGCGCACAGGTCGTAGGTACGCCTAGTTGGGCTGCTGTGGCAGTTGGAAGATGAGCCATGGAAAGGCTCCAAAATCCTTACTATACACTGTACATTTTTTTAGGTGAAAAATTCGATGTCGTCGGATCCACTCCAGTCTTTGGATTTCGTTAATACACATCTCAACACATAACCACAGGTGCGCACAGGTCGTAGGTACGCCTAGTAGGGCCGCTGTGGCAGTTGGAAGATGAGCCATGGAAAGGCTCCAAAAGCCTTACTATACACTGTACATTTTTTTAGGTGAAAAAGTCGATGTCTTCGGATCCACTCCAGTCTTTGGATTTCGTTAATACACATCTCAACACATAACCACAGGTGCGCACAGGTCGTAGGTACGCCTAGTTGGGCCGCTGTGGCAGTTGGAAGATGAGCCATGGAAAGGCTCCAAAATCCTTACTATACACTGTACATTTTTTTAGGTGAAAAATTCGATGTCGTCGGATCCACTCCAGTCTTTGGATTTCGTTAATACACATCTCAACACATAAGCACAGGTGCGCAAAGGTCGTAGGTACGCCTAGTTGGGCTGCTGTGGCAGTTGGAAGATGAGCCATGGAAAGGCTCCAAAATCCTTACTATACACTGTACATTTTTTTAGGTGAAAAATTCGATGTCGTCGGATCCACTCCAGTCTTTGGATTTCGTTAATACACATCTCAACACATAACCACAGGTGCGCACAGGTCGTAGGTACGCCTAGTTGGGCCGCTGTGGCAGTTGGAAGATGAGCAATGGAAAGGCTCCAAAATCCTTACTATACACTGTACATTTTTTTAGGTGAAAAATTCGATGTCGTCGGATCCACTCCAGTCTTTGGATTTCGTTAATACACATCCCAACACATACCCACAGGTGCGCACAGGTCGTAGGTACGCCTAGTTGGGCCGGTGCGGCAGTTGGAAGATGAGCCATGAAAAGGCTCCAAAATCCTTACTATACACTGTACATTTTTTTAGGTGAAAAATTCGATGTCTTCGGATCCACTCCAGTCTTTGGATTTCGTTAATACACATCTCAACACATAACCACAGGTGCGCACAGGTCGTACGTACGCCTAGTTGGGCCGCTGTGGCAGTTGGAAGATGAGCCATGGAAAGGCTCCAAAATCCTTACTATACACTGTACATTTTTTTAGGTGAAAAATTCGATGTCGTCGGATCCACTCCAGTCTTTGGATTTCGTTAATACACATCTCAACACATAACCACAGGTGCGCACAGGTCGTAGGTACGCCTAGTTGGGCCGCTGTGGCAGTTGGAAGATGAGCCATTGAAAGGCTCCAAAATCCTTACTATACACTGTATATTTTTTTAGGTGAAAAATTCGATGTCGTCGGATCCACTCCAGTCTTTGGATTTCGTTAATACACATCTCAACACATAACCACAGGTGCGCACAGGTCGTAGGTACGCCTAGTTGGGCCGCTGCCGCAAGTTGAAGATGAGCCTTGGAAAGGCTCCAAAATCCTTACTATACACTGTACATTTTTTTAGGTGAAAAATTCGATGTCGTCGGATCCACTCCAGTCTTTGGATTTCGTTAATACACATCTCAACACATAACCACAGGTGTGCACAGATCGTAGGTACGCCTAGTTGGGCCGCTGTGGCAGTTGGAAGATGAGCCATTGTAAGGCTCCAAAATCCTTACTATACACTGTACATTTTTTTAGGTGAAAAATTCGATGTCGTCGGATCCACTCCAGTCTTTGGATTTCGTTAATACACATCTCAACACATAACCACAGGTGCGCACAGGTCGTAGGTACGCCTAGTAGGGCTGCTGTGGCAGTTGGAAAATGAGCCATGGAAAGGCTCCAAAATCCTTACTATACACTGTACATTTTTTTAGGTGAAAAATTCGATGTCGTCGGATCCACTCGTCTTTGGATTTCGTTAATACACATCTCAACACATAACCACAGGTGCGCACAGGTCGTAGGTACGCCT
The DNA here is from genome assembly GCA_907269125.1 of Eristalis pertinax. Classification (NCBI taxonomy): domain Eukaryota; kingdom Metazoa; phylum Arthropoda; class Insecta; order Diptera; family Syrphidae; genus Eristalis; species Eristalis pertinax. The sequence continues at coordinate 54,693,174 of OU026145.1, forward strand.
AGTTGGGCCGCTGTGGCAGTTGGAAGATGAGCCATGGAAAGGCTCCAAAATCCTTACTATACACTGTACATTTTTTTAGGTGAAAAATTCGATGTCGTCGGATCCACTCCAGTCTTTGGATTTCGTTAATACACATCTCAACACATAAGCACAGGTGCGCACAGGTCGTAGGTACGCCTAGTTGGGCTGCTGTGGCAGTTGGAAGATGAGCCATGGAAAGGCTCCAAAATCCTTACTATACACTGTACATTTTTTTAGGTGAAAAATTCGATGTCGTCGGATCCACTCCAGTCTTTGGATTTCGTTAATACACATCTCAACACATAACCACAGGTGCGCACAGGTCGTAGGTACGCCTAGTTGGGCCGCTGTGGCAGTTGGAAGATGAGCCATGGAAAGGCTCCAAAATCCTTACTATACACTGTACATTTTTTTAGGTGAAAAATTTGATGTCGTCGGATCCACTCCAGTCTTTGGATTTCGTTAATACACATCTCAACACACAACCACAGGTGCGCACAGGTCGTAGGTACGCCTAGTTGGGCCGCTGTGGCAGTTGGAAGATGAGCAATGGAAAGGCTCCAAAATCCTTACTATACACTGTACATTTTTTTAGGTGAAAAATTCGATGTCGTCGGATCCACTCCAGTCTTTGGATTTCGTTAATACACATCTCAACACATAACCACAGGTGCGCACAGGTCGTAGGTACGCCTAGTTGGGCCGCTGTGGCAGTTGGAAGATGAGCCATGGAAAGGCTCCAAAATCCTTACTATACACTGTACATTTTTTTAGGTGAAAAATTCGATGTCGTCGGATCCACTCCAGTCTTTGGATTTCGTTAATACACATCTCAACACATAAGCACAGGTGCGCAAAGGTCGTAGGTACGCCTAGTTGGGCTGCTGTGGCAGTTGGAAGATGAGCCATGGAAAGGCTCCAAAATCCTTACTATACACTGTACATTTTTTTAGGTGAAAAATTCGATGTCTTCGGATCCACTCCAGTCTTTGGATTTCGTTAATACACATCTCAAGACATAACCACAGGTGCGCACAGGTCGTAGGTATGCCTAGTTGGGCCGCTGTGGCAGTTGGAAGATGAGCCATGAAAAGGCTCCAAAATCCTTACTATACACTGTACATTTTTTTAGGTGAAAAATTCGATGTCGTCGGATCCACTCCAGTCTTTGGATTTCGTTAATACACATCTCAACACATAACCACAGGTGCGCACAGGTCGTAGGTACGCCTAGTAGGGCTGCTGTGGCAGTTGGAAAATGAGCCATGGAAAGGCTCCAAAATCCTTACTATACACTGTACATTTTTTTAGGTGAAAAATTCGATGTCGTCGGATCCACTCGTCTTTGGATTTCGTTAATACACATCTCAACACATAACCACAGGTGCGCACAGGTCGTAGGTACGCCTAGTTGGGCCGCTGTGGCAGTTGGAAGATGAGCCATGGAAAGGCTCCAAAATCCTTACTATACACTGTACATTTTTTTAGGTGAAAAATTCGATGTCGTCGGATCCACTCCAGTCTTTGGATTTCGTTAATACACATCTCAACACATAACCACAGGTGCGCACAGGTCGTAGGTACGCCTAGTTGGGCCGCTGTGGCAGTTGGAAGATGAGCCATGGAAAGGCTCCAAAATCCTTACTATACACTGTACATTTTTTTAGGTGAAAAATTTGATGTCGTCGGATCCACTCCAGTCTTTGGATTTCGTTAATACACATCTCAACACACAACCACAGGTGCGCACAGGTCGTAGGTACGCCTAGTAGGGCTGCTGTGGCAGTTGGAAAATGAGCCATGGAAAGGCTCCAAAATCCTTACTATACACTGTACATTTTTTTAGGTGAAAAATTCGATGTCGTCGGATCCACTCGTCTTTGGATTTCGTTAATACACATCTCAACACATAACCACAGGTGCGCACAGGTCGTAGGTACGCCTAGTTGGGCCGCTGTGGCAGTTGGAAGATGAGCAATGGAAAGGCTCCAAAATCCTTACTATACACTGTACATTTTTTTAGGTGAAAAATTCGATGTCGTCGGATCCACTCCAGTCTTTGGATTTCGTTAATACACATCCCAACACATACCCACAGGTGCGCACAGGTCGTAGGTACGCCTAGTTGGGCCGGTGCGGCAGTTGGAAGATGAGCCATGAAAAGGCTCCAAAATCCTTACTATACACTGTACATTTTTTTAGGTGAAAAATTCGATGTCTTCGGATCCACTCCAGTCTTTGGATTTCGTTAATACACATCTCAACACATAACCACAGGTGCGCACAGGTCGTAGGTACGCCTAGTTGGGCCGCTGTGGCAGTTGGAAGATGAGCCATGGAAAGGCTCCAAAATCCTTACTATACACTGTACATTTTTTTAGGTGAAAAATTCGATGTCGTCGGATCCACTCCAGTCTTTGGATTTCGTTAATACACATCTCAACACATAACCACAGGTGCGCACAGGTCGTAGGTACGCCTAGTAGGGCTGCTGTGGCAGTTGGAAAATGAGCCATGGAAAGGCTCCAAAATCCTTACTATACACTGTACATTTTTTTAGGTGAAAAATTCGATGTCGTCGGATCCACTCGTCTTTGGATTTCGTTAATACACATCTCAACACATAACCACAGGTGCGCACAGGTCGTAGGTACGCCTAGTTGGGCCGCTGTAGCAGTTGGAAGATGAGCCATGGAAAGGCTCCAAAATCCTTACTATACACTGTACATTTTTTTAGGTGAAAAATTCGATGTCGTCGGATCCACTCCAGTCTTTGGATTTCGTTAATACACATCTCAACACATAACCACAGGTGCGCACAGGTCGTAGGTACGCCTAGTTGGGCCGCTGCCGCAAGTTGAAGATGAGCCTTGGAAAGGCTCCAAAATCCTTACTATACACTGTACATTTTTTTAGGTGAAAAATTCGATGTCGTCGGATCCACTCCAGTCTTTGGATTTCGTTAATACACATCTCAACACACAACCACAGGTGCGCACAGGTCGTAGGTACGCCTAGTTGGGCCGCTGTGGCAGTTGGAAGATGAGCAATGGAAAGGCTCCAAAATCCTTACTATACACTGTACATTTTTTTAGGTGAAAAATTCGATGTCGTCGGATCCACTCCAGTCTTTGGATTTCGTTAATACACATCCCAACACATACCCACAGGTGCGCACAGGTCGTAGGTACGCCTAGTTGGGCCGGTGCGGCAGTTCGAAGATGAGCCATGGAAAGGCTCCAAAATCCTTACTATACACTGTACATTTTTTTAGGTGAAAAATTCGATGTCGTCGGATCCACTCCAGTCTTTGGATTTCGTTAATACACATCTCAACACATAACCACAGGTGCGCACAGGTCGTAGGTACGCCTAGTTGGGCCGCTGTGGCAGTTGGAAGATGAGCCATGGAAAGGCTCCAAAATCCTTACTATACACTGTACATTTTTTTAGGTGAAAAATTCGATGTCTTCGGATCCACTCCAGTCTTTGGATTTCGTTAATACACATCTCAACACATAACCACAGGTGCGCACAGGTCGTAGGTACGCCTAGTTGGGCCGCTGTGGCAGTTGGAAGATGAGCCATGGAAAGGCTCCAAAATCCTTACTATACACTGTACATTTTTTTAGGTGAAAAATTCGATGTCGTCGGATCCACTCCAGTCTTTGGATTTCGTTAATACACATCCCAACACATACCCACAGGTGCGCACAGGTCGTAGGTACGCCTAGTTGGGCCGGTGCGGCAGTTGGAAGATGAGCCATGAAAAGGCTCCAAAATCCTTACTATACACTGTACATTTTTTTAGGTGAAAAATTCGATGTCTTCGGATCCACTCCAGTCTTTGGATTTCGTTAATACACATCTCAACACATAACCACAGGTGCGCACAGGTCGTAGGTACGCCTAGTTGGGCCGCTGTGGCAGTTGGAAGATGAGCCATGGAAAGGCTCCAAAATCCTTACTATACACTGTACATTTTTTTAGGTGAAAAATTCGATGTCGTCGGATCCACTCCAGTCTTTGGATTTCGTTAATACACATCCCAACACATACCCACAGGTGCGCACAGGTCGTAGGTACGCCTAGTTGGGCCGGTGCGGCAGTTGGAAGATGAGCCATGAAAAGGCTCCAAAATCCTTACTATACACTGTACATTTTTTTAGGTGAAAAATTCGATGTCTTCGGATCCACTCCAGTCTTTGGATTTCGTTAATACACATCTCAACACATAACCACAGGTGCGCACAGGTCGCAGGTACGCCTAGTTGGGCCGCTGTGGCAGTTGGAAGATGAGCCATGGAAAGGCTCCAAAATCCTTACTATACACTGTACATTTTTTTAGGTGAAAAATTCGATGTCGTCGGATCCACTCCAGTCTTTGGATTTCGTTAATACACATCTCAACACATAACCACAGGTGCGCACAGGTCGCAGGTACGCCTAGTTGGGCCGGTGCGGCAGTTGGAAGATGAGCCATGAAAAGGCTCCAAAATCCTTACTATACACTGTACATTTTTTTAGGTGAAAAATTCGATGTCTTCGGATCCACTCCAGTCTTTGGATTTCGTTAATACACATCTCAACACATAACCACAGGTGCGCACAGATCGTAGGTACGCCTAGTTGGGCCGCTGTGGCAGTTGGAAGATGAGCCATGGAAAGGCTCCAAAATCCTTACTATACACTGTACATTTTTTTAGGTGAAAAATTCGATGTCGTCGGATCCACTCCAGTCTTTGGATTTCGTTAATACACATCTCAACACATAACCACAGGTGCGCACAGGTCGTAGGTACCCCTAGTAGGGCTGCTGTGGCAGTTGGAAAATGAGCCATGGAAAGGCTCCAAAATCCTTACTATACACTGTACATTTTTTTAGGTGAAAAATTCGATGTCGTCGGATCCACTCGTCTTTGGATTTCGTTAATACACATCTCAACACATAACCACAGGTGCGCACAGGTCGTAGGTACGCCTAGTTGGGCCGCTGTAGCAGTTGGAAGATGAGCCATGGAAAGGCTCCAAAATCCTTACTATACACTGTACATTTTTTTAGGTGAAAAATTCGATGTCGTCGGATCCACTCCAGTCTTTGGATTTCGTTAATACACATCTCAACACATAAGCACAGGTGCGCACAGGTCGTAGGTACGCCTAGTTGGGCTGCTGTGGCAGTTGGAAGATGAGCCATGGAAAGGCTCCAAAATCCTTACTATACACTGTACATTTTTTTAGGTGAAAAATTCGATGTCGTCGGATCCACTCGTCTTTGGATTTCGTTAATACACATCTCAACACATAACCACAGGTGCGCACAGGTCGTAGGTACGCCTAGTTGGGCTGCTGTGGCAGTTGGAAGATGAGCCATGGAAAGGCTCCAAAATCCTTACTATACACTGTACATTTTTTTAGGTGAAAAATCGTCGGATCCACTCCAGTCTTTGGATTTCGTTAATACACATCTCAACACATAACCACATGTGCGCACAGGTCGTAGGTACGCCTAGTTGGGCCGCTGTGGCAGTTGGAAGATGAGCAATGGAAAGGCTCCAAAATCCTTACTATACACTGTACATTTTTTTAGGTGAAAAATTCGATGTCGTCGGATCCACTCCAGTCTTTGGATTTCGTTAATACACATCCCAACACATACCCACAGGTGCGCACAGGTCGTAGGTACGCCTAGTTGGGCCGGTGCGGCAGTTGGAAGATGAGCCATGAAAAGGCTCCAAAATCCTTACTATACACTGTACATTTTTTTAGGTGAAAAATTCGATGTCTTCGGATCCACTCCAGTCTTTGGATTTCGTTAATACACATCTCAACACATAACCACAGGTGCGCACAGGTCGTAGGTACGCCTAGTTGGGCCGCTGTGGCAGTTGGAAGATGAGCCATGAAAAGGCTCCAAAATCCTTACTATACACTGTACATTTTTTTAGGTGAAAAATTCGATGTCGTCCGATCCACTCCAGTCTTTGGATTTCGTTAATACACATCTCAACACATAACCACAGGTGCGCACAGATCGTAGGTACGCCTAGTTGGGCCGCTGTGGCAGTTGGAAGATGAGCCATGGAAAGGCTCCAAAATCCTTACTATACACTGTACATTTTTTTAGGTGAAAAATTCGATGTCGTCGGATCCACTCCAGTCTTTGGATTTCGTTAATACACATCTCAACACATAACCACAGGTGCGCACAGGTCGTAGGTACGCCTAGTAGGGCTGCTGTGGCAGTTGGAAAATGAGCCATGGAAAGGCTCCAAAATCCTTACTATACACTGTACATTTTTTTAGGTGAAAAATTCGATGTCGTCGGATCCACTCGTCTTTGGATTTCGTTAATACTCATCTCAACACATAACCACAGGTGCGCACAGGTCGTAGGTACGCCTAGTTGGGCCGCTGTAGCAGTTGGAAGATGAGCCATGGAAAGGCTCCAAAATCCTTACTATACACTGTACATTTTTTTAGGTGAAAAATTCGATGTCGTCGGATCCACTCCAGTCTTTGGATTTCGTTAATACACATCTCAACACATAAGCACAGGTGCGCACAGGTCGTAGGTACGCCTAGTTGGGCTGCTGTGGCAGTTGGAAGATGAGCCATGGAAAGGCTCCAAAATCCTTACTATACACTGTACATTTTTTTAGGTGAAAAATTCGATGTCGTCGGATCCACTCCAGTCTTTGGATTTCGTTAATACACATCTCAACACATAACCACAGGTGCGCACAGGTCGTAGGTACGCCTAGTTGGGCCGCTGTGGCAGTTGGAAGATGAGCCATGGAAAGGCTCCAAAATCCTTACTATACACTGTACATTTTTTTAGGTGAAAAATTTGATGTCGTCGGATCCACTCCAGTCTTTGGATTTCGTTAATACACATCTCAACACACAACCACAGGTGCGCACAGGTCGTAGGTACGCCTAGTTGGGCCGCTGTGGCAGTTGGAAGATGAGCAATGGAAAGGCTCCAAAATCCTTACTATACACTGTACATTTTTTTAGGTGAAAAATTCGATGTCGTCGGATCCACTCCAGTCTTTGGATTTCGTTAATACACATCCGAACACATACCCACAGGTGCGCACAGGTCGTAGGTACGCCTAGTTGGGCCGGTGCGGCAGTTGGAAGATGAGCCATGAAAAGGCTCCAAAATCCTTACTATACACTGTACATTTTTTTAGGTGAAAAATTCGATGTCTTCGGATCCACTCCAGTCTTTGGATTTCGTTAATACACATCTCAACACATAACCACAGGTGCGCACAGGTCGTAGGTACGCCTAGTTGGGCCGCTGTGGCAGTTGGAAGATGAGCCATGGAAAGGCTCCAAAATCCTTACTATACACTGTACATTTTTTTAGGTGAAAAATTCGATGTCTTCGGATCCACTCCAGTCTTTGGATTTCGTTAATACACATCTCAACACATAACCACAGGTGCGCACAGGTCGTAGGTACGCCTAGTTGGGCCGCTGTGGCAGTTGGAAGATGAGCCATGGAAAGGCTCCAAAATCCTTACTATACACTGTACATTTTTTTAGGTGAAAAATTCGATGTCGTCGGATCCACTCCAGTCTTTGGATTTCGTTAATACACATCTCAACACATAACCACAGGTGCGCACAGGTCGTAGGTACGCCTAGTTGGGCCGCTGCGGCAGTTGGAAGATGAGCCTTGGAAAGGCTCCAAAATCCTTACTATACACTGTACATTTTTTTAGGTGAAAAATTCGATGTCGTCGGATCCACTCCAGTCTTTGGATTTCGTTAATACACATCTCAACACATAACCACAGGTGCGCACAGGTCGTAGGTACGCCTAGTTGGGCCGCTGTGGCAGTTGGAAGATGAGCCATTGAAAGGCTCCAAAATCCTTACTATAATTTTTTTTAGGTGAAAAATTCGATGTCGTCGGATCCACTCCAGTCTTTGGATTTCGTTAATACACATCTCAACACATAACCACAGGTGCGCACAGGTCGTAGGTACGCCTAGTTGGGCCGCTGTGGCAGTTGGAAGATGAGCCATGAAAAGGCTCCAAAATCCTTACTATACACTGTACATTTTTTTAGGTGAAAAATTCGATGTCGTCGGATCCACTCCAGTCTTTGGATTTCGTTAATACACATCTCAACACACAACCACAGGTGCGCACAGGTCGTAGGTACGCCTAGTTGGGCCGCTGCGGCAGTTGGAAGATGAGCCTTGGAAAGGCTCCAAAATCCTTACTATACACTGTACATTTTTTTAGGTGAAAAATTCGATGTCGTCGGATCCACTATAGTCTTTGGTTTTCGTTAATACACATCTCAACACATAACCACAGGTGCGCACAGGTCGTAGGTACGCCTAGTTGGGCCGCTGTGGCAGTTGGAAGATGAGCCATTGAAAGGCTCCAAAATCCTTACTATAAATTTTTTTAGGTGAAAAATTCGATGTCTTCGGATCCACTCCAGTCTTTGGATTTCGTTAATACACATCTCAACACATAACCACAGGTCGTAGGTACGCCTAGTTGGGCTGCTGTGGCAGTTGGAAGATGAGCCATGGAAAGGCTCCAAAATCCTTACTATACACTGTACATTTTTTTAGGTGAAAAATTCGATGTCGTCGGGTCCACTCCAGTCTTTGGATTTCGTTAATACACATCTCAACACATAACCACAGGTCGTAGGTACGCCTAGTTGGGCCGCTGTGGCAGTTGGAAGATGAGCCATGAAAAGGCTCCAAAATCCTTACTATACACTATAAATTTTTTTAGGTGAAAAATTCGATGTCGTTGGATCCACTCCAGTCTTTGGATTTCGTTAATACACATCTCAACACATAACCACAGGTGCGCACAGGTCGTAGGTACGCCTAGTTGGGCTGCTGTGGCAGTTGGAAGATGAGCCATGGAAAGGCTCCAAAGGCCTTACTATACACAGTACATTTTTTTAGGTGAAAAATTCGATGTCGTCGGATCCACTCCAGTCTTTGGATTTCGTTAATACACATCTCAACACATAACCACAGGTGCGCACAGGTCGTAGGTACGCCTAGTTCGGCCGCTGCGGCAGTTGGAAGATGAGCCTTGGAAAGGCTCCAAAATCCTTACTATACACTGTACATTTTTTTAGGTGAAAAATTCGATGTCGTCGGATCCACTCCAGTCTTTGGATTTCGTTAATACACATCTCAACACATAACCACAGGTGCGCATAGGTCGTAGGTACGCCTAGTTGGGCCGCTGTGGTAGTTGGAAGATGAGCCATGGAAAGGCTCCAAAAGCCTTACTATACACTGTACATTTTTTTAGGTGAAAAATTCGATGTCTTCGGATCCACTCCAGTCTTTGGATTTCGTTAATACACATCTCAACACATAACCACAGGTGCGCACAGGTCGTAGGTACGCCTAGTTGGGCCGCTGTGGCAGTTGGAAGATGAGCCATTGAAAGGCTCCAAAATCCTTACTATACACTGTACATTTATTTAGGTGATAAATTCGATGTCTTCGGATCCACTCCAGTCTTTGGATTTCGTTAATACACATCTCAACACATAACCACAGGTGCGCACAGGTCGTAGGTACGCCTAGTTGGGCTGCTGTGGCAGTTGGAAGATGAGCCATGGAAAGGCTCCAAAATCCTTACTGTACACTGTACATTTTTTTAGGTGAAAAATTCGATGTCGTCGGATCCACTCCAGTCTTTGGATTTCGTTAATACACATCTCAACACATAACCACAGGTGCGCACAGGTCGTAGGTACGCCTAGTTGGGCTGCTGTGGCAGTTGGAAGATGAGCCATGGAGAGGCTCCAAAATCCTTACTAACACTGTACTTTTTTTTAGGAGAAAAATTCGATGTCGTCGGATCCACTCCAGTCTTTGGATTTCGTTAATACACATCTCAACACATAACCACAGGTGCGCACAGGTCGTAGGTACGCCTAGTAGGGCTGCTGTGGCAGTTGGAAAATGAGCCATGGAAAGGCTCCAAAATCCTTACTATACACTGTACATTTTTTTAGGTGAAAAATTCGATGTCGTCGGATCCACTCGTCTTTGGATTTCGTTAATACACATCTCAACACATAACCACAGGTGCGCACAGGTCGTAGGTACGCCTAGTTGGGCTGCTGTGGCAGTTGGAAGATGAGCCATGGAAAGGCTCCAAAATCCTTACTATACACTGTACATTTTTTTAGGTGAAAAATTCGATGTCGTCGGATCCACTCCAGTCTTTAGATTTCGTTAATACACATCTCAACTCATAACCACAGGTGCGCACAGGTCGTAGGTACGCCTAGTTGGGCCGCTGTGGCAGTTGGAAGATGAGCCATGGAAAGGCTCCAAAATCCTTACTATACACTGTACATTTTTTTAGGTGAAAAATCGTCGGATCCACTCCAGTCTTTGGATTTCGTTAATACACATCTCAACACATAACCACATGTGCGCACAGGTCGTAGGTACGCCTAGTTGGGCCGCTGTGGCAGTTGGAAGATGAGCCATGGAAAGGCTCCAAAATCCTTACTATACACTGTACATTTTTTTAGGTGAAAAATTCGATGTCGTCGGATCCACTCCAGTCTTTGGATTTCGTTAATACACATCTCAACACACAACCACAGGTGCGCACAGGTCGTAGGTACGCCTAGTTGGGCCGCTGCGGCAGTTGGAAGATGAGCCTTGGAAAGGCTCCAAAATCCTTACTATACACTGTACATTTATTTAGGTGAAAAATTCGATGTCGTCGGATCCACTCCAGTCTTTGGATTTCGTTAATATACATCTCAACACATAACCACAGGTGCGCACAGGTCGTAGGTACGCCTAGTTGGGCCGCTGTGGCAGTTGGAAGATGAGCCATGAAAAGGCTCCAAAATCCTTACTATACACTGTACATTTTTTTAGGTGAAAAATTCGATGTCGTCGGATCCACTCCAGTCTTTGGATTTCGTTAATACACATCTCAACACATAACCACAGGTGCGCACAGGTCGTAGGTACGCCTAGTTGGGCTGCTGTGGCAGTTGGAAGATGAGCCATGGAAAGGCTCCAAAATCCTTACAATACACTGTACATTTATTTAGGTGAAAAATTCGATGTCTTCGGATCCACTCCAGTCTTTGGATTTCGTTAATACACATCTCAACACACAACCACAGGTGCGCACAGGTCGTAGGTACGCCTAGTTGGGCCGCTGCGGCAGTTGGAAGATGAGCCTTGGAAAGGCTCCAAAATCCTTACTATACACTGTACATTTTTTTAGGTGAAAAATTCGATGTCGTCGGATCCACTCCAGTCTTTGGTTTTCGTTAATACACATCTCAACACATAACCACAGGTGCGCACAGGTCGTAGGTACGCCTAGTTGGGCCGCTGTGGCAGTTGGAAGATGAGCCATTGAAAGGCTCCAAAATCCTTACTATAAATTTTTTTAGGTGAAAAATTCGATGTCGTCGGATCCACTCCAGTCTTTGGATTTCGTTAATACACATCTCAACACATAACCACAGGTGCGCATAGGTCGTAGGTACGCCTAGTTGGGCCGCTGTGGTAGTTGGAAGATGAGCCATGGAAAGGCTCCAAAAGCCTTACTATACACTGTACATTTTTTTAGGTGAAAAATTCGATGTCGTCGGATCCACTCCAGTCTTTGGATTTCGTTAATACACATCTCAACACATAACCACAGGTGCGCACAGGTCGTAGGTACGCCTAGTTGGGCCGCTGTGGCAGTTGGAAGATGAGCCATTGAAAGGCTCCAAAATCCTTACTATACACTGTACATTTATTTAGGTGATAAATTCGATGTCTTCGGATCCACTCCAGTCTTTGGATTTCGTTAATACACATCTCAACACATAACCACAGGTGCGCACAGGTCGTAGGTACGCCTAGTTGGGCTGCTGTGGCAGTTGGAAGATGAGCCATGGAAAGGCTCCAAAATCCTTACTATACACTGTACATTTTTTTAGGTGAAAAATTCGATGTCGTCGGATCCACTCCAGTCTTTGGATTTCGTTAATACACATCTCAACACATAACCACAGGTGCGCACAGGTCGTAGGTACGCCTAGTTGGGCTGCTGTGGCAGTTGGAAGATGAGCCATTGAAAGGCTCCAAAATCCTTACTATAAATTTTTTTAGGTGAAAAATTCGATGTCGTCGGATCCACTCCAGTCTTTGGATTTCGTTAATACACATCTCAACACATAACCACAGGTCGTAGGTACGCCTAGTTGGGCTGCTGTGGCAGTTGGAAGATGAGCCATGGAAAGGCTCCAAAATCCTTACTATACACTGTACATTTTTTTAGGTGAAAAATTCGATGTCGTCGGGTCCACTCCAGTCTTTGGATTTCGTTAATACACATCTCAACACATAACCACAGGTCGTAGGTACGCCTAGTTGGGCCGCTGTGGCAGTTGGAAGATGAGCCATGAAAAGGCTCCAAAATCCTTACTATACACTATCAATTTTTTTAGGTGAAAAATTCGATGTCGTCGGATCCACTCCAGTCTTTGGATTTCGTTAATACACATCTCAACACATAACCACAGGTGCGCACAGGTCGTAGGTACGCCTAGTTCGGCCGCTGCGGCAGTTGGAAGATGAGCCTTGGAAAGGCTCCAAAATCCTTACTATACACTGTACATTTTTTTAGGTGAAAAATTCGATGTCGTCGGATCCACTCCAGTCTTTGGATTTCGTTAATACACATCTCAACACATAACCACAGGTGCGCATAGGTCGTAGGTACGCCTAGTTGGGCCGCTGTGGTAGTTGGAAGATGAGCCATGGAAAGGCTCCAAAAGCCTTACTATACACTGTACATTTTTTTAGGTGAAAAATTCGATGTCGTCGGATCCACTCCAGTCTTTGGATTTCGTTAATACACATCTCAACACATAACCACAGGTGCGCACAGGTCGTAGGTACGCCTAGTTGGGCCGCTGTGGCAGTTGGAAGATGAGCCATTGAAAGGCTCCAAAATCCTTACTATACACTGTACATTTATTTAGGTGATAAATTCGATGTCTTCGGATCCACTCCAGTCTTTGGATTTCGTTAATACACATCTCAACACATAACCACAGGTGCGCACAGGTCGTAGGTACGCCTAGTTGGGCTGCTGTGGCAGTTGGAAGATGAGCCATGGAAAGGCTCCAAAATCCTTACTGTACACTGTACATTTTTTTAGGTGAAAAATTCGATGTCGTCGGATCCACTCCAGTCTTTGGATTTCGTTAATACACATCTCAACACATAACCACAGGTGCGCACAGGTCGTAGGTACGCCTAGTTGGGCTGCTGTGGCAGTTGGAAGATGAGCCATGGAGAGGCTCCAAAATCCTTACTAACACTGTACTTTTTTTTAGGAGAAAAATTCGATGTCGTCGGATCCACTCCAGTCTTTGGATTTCGTTAATACACATCTCAACACATAACCACAGGTGCGCATAGGTCGTAGGTACGCCTAGTTGGGCCGCTGTGGTAGTTGGAAGATGAGCCATGGAAAGGCTCCAAAAGCCTTACTATACACTGTACATTTTTTTAGGTGAAAAATTCGATGTCGTCGGATCCACTCCAGTCTTTGGATTTCGTTAATACACATCTCAACACATAACCACAGGTTGGCACAGGTCGTAGGTACGCCTAGTTGGGCCGCTGCGGCAGTTGGAAGATGAGCCTTGGAAAGGCTCCAAAATCCTTACTATACACTGTACATTTATTTAGGTGAAAAATTCGATGTCTTCGGATCCACTCCAGTCTTTGGATTTCGTTAATACACATCTCAACACATAACCACAGGTGCGCACAGGTCGTAGGTACGCCTAGTTGGGCCGCTGTGGCAGTTGGAAGATGAGCCATGAAAAGGATCCAAAATCCTTACTATACACTGTACATTTTTTTAGGTGAAAAATTCGATGTCGTCGGATCCACTCCAGTCTTTGGATTTCGTTAATACACATCTCAACACATAACCACAGGTGCGCACAGGTCGTAGGTACGCCTAGTTGGGCCGCTGTGGCAGTTGGAAGATGAGCCATGGAAAGGCTCCAAAATCCTTACTGTACACTGTACATTTTTTTAGGTGAAAAATTCGATGTCGTCGGATCCACTCCAGTCTTTGGATTTCGTTAATACACATCTCAACACATAACCACAGGTCGTAGGTACGCCTAGTTGGGCCGCTGTGGCAGTTGGAAGATGAGCCATGAAAAGGCTCCAAAATCCTTACTATACACTATAAATTTTTTTTATTTGAAAAATTCGATGTCGTTGGATCCACTCCAGTCTTTGGATTTCGTTAATACACATCTCAACACATAACCACAGGTGCGCACAGGTCGTAGGTACGCCTAGTTGGGCTGCTGTGGCAGTTGGAAGATGAGCCATGGAAAGGCTCCAAAGTCCTTACTATACACAGTACATTTTTTTAGGTGAAAAATTCGATGTCGTCGGATCCACTCCAGTCTTTGGATTTCGTTAATACACATCTCAACACATAACCACAGGTGCGCACAGGTCGTAGGTACGCCTAGTTCGGCCGCTGCGGCAGTTGGAAGATGAGCCTTGGAAAGGCTCCAAAATCCTTACTATACACTGTACATTTTTTTAGGTGAAAAATTCGATGTCGTCGGATTCACTCCAGTCTTTGGATTTCGTTAATACACATCTCAACACATAACCACAGGTGCGCATAGGTCGTAGGTACGCCTAGTTGGGCCGCTGTGGTAGTTGGAAGATGAGCCATGGAAAGGCTCCAAAAGCCTTACTATACACTGTACATTTTTTTAGGTGAAAAATTCGATGTCGTCGGATCCACTCCAGTCTTTGGATTTCGTTAATACACATCTCAACACATAACCACAGGTGCGCACAGGTCGTAGGTACGCCTAGTTGGGCTGCTGTGGCAGTTGGAAGATGAGCCATGGAGAGGCTCCAAAATCCTTACTAACACTGTACTTTTTTTTAGGTGAAAAATTCGATGTCGTCGGATCCACTCCAGTCTTTGGATTTCGTTAATACACATCTCAACACATAACCACAGGTGCGCACATGGCATAGGTACGCCTAGTTGGGCCGCTGCGGCAGTTGGAAGATGAGCCTTGGAAAGGCTCCAAAATCCTTACTATACACTGTACATTTTTTTAGGAGAAAAATTCGATGTCGTCGGATCCACTCCAGTCTTTGGATTTCGTTAATACACATCTCAACACATAACCACAGGTGCGCATAGGTCGTAGGTACGCCTAGTTGGGCCGCTGTGGTAGTTGGAAGATGAGCCATGGAAAGGCTCCAAAAGCCTTACTATACACTGTACATTTTTTTAGGTGAAAAATTCGATGTCGTCGGATCCACTCCAGTCTTTGGATTTCGTTAATACACATCTCAACACATAACCACAGGTGCGCACAGGTCGTAGGTACGCCTAGTTGGGCCGCTGTGGCAGTTGGAAGATGAGCCATGAAAAGGATCCAAAATCCTTACTATACACTGTACATTTTTTTAGGTGAAAAATTCGATGTCGTCGGATCCACTCCAGTCTTTGGATTTCGTTAATACACATCTCAACACATAACCACAGGTGCGCACAGGTCGTAGGTACGTCTAGTTGGGCCGCTGTGGCAGTTGGAAGATGAGCCATGGAAAGGCTCCAAAATCCTTACTATACACTGTACATTTTTTTCGGTGAAAAATTCGATGTCGTCGGATCCACTCCAGTCTTTGGATTTCGTTAATACACATCTCAACACATAACCACAGGTGCGCACAGGTCGTAGGTACGCCTAGTTGGGCTGCTGTGGCAGTTGGAAGATGAGCCATGGAAAGGCTCCAAAGTCCTTACTATACACTGTACATTTTTTTAGGTGAAAAATTCGATGTCGTCGGATCCACTCCAGTCTTTGGATTTCGTTAATACACATCTCAACACATAACCACAGGTGCGCACAGGTCGTAGGTACGCCTAGTTGGGCCGCTGTGGCAGTTGGAAGATGAGCCATGGAAAGGCTCCAAAATCCTTACTGTACACTGTACATTTTTTTAGGTGAAAAATTCGATGTCGTCGGATCCACTCCAGTCTTTGGATTTCGTTAATACACATCTCAACACATAACCACAGGTGCGCACAGGTCGTAGGTACGCCTAGTTGGGCCGCTGTGGCAGTTGGAAGATGAGCCATGGAAAGGCTCCAAAGTCCTTACTATACACTGTACATTTTTTTAGGTGAAAAATTCGATGTCGTCGGATCCACTCCAGTCTTTGGATTTCGTTAATACACATCTCAACACATAACCACAGGTGCGCACAGGTCGTAGGTACGCCTAGTTGGGCCGCTGTGGCAGTTGGAAGATGAGCCATGGAAAGGCTCCAAAATCCTTACTGTACACTGTACATTTTTTTAGGTGAAAAATTCGATGTCGTCGGATCCACTCCAGTCTTTGGATTTCGTTAATACACATCTCAACACATAACCACAGGTGCGCACAGGTCGTAGGTACGCCTAGTTGGGCCGCTGTGGCAGTTGGAAGATGAGCCAAGAAAAGGCTCCAAAATCCTTACTATACACTGTACATTTTTTTAGGTGAAAAATTCGATGTCGTCGGATCCACTCCAGTCTTTAGATTTCGTTAATACACATCTCAACACATAACCACAGGTGCGCACAGGTCGTAGGTACGCCTAGTTGGGCCGCTGTGGCAGTTGGAAGATGAGCCATGAAAAGGCTCCAAAATCCTTACACTGTACATTTTTTTAGGTGAAAAATTCGATGTCGTCGGATCCACTCCAGTCTTTGGATATCTTTAATACACATCTCAACACATAACCACAGGTGCGCACAGGTCGTAGGTACGCCTAGTTGGGCTGCTGTGGCAGTTGGAAGATGAGCCATGGAAAGGCTCCAAAATTCTTACTGTACACTGTACATTTTTTTAGGTGAAAAATTCGATGTCGTCGGATCCACTCCAGTCTTTGGATTTCGTTAATACACATCTCAACACATAACCACAGGTGCGCACAGGTCGTAGGTACGCCTAGTTGGGCCGCTGTGGCAGTTGGAAAATGAGCCATGGAAAGGCTCCAAAATCCTTACTATACACTGTACATTTTTTTAGGTGAAAAATTCGATGTCGTCGGATCCACTCCAGTCTTTGGATTTCGTTAATACACATCTCAACACATAACCACAGGTGCGCACAGGTCGTAGGTATGCGTAGTGGGGCCGCTGTGGCAGTTGGAAGATGAGCCATGGAAAGGCTCCAAAGTCCTTACTATACACTGTACATTTTTTTAGGTGAAAAATTCGATGTCGTCGGATTCACTCCAGTCTTTGGATTTCGTTAATACACATCTCAACACATAACCACAGGTGCGCACAGGTCGTAGGTATGCCTAGTGGGGCCGCTGTGGCAGTTGGAAGATGAGCCATGGAAAGGCTCCAAAATCCTTACTATACACTGTACATTTTTTTAGGTGAAAAATTCGATGTCGTCGGATCCACTCCAGTCTTTGGATTTCGTTATTACACATTTCAACACATAAAAACAGGTGCGCACAGGTCGTAGGTACGTCTAGTTGGGCTGCTGTGGCAGTTGGAAGATGAGCCATGGAAAGGCTCCAAAATCCTTACTATACACTGTACATTTTTTTAGGTGAAAAATTCGATGTCTTCGGATCCACTCCAGTCTTTGGATTTCGTTAATACACACCTCAACACATAACCACAGGTGCGCACAGGTCGTAGGTACGCCTAGTTGGGCCGCTGTGGCAGTTGGAAGATGGGCCAAGAAAAGGCTCCAAAATCCTTACTATACACTGTACATTCTTTTAGGTGAAAAATTCGATGTCGTCGGATCCACTCCAGTCTTTGGATTTCGTTAATACACATCTCAACACATAACCACAGGTGCGCACAGGTCGTAGGTACGCCTAGTTGGGCCGCTGTGGCAGTTGGAAGATGAGCCATGAAAAGGCTCCAAAATCCTTACACTGTACATTTTTTTAGGTGAAAAATTCGATGTCGTCGGATCCACTCCAGTCTTTGGATATCTTTAATACACATCTCAACACATAACCACAAGTGCGCACAGGTCGTAGGTACGCCTAGTTGGGCTGCTGTGGCAGTTGGAAGATGAGCCATGGAAAGGCTCCAAAATCCTTACTATACACTGTACATTTTTTTAGGTGAAAAATTCGATGTCGTCGGATCCACTCCAGTCTTTGGATTTCGTTAATACACATTTCAACACATAAAAACAGGTGCACACAGGTCGTAGGTACGCCTAGTTGGGCTGCTGTGGCAGTTGGAAGATGAGCCATGGAAAGGCTCCAAAATCCTTACTATACACTGTACATTTTTTTAGGTGAAAAATTCGATGTCGTCGGATCCACTCCAGTCTTTGGATTTCGTTAATACACATCTCAACACATAACCACAGGTGCGCACAGGTCGTAGGTACGCCTAGTTGGGCTGCTGTGGCAGTTGGAAGATGAGCCATGGAAAGGCTCCAAAATCCTTACTGTACACTGTACATTTTTTTAGGTGAAAAATTCGATGTCGTCGGATCCACTCCAGTCTTTGGATTTCGTTAATACACATCTCAACACATAACCACAGGTGCGCACAGGTCGTAGGTACGCCTAGTTGGGCCGCTGTGGCAGTTGGAAGATGAGCCATGGAAAGGCTCCAAAATCCTTACTATACACTGTACATTTTTTTAGGTGAAAAATTCGATGTCGTCGGATCCACTCCAGTCTTTGGATTTCGTTAATACACATCTCAACACATAACCACAGGTGCGCACAGGTCGTAGGTATGCCTAGTGGGGCCGCTGTGGCAGTTGGAAGATGAGCCATGGAAAGGCTCCAAAGTCCTTACTATACACTGTACATTTTTTTAGGTGAAAAATTCGATGTCGTCGGATTCACTCCAGTCTTTGGATTTCGTTAATACACATCTCAACACATAACCACAGGTGCGCACAGGTCGTAGGTATGCCTAGTGGGGCCGCTGTGGCAGTTGGAAGATGAGCCATGGAAAGGCTCCAAAGTCCTTACTATACACTGTACATTTTTTTAGGTGAAAAATTCGATGTCGTCGGATCCACTCCAGTCTTTGGATTTCGTTAATACACATCTCAACACATAACCACAGGTGCGCACAGGTCGTAGGTATGCCTAGTGGGGCCGCTGTGGCAGTTGGAAGATGAGCCATGGAAAGGCTCCAAAGTCCTTACTATACACTGTACATTTTTTTAGGTGAAAAATTCGATGTCGTCGGATCCACTCCAGTCTTTGGATTTCGTTAATACACATTTCAACACATAAAAACAGGTGCACACAGGTCGTAGGTACGCCTAGTTGGGCCGCTGTGGCAGTTGGAAGATGAGCCATGGAAAGGCTCCAAAATCCTTACTATACACTGTACATTTTTTTCGGTGAAAAATTCGATGTCGTCGGATCCACTCCAGTCTTTGGATTTCGTTAATACACATCCCAACACATAACCACAGGTGCGCACAGGTCGTAGGTACGACTAGTTGGGCCGCTGCGGCAGTTGGAAGATGAGCCATGAAAAGGCTCCAAAATCCTTACTATACACTGTACATTTTTTTAGGTGAAAAATTCGATGTCGTCGGATCCACTCCAGTCTTTGGATTTCGTTAATACACATCTCAACACATAACCACAGTTGGGCCGCTGTGGCAGTTGGAAGATGAGCCATGGAAAGGCTCCAAAGTCCTTACTATACACTGTACATTTTTTTAGGTGAAAAATTCGATGTCGTCGGATCCACTCCAGTCTTTGGATTTCGTTAATACACATCTCAACACATAACCACAGGTGCGCACAGGTCGTAGGTATGCCTAGTGGGGCCGCTGTGGCAGGTGGAAGATGAGCCATGGAAAGGCTCCAAAGTCCTTACTATACACTGTACATTTTTTTAGGTGAAAAATTCGATGTCGTCGGATCCACTCCAGTCTTTGGATTTCGTTAATACACATTTCAACACATAAAAACAGGTGCGCACAGGTCGTAGGTACGCCTAGTTGGGCTGCTGTGGCAGTTGGAAGATGAGCCATGGAAAGGCTCCAAAATCCTTACTATACACTGTACATTTTTTTAGGTGAAAAATTCGATGTCGTCGGATCCACTCCAGTCTTTGGATTTCGTTAATACACATTTCAACACATAAAAACAGGTGCACACAGGTCGTAGGTACGCCTAGTTGGGCCGCTGTGGCAGTTGGAAGATGAGCCATGGAAAGGCTCCAAAATCCTTACTATACACTGTACATTTTTTTCGGTGAAAAATTCGATGTCGTCGGATCCACTCCAGTCTTTGGATTTCGTTAATACACATCCCAACACATAACCACAGGTGCGCACAGGTCGTAGGTACGACTAGTTGGGCCGCTGCGGCAGTTGGAAGATGAGCCATGAAAAGGCTCCAAAATCCTTACTATACACTGTACATTTTTTTAGGTGAAAAATTCGATGTCGTCGGATCCACTCCAGTCTTTGGATTTCGTTAATACACATCTCAACACATAACCACAGTTGGGCCGCTGTGGCAGTTGGAAGATGAGCCATGGAAAGGCTCCAAAATCCTTACTGTACACTTTACATTTTTTTAGGTGAAAAATTCGATGTCGTCGGATCCACTGCAGTCTTTGGATTTCGTTAATACACATCTCAACACATAACCACAGGTGCGCACAGGTCGTAGGTACGCCTAGTTGGGCTGCTGTGGCAGTTGGAAGATGAGCCATGGAAAGGCTCCAAAATCCTTACTGTACACTGTACATTTTTTTAGGTGAAAAATTCGATGTCGTCGGATCCACTCCAGTCTTTGGATTTCGTTAATACACATCTCAACACATAACCACAGGTGCGCACAGGTCGTAGGTACGCCTAGTTGGGCTGCTGTGGCAGTTGGAAGATGAGCCATGGAGAGGCTCCAAAATCCTTACTAACACTGTACTTTTTTTTAGGAGAAAAATTCGATGTCGTCGGATCCACTCCAGTCTTTGGATTTCGTTAATACACATCTCAACACATAACCACAGGTGCGCATAGGTCGTAGGTACGCCTAGTTGGGCCGCTGTGGTAGTTGGAAGATGAGCCATGGAAAGGCTCCAAAAGCCTTACTATACACTGTACATTTTTTTAGGTGAAAAATTCGATGTCGTCGGATCCACTCCAGTCTTTGGATTTCGTTAATACACATCTCAACACATAACCACAGGTTGGCACAGGTCGTAGGTACGCCTAGTTGGGCCGCTGCGGCAGTTGGAAGATGAGCCTTGGAAAGGCTCCAAAATCCTTACTATACACTGTACATTTATTTAGGTGAAAAATTCGATGTCTTCGGATCCACTCCAGTCTTTGGATTTCGTTAATACACATCTCAACACATAACCACAGGTGCGCACAGGTCGAAGGTACGCCTAGTTGGGCTGCTGTGGCAGTTGGAAGATGAGCCATGGAAAGGCTCCAAAGTCCTTACTATACACAGTACATTTTTTTAGGTGAAAAATTCGATGTCGTCGGATCCACTCCAGTCTTTGGATTTCGTTAATACACATCTCAACACATAACCACAGGTGCGCACAGGTCGTAGGTACGCCTAGTTCGGCCGCTGCGGCAGTTGGAAGATGAGCCTTGGAAAGGCTCCAAAATCCTTACTATACACTGTACATTTTTTTAGGTGAAAAATTCGATGTCGTCGGATCCACTCCAGTCTTTGGATTTCGTTAATACACATCTCAACACATAACCACAGGTGCGCATAGGTCGTAGGTACGCCTAGTTGGGCCGCTGTGGTAGTTGGAAGATGAGCCATGGAAAGGCTCCAAAAGCCTTACTATACACTGTACATTTTTTTAGGTGAAAAATTCGATGTCGTCGGATCCACTCCAGTCTTTGGATTTCGTTAATACACATCTCAACACATAACCACAGGTGCGCACAGGTCGTAGGTACGCCTAGTTGGGCCGCTGTGGCAGTTGGAAGATGAGCCATTGAAAGGCTCCAAAATCCTTACTGTACACTGTACATTTTTTTAGGTGAAAAATTCGATGTCGTCGGATCCACTCCAGTCTTTGGATTTCGTTAATACACATCTCAACACATAACCACAGGTGCGCACAGGTCGTAGGTACGCCTAGTTGGGCTGCTGTGGCAGTTGGAAGATGAGCCATGGAGAGGCTCCAAAATCCTTACTAACACTGTACTTTTTTTTAGGTGAAAAATTCGATGTCGTCGGATCCAGTCCAGTCTTTGGATTTCGTTAATACACATCTCAACACATAACCACAGGTGCGCACATGGCATAGGTACGCCTAGTTGGGCCGCTGCGGCAGTTGGAAGATGAGCCTTGGAAAGGCTCCAAAATCCTTACTATACACTGTACATTTTTTTAGGAGAAAAATTCGATGTCGTCGGATCCACTCCAGTCTTTGGATTTCGTTAATACACATCTCAACACATAACCACAGGTGCGCATAGGTCGTAGGTACGCCTAGTTGGGCCGCTGTGGTAGTTGGAAGATGAGCCATGGAAAGGCTCCAAAAGCCTTACTATACACTGTACATTTTTTTAGGTGAAAAATTCGATGTCGTCGGATCCACTCCAGTCTTTGGATTTCGTTAATACACATCTCAACACATAACCACAGGTTGGCACAGGTCGTAGGTACGCCTAGTTGGGCCGCTGCGGCAGTTGGAAGATGAGCCTTGGAAAGGCTCAAAATCCTTACTATACACTGTACATTTATTTAGGTGAAAAATTCGATGACTTCGGATCCACTCCAGTCTTTGGATTTCGTTAATACACATCTCAACACATAACCACAGGTGCGCACAGGTCGTAGGTACGCCTAGTTGGGCCGCTGTGGCAGTTGGAAGATGAGCCATGAAAAGGATCCAAAATCCTTACTATACACTGTACATTTTTTTAGGTGAAAAATTCGATGTCGTCGGATCCACTCCAGTCTTTGGATTTCGTTAATACACATCTCAACACATAACCACAGGTGCGCACAGGTCGTAGGTACGCCTAGTTGGGCCGCTGTGGCAGTTGGAAGATGAGCCATGGAAAGGCTCCAAAATCCTTACTGTACACTGTACATTTTTTTAGGTGAAAAATTCGATGTCGTCGGATCCACTCCAGTCTTTGGATTTCGTTAATACACATCTCAACACATAACCACAGGTGCGCACAGGTCGTAGGTACGCCTAGTTGGGCCGCTGTGGCAGTTGGAAGATGAGCCATGGAAAGGCTCCAAAATCCTTACTATACACTGTAAATTTTTTTTATTTGAAAAATTCGATGTCGTCGGATCCACTCCAGTCTTTGGATTTCGTTAATACACATCTCAACACATAACCACAGGTGCGCACAGGTCGTAGGTACGCCTAGTGGGGCCGCTGTGGCAGTTGGAAGATGAGCCAAGAAAAGGCTCCAAAATCCTTACTATACACTGTACATTTTTTTAGGTGAAAAATTCGATGTCGTCGGATCCACTCCAGTCTTTGGATTTCGTTAATACACATCTCAACACATAACCACAGGTGCGCACAGGTCGTAGGTACGCCTAGTTGGGCCGCTGTGGCAGTTGGAAGATGAGCCATGGAAAGGCTCCAAAATCCTTACTGTACACTGTACATTTTTTTAGGTGAAAAATTCGATGTCGTCGGATCCACTCCAGTCTTTGGATTTCGTTAATACACATCTCAACACATAACCACAGGTGCGCACAGGTCGTAGGTATGCCTAGTGGGGCCGCTGTGGCAGTTGGAAGATGAGCCAAGAAAAGGCTCCAAAATCCTTACTATACACTGTACATTTTTTTAGGTGAAAAATTCGATGTCGTCGGATCCACTCCAGTCTTTGGATTTCGTTAATACACATCTCAACACATAACCACAGGTGCGCACAGGTCGTAGGTACGCCTAGTTGGGCCGCTGTGGCAGTTGGAAGATGAGCCATGGAAAGGCTCCAAAATCCTTACTGTACACTGTACATTTTTTTAGGTGAAAAATTCGATGTCGTCGGATCCACTCCAGTCTTTGGATTTCGTTAATACACATCTCAACACATAACCACAGGTGCGCACAGGTCGTAGGTATGCCTAGTGGGGCCGCTGTGGCAGTTGGAAGATGAGCCAAGAAAAGGCTCCAAAATCCTTACTATACACTGTACATTTTTTTAGGTGAAAAATTCGATGTCGTCGGATCCACTCCAGTCTTTGGATTTCGTTAATACACATCTCAACACATAACCACAGGTGCGCACAGGTCGTAGGTACGCCTAGTTGGGCCGCTGTGGCAGTTGGAAGATGAGCCATGGAAAGGCTCCAAAATCCTTACTGTACACTGTACATTTTTTTAGGTGAAAAATTCGATGTCGTCGGATCCACTCCAGTCTTTGGATTTCGTTAATACACATCTCAACACATAACCACAGGTGCGCACAGGTCGTAGGTACGCCTAGTTGGGCCGCTGTGGCAGTTGGAAGATGAGCCAAGAAAAGGCTCCAAAATCCTTACTATACACTGTACATTTTTTTAGGTGAAAAATTCGATGTCGTCGGATCCACTCCAGTCTTTGGATTTCGTTAATACACATCTCAACACATAACCACAGGTGCGCACAGGTCGTAGGTACGCCTAGTTGGGCCGCTGTGGCAGTTGGAAGATGAGCCATGAAAAGGCTCCAAAATCCTTACACTGTACATTTTTTTAGGTGAAAAATTCGATGTCGTCGGATCCACTCCAGTCTTTGGATATCTTTAATACACATCTCAACACATAACCACAAGTGCGCACAGGTCGTAGGTACGCCTAGTTGGGCTGCTGTGGCAGTTGGAAGATGAGCCATGGAAAGGCTCCAAAATCCTTACTATACACTGTACATTTTTTTAGGTGAAAAATTCGATGTCGTCGGATCCACTCCAGTCTTTGGATTTCGTTAATACACATTTCAACACATAACCACAGGTGCGCACAGGTCGTAGGTACGCCTAGTTGGGCTGCTGTGGCAGTTGGAAGATGAGCCATGGAAAGGCTCCAAAATCCTTACTGTACACTGTACATTTTTTTAGGTGAAAAATTCGATGTCGTCGGATCCACTCCAGTCTTTGGATTTCGTTAATACACATCTCAACACATAACCACAGGTGCGCACAGGTCGTAGGTACGCCTAGTTGGGCCGCTGTGGCAGTTGGAAGATGAGCCATGGAAAGGCTCCAAAATCCTTACTATACACTGTACATTTTTTTAGGTGAAAAATTCGATGTCGTCGGATCCACTCCAGTCTTTGGATTTCGTTAATACACATCTCAACACATAACCACAGGTGCGCACAGGTCGTAGGTATGCCTAGCGGGGCCGCTGTGGCAGTTGGAAGATGAGCCATGGAAAGGCTCCAAAGTCCTTACTATACACTGTACATTTTTTTAGGTGAAAAATTCGATGTCGTCGGATTCACTCCAGTCTTTGGATTTCGTTAATACACATCTCAACACATAACCACAGGTGCGCACAGGTCGTAGGTATGCCTAGTGGGGCCGCTGTGGCAGTTGGAAGATGAGCCATGGAAAGGCTCCAAAGTCCTTACTATACACTGTACATTTTTTTAGGTGAAAAATTCGATGTCGTCGGATCCACTCCAGTCTTTGGATTTCGTTAATACACATTTCAACACATAAAAACAGGTGCGCACAGGTCGTAGGTACGCCTAGTTGGGCTGCTGTGGCAGTTGGAAGATGAGCCATGGAAAGGCTCCAAAATCCTTACTATACACTGTACATTTTTTTAGGTGAAAAATTCGATGTCGTCGGATCCACTCCAGTCTTTGGATTTCGTTATTACACATTTCAACACATAAAAACAGGTGCGCACAGGTCGTAGGTACGCCTAGTTGGGCTGCTGTGGCAGTTGGAAGATGAGCCATGGAAAGGCTCCAAAATCCTTACTATACACTGTACATTTTTTTAGGTGAAAAATTCGATGTCGTCGGATCCACTCCAGTCTTTGGATTTCGTTAATACACATCTCAACACATAACCACAGGTGCGCACAGGTCGTAGGTATGCCTAGTGGGGCCGCTGTGGCAGTTGGAAGATGAGCCATGGAAAGGCTCCAAAGTCCTTACTATACACTGTACATTTTTTTAGGTGAAAAATTCGATGTCGTCGGATCCACTCCAGTCTTTGGATTTCGTTAATACACATTTCAACACATAAAAACAGGTGCGCACAGGTCGTAGGTACGCCTAGTTGGGCTGCTGTGGCAGTTGGAAGATGAGCCATGGAAAGGCTCCAAAGTCCTTACTATACACTGTACATTTTTTTAGGTGAAAAATTCGATGTCGTCGGATCCACTCCAGTCTTTGGATTTCGTTAATACACATCTCAACACATAACCACAGGTGCGCACAGGTCGTAGGTACGCCTAGTTGGGCCGCTGTGGCAGTTGGAAGATGAGCCATGGAAAGGCTCCAAAATCCTTACTGTACACTGTACATTTTTTTAGGTGAAAAATTCGATGTCGTCGGATCCACTCCAGTCTTTGGATTTCGTTAATACACATCTCAACACATAACCACAGGTGCGCACAGGTCGTAGGTACGCCTAGTTGGGCCGCTGTGGCAGTTGGAAGATGAGCCAAGAAAAGGCTCCAAAATCCTTACTATACACTGTACATTTTTTTAGGTGAAAAATTCGATGTCGTCGGATCCACTCCAGTCTTTGGATTTCGTTAATACACATCTCAACACATAACCACAGGTGCGCACAGGTCGTAGGTACGCCTAGTTGGGCCGCTGTGGCAGTTGGAAGATGAGCCATGAAAAGGCTCCAAAATCCTTACACTGTACATTTTTTTAGGTGAAAAATTCGATGTCGTCGGATCCACTCCAGTCTTTGGATATCTTTAATACACATCTCAACACATAACCACAAGTGCGCACAGGTCGTAGGTACGCCTAGTTGGGCTGCTGTGGCAGTTGGAAGATGAGCCATGGAAAGGCTCCAAAATCCTTACTATACACTGTACATTTTTTTAGGTGAAAAATTCGATGTCGTCGGATCCACTCCAGTCTTTGGATTTCGTTAATACACATTTCAACACATAACCACAGGTGCGCACAGGTCGTAGGTACGCCTAGTTGGGCTGCTGTGGCAGTTGGAAGATGAGCCATGGAAAGGCTCCAAAATCCTTACTGTACACTGTACATTTTTTTAGGTGAAAAATTCGATGTCGTCGGATCCACTCCAGTCTTTGGATTTCGTTAATACACATCTCAACACATAACCACAGGTGCGCACAGGTCGTAGGTACGCCTAGTTGGGCCGCTGTGGCAGTTGGAAGATGAGCCATGGAAAGGCTCCAAAATCCTTACTATACACTGTACATTTTTTTAGGTGAAAAATTCGATGTCGTCGGATCCATTCCAGTCTTTGGATTTCGTTAATACACATCTCAACACATAACCACAGGTGCGCACAGGTCGTAGGTATGCCTAGCGGGGCCGCTGTGGCAGTTGGAAGATGAGCCATGGAAAGGCTCCAAAGTCCTTACTATACACTGTACATTTTTTTAGGTGAAAAATTCGATGTCGTCGGATTCACTCCAGTCTTTGGATTTCGTTAATACACATCTCAACACATAACCACAGGTGCGCACAGGTCGTAGGTATGCCTAGTGGGGCCGCTGTGGCAGTTGGAAGATGAGCCATGGAAAGGCTCCAAAGTCCTTACTATACACTGTACATTTTTTTAGGTGAAAAATTCGATGTCGTCGGATCCACTCCAGTCTTTGGATTTCGTTAATACACATTTCAACACATAAAAACAGGTGCGCACAGGTCGTAGGTACGCCTAGTTGGGCTGCTGTGGCAGTTGGAAGATGAGCCATGGAAAGGCTCCAAAATCCTTACTATACACTGTACATTTTTTTAGGTGAAAAATTCGATGTCGTCGGATCCACTCCAGTCTTTGGATTTCGTTATTACACATTTCAACACATAAAAACAGGTGCGCACAGGTCGTAGGTACGCCTAGTTGGGCTGCTGTGGCAGTTGGAAGATGAGCCATGGAAAGGCTCCAAAATCCTTACTATACACTGTACATTTTTTTAGGTGAAAAATTCGATGTCGTCGGATCCACTCCAGTCTTTGGATTTCGTTAATACACATCTCAACACATAACCACAGGTGCGCACAGGTCGTAGGTACGCCTAGTTGGGCCGCTGTGGCAGTTGGAAGATGAGCCATGGAAAGGCTCCAAAATCCTTACTATACACTGTACATTTTTTTAGGTGAAAAATTCGATGTCGTCGGATCCACTCCAGTCTTTGGATTTCGTTAATACACATCTCAACACATAACCACAGGTGCGCACAGGTCGTAGGTATGCCTAGTGGGGCCGCTGTGGCAGTTGGAAGATGAGCCATGGAAAGGCTCCAAAGTCCTTACTATACACTGTACATTTTTTTAGGTGAAAAATTCGATGTCGTCGGATTCACTCCAGTCTTTGGATTTCGTTAATACACATCTCAACACATAACCACAGGTGCGCACAGGTCGTAGGTATGCCTAGTGGGGCCGCTGTGGCAGTTGGAAGATGAGCCATGGAAAGGCTCCAAAGTCCTTACTATACACTGTACATTTTTTTAGGTGAAAAATTCGATGTCGTCGGATCCACTCCAGTCTTTGGATTTCGTTAATACACATTTCAACACATAAAAACAGGTGCGCACAGGTCGTAGGTACGCCTAGTTGGGCTGCTGTGGCAGTTGGAAGATGAGCCATGGAAAGGCTCCAAAATCCTTACTATACACTGTACATTTTTTTAGGTGAAAAATTCGATGTCGTCGGATCCACTCCAGTCTTTGGATTTCGTTATTACACATTTCAACACATAAAAACAGGTGCGCACAGGTCGTAGGTACGTCTAGTTGGGCTGCTGTGGCAGTTGGAAGATGAGCCATGGAAAGGCTCCAAAATCCTTACTATACACTGTACATTTTTTTAGGTGAAAAATTCGATGTCTTCGGATCCACTCCAGTCTTTGGATTTCGTTAATACACACCTCAACACATAACCACAGGTGCGCACAGGTCGTAGGTACGCCTAGTTGGGCCGCTGTGGCAGTTGGAAGATGAGCCAAGAAAAGGCTCCAAAATCCTTACTATACACTGTACATTGATTTACGTGAAAAATTCGATGTCGTCGGATCCATTCCAGTCTTTGGATTTCGTTAATACACATCCCAACACATAACCACAGGTGCGCACAGGTCGTAGGTACGACTAGTTGGGCCGCTGCGGCAGTTGGAAGATGAGCCATGAAAAGGCTCCAAAATCCTTACTATACACTGTACATTTTTTTAGGTGAAAAATTCGATGTCGTCGGATCCACTCCAGTCTTTGGATTTCGTTAATACACATCTCAACACATAACCACAGTTGGGCTGCTGTGGCAGTTGGAAGATGAGCCATGGAAAGGCTCCAAAATCCTTACTATACACTGTACATTTTTTTAGGTGAAAAATTCGATGTCGTCGGATCCACTCCAGTCTTTGGATTTCGTTATTACACATTTCAACACATAAAAACAGGTGTGCACAGGTCGTAGGTACGTCTAGTTGGGCTGCTGTGGCAGTTGGAAGATGAGCCATGGAAAGGCTCCAAAATCCTTACTATACACTGTACATTTTTTTAGGTGAAAAATTCGATGTCTTCGGATCCACTCCAGTCTTTGGATTTCGTTAATACACACCTCAACACATAACCACAGGTGCGCACAGGTCGTAGGTACGCCTAGTTGGGCCGCTGTGGCAGTTGGAAGATGAGCCAAGAAAAGGCTCCAAAATCCTTACTATACACTGTACATTGATTTACGTGAAAAATTCGATGTCGTCGGATCCATTCCAGTCTTTGGATTTCGTTAATACACATCCCAACACATAACCACAGGTGCGCACAGGTCGTAGGTACGCCTAGTTGGGCTGCTGTGGCAGTTGGAAGATGAGCCATGGAAAGGCTCCAAAATCCTTACTGTACACTGTACATTTTTTTAGGTGAAAAATTCGATGTCGTCGGATCCACTCCAGTCTTTGGATTTCGTTAATACACATCTCAACACATAACCACAGGTGCGCACAGGTCGTAGGTACGCCTAGTTGGGCCGCTGTGGCAGTTGGAAGATGAGCCATGGAAAGGCTCCAAAATCCTTACTATACACTGTACATTTTTTTAGGTGAAAAATTCGATGTCGTCGGATCCACTCCAGTCTTTGGATTTCGTTAATACACACCTCAACACATAACCACAGGTGCGCACAGGTCGTAGGTACGCCTAGTTGGGCCGCTGTGGCAGTTGGAAGATGAGCCAAGAAAAGGCTCCAAAATCCTTACTATACACTGTACATTGATTTACGTGAAAAATTCGATGTCGTCGGATCCATTCCAGTCTTTGGATTTCGTTAATACACATCCCAACACATAACCACAGGTGCGCACAGGTCGTAGGTACGACTAGTTGGGCCGCTGCGGCAGTTGGAAGATGAGCCATGGAAAGGCTCCAAAATCCTTACTATACACTGTACATTTTTTTAGGTGAAAAATTCGATGTCTTCGGATCCACTCCAGTCTTTGGATTTCGTTAATACACACCTCAACACATAACCACAGGTGCGCACAGGTCGTAGGTACGCCTAGTTGGGCCGCTGTGGCAGTTGGAAGATGAGCCAAGAAAAGGCTCCAAAATCCTTACTATACACTGTACATTGATTTACGTGAAAAATTCGATGTCGTCGGATCCATTCCAGTCTTTGGATTTCGTTAATACACATCCCAACACATAACCACAGGTGCGCACAGGTCGTAGGTACGACTAGTTGGGCCGCTGCGGCAGTTGGAAGATGAGCCATGAAAAGGCTCCAAAATCCTTACTATACACTGTACATTTTTTTAGGTGAAAAATTCGATGTCGTCGGATCCACTCCAGTCTTTGGATTTCGTTAATACACATCTCAACACATAACCACAGTTGGGCTGCTGTGGCAGTTGGAAGATGAGCCATGGAAAGGCTCCAAAATCCTTACTATACACTGTACATTTTTTTAGGTGAAAAATTCGATGTCGTCGGATCCACTCCAGTCTTTGGATTTCGTTATTACACATTTCAACACATAAAAACAGGTGTGCACAGGTCGTAGGTACGTCTAGTTGGGCTGCTGTGGCAGTTGGAAGATGAGCCATGGAAAGGCTCCAAAATCCTTACTATACACTGTACATTTTTTTAGGTGAAAAATTCGATGTCTTCGGATCCACTCCAGTCTTTGGATTTCGTTAATACACACCTCAACACATAACCACAGGTGCGCACAGGTCGTAGGTACGCCTAGTTGGGCCGCTGTGGCAGTTGGAAGATGAGCCAAGAAAAGGCTCCAAAATCCTTACTATACACTGTACATTGATTTACGTGAAAAATTCGATGTCGTCGGATCCACTCCAGTCTTTGGATTTCGTTAATACACATCTCAACACATAACCACAGTTGGGCCGCTGTGGCAGTTGGAAGATGAGCCATGGAAAGGCTCCAAAATCCTTGCTATACACTGTACATTTTTTTAGGTGAAAAATTCGATGTCGTCGGATCCACTCCAGTCTTTGGATTTCGTTAATACACATTTCAACACATAACCACAGGTGCGCACAGGTCGTAGGTACGCCTAGTTGGGCTGCTGTGGCAGTTGGAAGATGAGCCATGGAAAGGCTCCAAAATCCTTACTGTACACTGTACATTTTTTTAGGTGAAAAATTCGATGTCGTCGGATCCACTCCAGTCTTTGGATTTCGTTAATACACATCTCAACACATAACCACAGGTGCGCACAGGTCGTAGGTACGCCTAGTTGGGCCGCTGTGGCAGTTGGAAGATGAGCCATGGAAAGGCTCCAAAATCCTTACTATACACTGTACATTTTTTTAGGTGAAAAATTCGATGTCGTCGGATCCACTCCAGTCTTTGGATTTCGTTAATACACACCTCAACACATAACCACAGGTGCGCACAGGTCGTAGGTACGCCTAGTTGGGCCGCTGTGGCAGTTGGAAGATGAGCCAAGAAAAGGCTCCAAAATCCTTACTATACACTGTACATTGATTTAGGTGAAAAATTCGATGTCGTCGGATCCATTCCAGTCTTTGGATTTCGTTAATACACATCCCAACACATAACCACAGGTGCGCACAGGTCGTAGGTACGACTAGTTGGGCCGCTGCGGCAGTTGGAAGATGAGCCATGAAAAGGCTCCAAAATCCTTACTATACACTGTACATTTTTTTAGGTGAAAAATTCGATGTCGTCGGATCCACTCCAGTCTTTGGATTTCGTTAATACACATCTCAACACATAACCACAGTTGGGCCGCTGTGGCAGTTGGAAGATGAGCCATGGAAAGGCTCCAAAATCCTTACTGTACACTTTACATTTTTTTAGGTGAAAAATTCGATGTCGTCGGATCCACTGCAGTCTTTGGATTTCGTTAATACACATCTCAACACATAACCACAGGTGCGCACAGGTCGTAGGTACGCCTAGTTGGGCTGCTGTGGCAGTTGGAAGATGAGCCATGGAAAGGCTCCAAAATCCTTACTATACACTGTACATTTTTTAGGTGAAAAATTCGATGTCGTCGGATCCACTCCAGTCTTTGGATTTCGTTAATACACATCTCAACAAATAACCACAGGTGCGCACAGGTCGTAGGTACGCCTAGTTGGGCCGCTGTGGCAGTTGGAAGATGAGCCATTGAAAGGCTCCAAAATCCTTACTATACACTGTACATTTATTTAGGTGAAAATTTCGATGTCTTCGGATCCACTCCAGTCTTTTGATTTCGTTAATACACATCTCAACACATAACCACAGGTGCGCACAGGTCGTAGGTACGCCTAGTTGGGCCGCTGTGGCAGTTGGAAGATGAGCCATGAAAAGGATCCAAAATCCTTACTATACACTGTACATTTTTTTAGGTGAAAAATTCGATGTCGTCGGATCCACTCCAGTCTTTGGATTTCGTTAATACACATCTCAACACATAACCACAGGTGCGCACAGGTCGTAGGTACGCCTAGTTGGGCTGCTGTGGCAGTTGGAAGATGAGCCATGGAAAGGCTCCAAAATCCTTACTATACACTGTACATTTTTTTAGGTGAAAAATTCGATGTCGTCGGATCCACTCCAGTCTTTGGATTTCGTTAATACACATCTCAACACATAACCACAGGTGCGCACAGGTCGTAGGTACGCCTAGTTGGGCTGCTGTGGCAGTTGGAAGATGAGCCATGGAAAGGCTCCAAAATCCTTACTATACACTGTACATTTTTTTAGGTTAAAAATTCGATGTCGTCGGATCCACTCCAGTCTTTGGATTTCGTTAATACACATCTCAACACACAACCACAGGCGCGCACAGGTCGTAGGTACGCCTAGTTGGGCCGCTGTGGCAGTTGGAAGATGAGCCATGGAAAGGCTCCACAATCCTTTCTATACACTGTACATTTATTTAGGTGAAAAATTCGATGTCTTCGGATCCACTCCAGTCTTTGGATTTCGTTAATACACATCTCAACACATAACCACAGGTGCGCACAGGTCGTAGGTACGCCTAGTTGGGCCGCTGTGGCAGTTAGAAGATGAGCCCTGGAAAGGCTCCAAAATCCTTACTATACACTGTACATTTTTTTAGGTGAAAAATTCGATATCGTCGGATCCACTCCAGTCTTTGGATTTCGTTAATACACATCTCAACACATAACCACAGGTGCGCACAGGTCGTAGGTACGCCTAGTTGGGCCGCTGCGGCAGTTGGAAGATGAGCCATGGAAAGGCTCCAAAATCCTTACTATACACTGTACATTTTTTTAGGTGAAAAATTCGATGTCGTCGGATCCACTCCAGTCTTTGGATTTCGTTAATACACATCTCAACACATAACCACATGTGCGCACAGGTCGTAGGTACGCCTAGTTGGGCCGCTGTGGCAGTTGGAAGATGAGCCATGAAAAGGCTTCAAAATCCTTACACTGTACATTTTTTTAGGTGAAATATTCGATGTCGTCGGATCCACTCCAGTCTTTGGATTTCTTTAATACACATCTCAACACATAACCACAGGTGCGCACAGGTCGTAGGTACGCCTAGTTGGGCTGCTGTGGCAGTTGGAAGATGAGCCATGGAAAGGCTCCAAAATCCTTACTATACACTGTACATTTTTTTAGGTGAAAAATTCGATGTCGTCGGATCCACTCCAGTCTTTGGATTTCGTTAATACACATCTCAACACATAACCACAGGTGCGCACAGGTCGTAGGTACGCCTAGTTGGGCTGCTGTGGCAGTTGGAAGATGAGCCATGGAAAGGCTCCAAAATCCTTACTATACACTGTACATTTTTTTAGGTGAAAAATTCGATGTCGTCGGATCCACTCCAGTCTTTGGATTTCGTTAATACACATCTCAACACATAACCACAGGTGCGCACAGGTCGTAGGTACGCCTAGTTGGGCCGCTGTGGCAGTTGGAAGATGAGCCCTGGAAAGGCTCCAAAATCCTTACTATACACTGTACATTTTTTTAGGTGAAAAATTCGATGTCGTCGGATCCACTCCAGTCTTTGGATTTCGTTAATACACATCTCAACACATAACCACAGGTGCGCACAGGTCGTAGGTACGCCTAGTTGGGCCGCTGTGGCAGTTGGAAGATGAGCCCTGGAAAGGCTCCAAAATCCTTACTATACACTGTACATTTTTTTAGGTGAAAAATTCGATGTCGTCGGATCCACTCCAGTCTTTGGATTTCGTTAATACACATCCCAACACATAACCACAGGTGCGCACAGGTCGTAGGTACGCCTAGTTGGGCCGCTGTGGCAGTTGGAAGATGAGCCATGAAAAGGCTCCAAAATCCTTACTATACACTGTACATTTTTTTAGGTGAAAAATTCGATGTCGTCGGATCCACTCCAGTCTTTGGATTTCGTTAATACACATCTCAACACATAACCACAGTTGGGCCGCTGTGGCAGTTGGAAGATGAGCCATGGAAAGGCTCCAAAATCCTTACTATACACTGTACATTTTTTAGGTGAAAAATTCGATGTCGTCGGATCCACTCCAGTCTTTGGATTTCGTTAATACACATCTCAACACATAACCACAGGTGCGCACAGGTCGTAGGTACGCCTAGTTGGGCCGCTGCGGCAGTTGGAAGATGAGCCTTGGAAAGGCTCCAAAATCCTTACTATACACTGTACATTTTTTTAGGTGAAAAATTCGATGTCGTCGGATCCACTCCAGTCTTTGGATTTCGTTAATACACATCCCAACACATAACCACAGGTGCGCACAGGTCGTAGGTACGCCTAGTTGGGCCGCTGCGGCAGTTGGAAGATGAGCCACGGAAAGGCTCCAAAATCCTTACTATACACTGTACATTTTTTTAGGTGAAAAATTCGATGTCGTCGGTTCCACTCCAGTCTTTGGATTTCGTTAATACACATCTCAACACATAACCACAGGTGCGCACAGGTCGTAGGTACGCCTAGTTGGGCCGCTGCGGCAGTTGGAAGATGAGCCTTGGAAAGGCTCCAAAATCCTTACTATACACTGTACATTTTTTTAGGTGAAAAATTCGATGTCGTCGGATCCACTCCAGTCTTTGGATTTCGTTAATACACATCTCAACACACAACCACAGGTGCGCACAGGTCGTAGGTACGCCTAGTTGGGCCGCTGCGGCAGTTGGAAGATGAGCCATGGAAAGGCTCCAAAAGCCTTACTACACACTGTACATTTTTTTAGGTGAAAAATTCGATGTCGTCGGATCCACTCCAGTCTTTGGATTTCGTTAATACACATCTCAACACACAACCACAGGTGCGCACAGGTCGTAGGTACGCCTAGTTGGGCCGCTGCGGCAGTTGGAAGATGAGCCATGGAAAGGCTCCAAAATCCTTACTATACACTGTACATTTTTTTAGGTGAAAAATTCGATGTCGTCGGATCCACTCCAGTCTTTGGATTTCGTTAATACACATCTCAACACATAACCACAGGTGCGCACAGGTCGTAGGTACGCCTAGTTGGGCCGCTGCGGCAGTTGGAAGATGAGCCATGGAAAGGCTCCAAAAGCCTTACTATACACTGTGCATTTTTTTAGGTGAAAAATTCGATGTCGTCGGATCCACTCCAGTCTTTGGGTTTCGTTAATACACATCCCAACACATAACCACAGGTGCGCACAGGTCGTAGGTAAGCCTAGTTGGGCCGCTGCGGCAGTTGGAAGATGAGCCATGGAAAGGCTCCAAAATCCTTACTATACACTGTACATTTTTTTAGGTGAAAAATTCGATGTCGTTGGATCCACTTCAGTCTTTGGATTTCGTTAATACACATCTCAACACATAACCACAGGTGCGCACAGGTCGTAGGTACGCCTAGTTGGGCCGCTGTGGCAGTTGGAAGATGAGCCATGGAAAGGCTCCAAAAGCCTTACTATACACTGTACATTTTTTTAGGTGAAAAATTCAATGTCGTCGGATTCACTCCAGTCTTTGGATTTCGTTAATACACATCCCAACACATAACCACAGGTGCGCACAGGTCGTAGGTACGCCTAGTTGGGCCGCTGTGGCAGTTGGAAGATGAGCCATGGAAAGGCTCCAAAATCCTTACTATACACTGTACATTTATTTAGGTGAAAAATTCGATGTCGTCGGATCCACTCCAGTCTTTGGATTTCGTTAATATACATCTCAACACATAACCACAGGTGCGCACAGGTCGTAGGTACGCCTAGTTGGGCCGCTGTGGCAGTTGGAAGATGAGCCATGGAAAGGCTCCAAAATCCTTACTGTACATTTTTTTAGGTGAAAAATTCGATGTCGTCGGATCCACTCCAGTCTTTGGATTTCGTTAATACACATCTCAACACATAACCACAGGTGCGCACAGGTCGTAGGTACGCCTAGTTGGGCCGCTGTGGCAGTTGGAAGATGAGCCATGGAAAGGCTCCAAAATCCTTACTATACACTGTACATTTTTTTAGGTGAAGAATTCGATGTCGTCGGATCCACTCCAGTCTTTGGATTTCGTTAACACACATCTCAACACATAACCACAGGTGCTCACAGGTCGTAGGTACGCCTAGTTGGGCCGCTGTGGCAGTTGGAAGATGAGCCATTGAAAGGCTCCACAATCCTTACTATACACTGTACATTTTTTTAGGTGAAAAATTCGATGTCGTCGGATCCACTGCAGTCTTTGGATTTCGTTAATACACATCTCAACACATAACCACAGGTGCGCACAGGTCGTAGGTACGCCTAGTTGGGCTGCTGTGGCAGTTGGAAGATGAGCCATGAAAAGGCTCCAAAATCCTTACACTGTACATTTTTTTAGGTGAAACATTCGATGTCGTCGGATCCACTCCAGTCTTTGGATTTCGTTAATACACATCTCAACACATAACCACAGGTGCGCACAGGTCGTAGGTACGCCTAGTTGGGCCGCTGTGGCAGTTGGAAAATGAGCCATGAAAAGGCTCCAAAATCCTTACACTGTAAATTTTTTTAGGTGAAAAATTCGATGTCGTCGGATCCACTCCAGTCTTTGGATTTCGTTAATACACATCTCAACACATAACCACAGGTGCGCACAGGTCGTAGGTACGTCTAGTTGGGCTGCTGTGGCAGTTGGAAGATGAGCCATGGAAAGGCTCCAAAATCCTTACTATACACTGTACATTTTTTAGGTGAAAAATTCGATGTCGTCGGATCCACTTCAGTCTTTGGATTTCGTTAATACACATCTCAACACATAACCACAGGTGCGCACAGGTCGTAGGTACGCCTAGTTGGGCCGCTGTGGCAGTTGGAAGATGAGCCATGGAAAGGCTCCAAAAGCCTTACTATACACTGTACATTTTTTTAGGTGAAAAATTCAATGTCGTCGGATTCACTCCAGTCTTTGGATTTCGTTAATACACATCCCAACACATAACCACAGGTGCGCACAGGTCGTAGGTACGCCTAGTTGGGCCGCTGTGGCAGTTGGAAGATGAGCCATGGAAAGGCTCCAAAATCCTTACTATACACTGTACATTTATTTAGGTGAAAAATTCGATGTCGTCGGATCCACTCCAGTCTTTGGATTTCGTTAATATACATCTCAACACATAACCACAGGTGCGCACAGGTCGTAGGTACGCCTAGTTGGGCCGCTGTGGCAGTTGGAAGATGAGCCATTTAAAGGCTCCAAAATCCTTACTGAACATTTTTTTAGGTGAAAAATTCGATGTCGTCGGATCCACTCCAGTCTTTGGATTTCGTTAATACACATCTCAACACATAACCACAGGTGCGCACAGGTCGTAGGTACGCCTAGTTGGGCCGCTGTGGCAGTTGGAAGATGAGCCATTTAAAGGCTCCAAAATCCTTACTATACACTGTACATTTTTTTAGGTGAAGAATTCGATGTCGTCGGATCCACTCCAGTCTTTGGATTTCGTTAATATACATCTCAACACATAACCACAGGTGCGCACAGGTCGTAGGTACGCCTAGTTGGGCCGCTGTGGCAGTTGGAAGATGAGCCATGGAAAGGCTCCAAAATCCTTACTGTACATTTATTTAGGTGAAAAATTCGATGTCGTCGGATCCACTCCAGTCTTTGGATTTCGTTAATATACATCTCAACACATAACCACAGGTGCGCACAGGTCGTAGGTACGCCTAGTTGGGCCGCTGTGGCAGTTGGAAGATGAGCCATGGAAAGGCTCCAAAATCCTTACTGTACATTTTTTTAGGTGAAAAATTCGATGTCGTCGGATCCACTCCAGTCTTTGGATTTCGTTAATACACATCTCAACACATAACCACAGGTGCGCACAGGTCGTAGGTACGCCTAGTTGGGCCGCTGTGGCAGTTGGAAGATGAGCCATGGAAAGGCTCCAAAATCCTTACTGTACATTTTTTTAGGTGAAAAATTCGATGTCGTCGGATCCACTCCAGTCTTTGGATTTCGTTAATACACATCTCAACACATAACCACAGGTGCGCACAGGTCGTAGGTACGCCTAGTTGGGCCGCTGTGGCAGTTGGAAGATGAGCCATGGAAAGGCTCCAAAATCCTTACTATACACTGTACATTTTTTTAGGTGAAGAATTCGATGTCGTCGGATCCACTCCAGTCTTTGGATTTCGTTAACACACATCTCAACACATAACCACAGGTGCTCACAGGTCGTAGGCACGCCTAGTTGGGCCGCTGTGGCAGTTGGAAGATGAGCCATGAAAAGGCTCCAAAATCCTTACACTGTACATTTTTTTAGGTGAAACATTCGATGTCGTCGGATCCACTCCAGTCTTTGGATTTCGTTAATACACATCTCAACACATAACCACAGGTGCGCACAGGTCGTAGGTACGCCTAGTTGGGCCGCTGTGGCAGTTGGAAGATGAGCCATGAAAAGGCTCCAAAATCCTTACACTGTACATTTTTTTAGGTGAAAAATTCGATGTCGTCGGATCCACTCCAGTCTTTGGATTTCGTTAATACACATCTCAACACATAACCACAGGTGCGCACAGGTCGTAGGTACGCCTAGTTGGGCTGCTGTGGCAGTTGGAAGATGAGCCATGGAAAGGCTTCAAAATCCTTACTATACACTGTACATTTTTTAGGTGAAAAATTCGATGTCGTCGGATCCACTCCAGTCTTTGGATTTCGTTAATACACATCTCAACACATAACCACAGGTGCGCACAGGTCGTAGGTACGCCTAGTTGGGCCGCTGCGGCAGTTGGAAGATGAGCCTTGGAAAGGCTCCAAAATCCTTACTATACACTGTACATTTTTTTAGGTGAAAAATTCGATATCGTCGGATAAACTCCAGTCTTTGGATTTCGTTAATACACATCCCAACACATAACCACAGGTGCGCACAGGTCGTAGGTACGCCTAGTTGGGCCGCTGCGGCAGTTGGAAGATGAGCCATGGAAAGGCTCCAAAAGCCTTACTATACACTGTACATTTTTTTAGGTGAAAAATTCGATGTCGTCGGATCCACTCCAGTCTTTGGATTTCGTTAACACACATCTCAACACATAACCACAGGTGCGCACAGGTCGTAGGTACGCCTAGTTGGGCCGCTGCGGCAGTTGGAAGATGAGCCTTGGAAAGGCTCCAAAATCCTTACTATACACTGTACATTTTTTTAGGTGAAAAATTCGATGTCGTCGGATCCACTCCAGTCTTTGGATTTCGTTAATACACATCTCAACACACAACCTTAGGTGCGCACAGGTCGTAGGTACGCCTAGTTGGGCCGCTGCGGCAGTTGGAAGATGAGCCATGGAAAGGCTCCAAAAGCCTTACTACACACTGTACATTTTTTTAGGTGAAAAATTCGATGTCGTCGGATCCACTCCAGTCTTTGGATTTCGTTAATACACATCTCAACACACAACCACAGGTGCGCACAGGTCGTAGGTGCGCCTAGTTGGGCCGCTGCGGCAGTTGGAAGATGAGCCATGGAAAGGCTCCAAAATCCTTACTATACACTGTACATTTTTTTAGGTGAAAAATTCGATGTCGTCGGATCCACTCCAGTCTTTGGATTTCGTTAATACACATCTCAACACATAACCACAGGTGCGCACAGGTCGTAGGTACGCCTAGTTGGGCCGCTGTGGCAGTTGGAAGATGAGCCATGGAAAGGCTCCAAAAGCCTTACTATACACTGTACATTTTTTTAGGTGAAAAATTCGATGTCGTCGGATCCACTCCAGTCTTTGGATTTCGTTAACACACATCTCAACACATAACCACAGGTGCGCACAGGTCGTAGGTACGCCTAGTTGGGCCGCTGCGGCAGTTGGAAGATGAGCCTTGGAAAGGCTCCAAAATCCTTACTATACACTGTACATTTTTTTAGGTGAAAAATTCGATGTAGTCGGATCCACTCCAGTCTTTGGATTTCGTTAATACACATCTCAACACATAACCACAGGTGCGCACAGGTCGTAGGTACGACTAGTTGGGCCGCTGCGGCAGTTGGAAGATGAGCCATGGAAAGGCTCCACAATCCTTATTATACACTGCACATTTTTTTTAGGTGAAAAATTCGATGTCGTCGGATCCACTCCAGTCTTTGGATTTCGTTAATACACATCTCAACACATAACCACAGGTGCGCACAGGTCGTAGGTACGCCTAGTTGGGCCGCTGCGGCAGTTGGAAGATGAGCCATGGAAAGGCTCCAAAAGCCTTACTACACACTGTACATTTTTTTAGGTGAAAAATTCGATGTCGTCGGATCCACTCCAGTCTTTGGATTTCGTTAATACACATCTCAACACACAACCACAGGTGCGCACAGGTCGTAGGTACGCCTAGTTGGGCCGCTGCGGCAGTTGGAAGATGAGCCATGGAAAGGCTCCAAAAGCCTTACTACACACTGTACATTTTTTTAAGGTGAAAAATTCGATGTCGTCGGATCCACTCCAGTCTTTGGATTTCGTTAATACACATCTCAACACACAACCACAGGTGCGCACAGGTCGTAGGTACGCCTAGTTGGGCCGCTGCGGCAGTTGGAAGATGAGCATGGAAAGGCTCCAAAATCCTTACTATACACTGTACATTTTTTTAGGTGAAAAATTCGATGTTGTCGGATCCACTCCAGTCTTTGGATTTCGTTAATACACATCTCAACACATAACCACAGGTGCGCACAGGTCGTAGGTACGCCTAGTTGGGCCGCTGCGGCAGTTGGAAGATGAGCCATGGAAAGGCTCCAAAAGCCTTACTATACACTGTGCATTTTTTTAGGTGAAAAATTCGATGTCGTCGGATCCACTCCAGTCTTTGGGTCTCGTTAATACACATCCCAACACATAACCACAGGTGCGCACAGGTCGTAGGTAAGCCTAGTTGGGCCGCTGCGGCAGTTGGAAGATGAGCCATGGAAAGGCTCCAAAATCCTTACTATACACTGTACATTTTTTTAGGTGAAAATTCGATGTCGTCGGATCCACTTCAGTCTTTGGATTTCGTTAATACACATCTCAACACATAACCACAGGTGCGCACAGGTCGTAGGTACGCCTAGTTGGGCCGCTGTGGCAGTTGGAAGATGAGCCATGGAAAGGCTCCAAAATCCTTACTATACACTGTACATTTATTTAGGTGAAAAATTCGATGTCGTCGGATCCACTCCAGTCTTTGGATTTCGTTAATATACATCTCAACACATAACCACAGGTGCGCACAGGTCGTAGGTACGCCTAGTTGGGCCGCTGTGGCAGTTGGAAGATGAGCCATGGAAAGGCTCCAAAATCCTTACTGTACATTTTTTTTAGGTGAAAAATTCGATGTCGTCGGATCCACTCCAGTCTTTCGATTTCGTTAATACACATCTCAACACATAACCACAGGGTGCGCACAGGTCGTAGGTACGCCTAGTTGGGCCGCTGTGGCAGTTGGAAGATGAGCCATGGAAAGGCTCCAAAATCCTTACTATACACTGTACATTTTTTAGGTGAAAAATTCGATGTCGTCGGATCCACTCCAGTCTTTGGATTTCGTTAATACACATCCCAACACATAACCACAGGTGCGCACAGGTCGTAGGTACGCCTAGTTGGGCCGCTGTGGCAGTTGGAAGATGAGCCATGAAAAGGCTCCAAAATCCTTACACTGTACATTTTTTTAGGTGAAACATTCGATGTCGTCGGATCCACTCCAGTCTTTGGATTTCGTTAATACACATCTCAACACATAACCACAGGTGCGCACAGGTCGTAGGTACGCCTAGTATGGCCGCTGTGGCAGTTGGAAGATGAGCCATGAAAAGGCTCCAAAATCCTTACACTGTACATTTTTTTAGGTGAAAAATTCGATGTCGTCGGATCCACTCCAGTCTTTGGATTTCGTTAATACACATCTCAACACATAACCACAGGTGCGCACAGGTCGTAGGTACGCCTAGTTGGGCCGCTGTGGCAGTTGGAAGATGAGCCCATGAAAAGGCTCCAAAATCCTTACACTGTACATTTTTTTAGGTGAAAAATTCGATGTCGTCGGATCCACTCCAGTCTTTGGATTTCGTTAATACACATCTCACACATAACCACAGGTGCGCACAGGTCGTAGGTACGCCTAGTTGGGCCGCTGTGGCAGTTGGAAGATGAGCCATTAAAAGGCTCCAAAATCCTTACTATACACTGTACATTTATTTAGGTGAAAAATTCGATGTCTTCGGATCCACTCCAGTCTTTGGATTTCGGTAAAGCACATCTCAACACACAACCACAGGTGCGCACAGGTCGTAGGTACGCCTAGTTGGGCTGCTGTGGCAGTTGGAAGATGAGCCATGGAGAGGCTCCAAAATCCTTACTATACACTGTACTTTTTTTTAGGTGAAAAATTCGATGTCGTCGGATCCACTCCAGTCTTTGGATTTCGTTAATACACACCTCAACACATAACCACAGGTGTGCACAGGTCGTAGGTACGCCTAGTTGGGCCGCTGTGGCAGTTGGAAGATGAGCCATGAAAAGGCTCCAAAATCCTTACTATACACTGTACATTTTTTTTAGGTGAAAAATTCGATGTCGTCGGATCCACTCCAGTCTTTGAATTTCGTTAATACACATCTCAACAGATAACCACAGGTGCGCACAGGTCGTAGGTACGCCTAGTTGGGCCGCTGTGGCAGTTGGAAGATGAGCCATTAAAAGGCTCCAAAATCCTTACTATACACTGTACATTTATTTAGGTGAAAAAATTCGATGTCTTCGGATCCACTCCAGTCTTTGGATTTCGTTAATACACATCTCAACACATAACCACAGGTGCGCACAGGTCGTAGGTACGCCTAGTTGGGCTGCTGTGGCAGTTGGAAGATGAGCCGTGGAGAGGCTCCAAAATCCTTACTATACACTGTACTTTTTTTTAGGTGAAAAATTCGATGTCGTCGGATCCACTCCAGTCTTTGGATTTCGTTAATACACACCTCAACACATAACCACAGGTGTGCACAGGTCGTAGGTACGCCTAGTTGGGCCGCTGCATCAGTTGGAAGATGAGGATTGGAAAGGCTCCAAAATCCTTACTATACACTGTACATTTTTTTAGGTGAAAAATTCGATGTCGTTGGATCCACTCCAGTCTTTGGATTTCGTTAATACACATCTCAACACATAACCACAGGTGCGCACAGGTCGTAGGTACGCCTAGTTGGGCCGCTGCGGCAGTTGGAAGATGAGCCATGGAAAGGCTCCACAATCCTTACTATACACTGTACATTTTTTTAGGTGAAAAATTCGATGTCGTCGGATCCACTCCAGTCTTTGGATTTCGTTAATACACATCTCAACACATAACCACAGGTGCGCACAGGTCGTAGGTACGCCTAGTTGGGCCGCTGCGGCAGTTGGAAGATGAGCCTTGGAAAGGCTCCAAAATCCTTACTATACACTGTACATTTTTTTAGGTGAAAAATTCGATGTCGTTCGGATCCATTCCAGTCTTTGGATTTTCGGTAAAGCACATCTCAACAACACAACCACAGGTGCGCACAGGTCGTAGGTACGACGTAGTTGGGCCGCTGTGGCAGTTGGAAGATGAGCCATGGAAAGGCTCCAAAATCCTTACTATACACTGTACATTTTTTTAGGTGAAAAATTCGATGTCGTCGGATCCACTTCAGTCTTTGGATGTCGTTAATACACATCTCAACACATAACCACAGGTGCACACAGGTCGTAGGTACGCCTAGTTGGGCCGCTGTGGCAGTTGGAAGATGAGCCATGGAAAGGCTCCAAAAGCCTTACTATACACTGTAAATTTTTTTAGGTGAAAAATTCGATG
Organism: Eristalis pertinax; assembly: GCA_907269125.1. NCBI lineage: Eukaryota > Metazoa > Arthropoda > Insecta > Diptera > Syrphidae > Eristalis > Eristalis pertinax. Next base: position 54,738,157 of record OU026145.1, read on the forward strand.
TCGTCGGATTCACTCCAGTCTTTGGATTTCGTTAATACACATCCCAACACATAACCACAGGTGCGCACAGGTCGTAGGTACGCCTAGTTGGGCCGCTGCGGCAGTTGGAGATGAGCCTTGGAAAGGCTCCAAAATCCTTACTATACACTGTACATTTTTTTTAGGTGAAAAATTCGATGTCGTCGGATCCACTTCAGTCTTTGGATGTCGTTAATACACATCTCAACACATAACCACAGGTGCACACAGGTCGTAGGTACGCCTAGTTGGGCCGCTGTGGCAGTTGGAAGATGAGCCATGGAAAGGCTCCAAAAGCCTTACACTGTACATTTTTTTAGGTGAAAAAATTCGATGTCGTCGGATCCACTCCAGTCTTTGGATTTCGTTAATACACACCTCAACACATAACCACAGATGCGCACAGGTCGTAGGTACGCCTAGTTGGGCCGCTGTGGCAGTTGGAATATGAGCCTTGGAAAGGTTTCAAAATCCTTACTATACACTGTACATTTTTTTAGGTGAAAAATTCGATGTCGTCGGATCCACTCCAGTCTTTGAATTTCGTTAATACACATCTCAACAGATAACCACAGGTGCGCACAGGTCGTAGGTACGCCTAGTTGGGCCGCTGTGGCAGTTGGAAGATGAGCCATGGAAAGGCTCCACAATCCTTACTATACACTGTACATTTTTTTAGGTGAAAAATTCGATGTCGTCGGATCCACTCCAGTCGTTGGATTTCGTTAATACACATCCCAACACATAACCACAGGTGCACACAGGTCGTAGGTACGCCTAGTTGGGCCGCTGTGGCAGTTGGAAGATGAGCCATGGAAAGGCTCCAAAAGCCTTACACTGTACATTTTTTTAGGTGAAAAATTCGATGTCGTCGGATCCACTTCAGTCTTTGGATTTCGTTAATACACACCTCAACACATAACCACAGATGCGCACAGGTCGTAGGTACGCCTAGTTGGGCCGCTGTGGCAGTTGGAATATGAGCCATGGAAAGGTTTCAAAATCCTTACTATACACTGTACATTTTTTTAGGTGAAAAATTCGATGTCGTCGGATCCACTCCAGTCTTTGAATTTCGTTAATACACATCTCAACAGATAACCACAGGTGCGCACAGGTCGTAGGTACGCCTAGTTGGGCCGCTGTGGCAGTTGGAAGATGAGCCATTAAAAGGCTCCAAAATCCTTACTATACACTGTACATTTATTTAGGTGAAAAATTCGATGTCTTCGGATCCACTCCAGTCTTTGGATTTCGTTAATACACATCTCAACACATAACCACAGGTGCGCACAGGTCGTAGGTACGCCTAGTTGGGCTGCTGTGGCAGTTGGAAGATGAGCCGTGGAGAGGCTCCAAAATCCTTACTATACACTGTACTTTTTTTTAGGTGAAAAATTCGATGTCGTCGGATCCACTCCAGTCTTTGGATTTCGTTAATACACACCTCAACACATAACCACAGGTGTGCACAGGTCGTAGGTACGCCTAGTTGGGCCGCTGCGGCAGTTGGAAGATGAGCCTTGGAAAGGCTCCAAAATCCTTACTATACACTGTACATTTTTTTAGGTGAAAAATTCGATGTCGTCGGATCCATTCCAGTCTTTGGATTTCGGTAAAGCACATCTCAACACACAACCACAGGTGCGCACAGGTCGTAGGTACGACTAGTTGGGCCGCTGTGGCAGTTGGAAGATGAGCCATGGAAAGGCTCCAAAATCCTTACTATACACTGTACATTTTTTTAGGTGAAAAATTCGATGTCGTCGGATCCACTTCAGTCTTTGGATGTCGTTAATACACATCTCAACACATAACCACAGGTGCACACAGGTCGTAGGTACGCCTAGTTGGGCCGCTGTGGCAGTTGGAAGATGAGCCATGGAAAGGCTCCAAAAGCCTTACTATACACTGTAAATTTTTTTAGGTGAAAAATTCGATGTCGTCGGATTCACTCCAGTCTTTGGATTTCGTTAATACACATCCCAACACATAACCACAGGTGCGCACAGGTCGTAGGTACGCCTAGTTGGGCCGCTGCGGCAGTTGGAAGATGAGCCTTGGAAAGGCTCCAAAATCCTTACTATACACTGTACATTTTTTTAGGTGAAAAATTCGATGTCGTCGGATCCACTTCAGTCTTTGGATGTCGTTAATACACATCTCAACACATAACCACAGGTGCACACAGGTCGTAGGTACGCCTAGTTGGGCCGCTGTGGCAGTTGGAAGATGAGCCATGGAAAGGCTCCAAAAGCCTTACACTGTACATTTTTTTAGGTGAAAAATTCGATGTCGTCGGATCCACTCCAGTCTTTGGATTTCGTTAATACACACCTCAACACATAACCACAGGTGTGCACAGGTCGTAGGTACGCCTAGTTGGGCCGCTGTGGCAGTTGGAAGATGAGCCATGAAAAGGCTCCAAAATCCTTACTATACACTGTACATTTTTTTAGGTGAAAAATTCGATGTCGTCGGATCCACTCCGATCTTTGAATTTCGTTAATACACATCTCAACAGATAACCACAGGTGCGCACAGGTCGTAGGTACGCCTAGTTGGGCCGCTGTGGCAGTTGGAAGATGAGCCATTAAAAGGCTCCAAAATCCTTACTATACACTCGTACATTTATTTAGGTGAAAAATTCGATGTCGTCGGATCCACTCCAGTCTTTGGATTTTCGTTAATACACATCTCAACACATAACCACAGGTGCGCACAGGTCGTAGGTACGCCTAGTTGGGCTGCTGTGGCAGTTGGAAGATGAGCCGTGGAGAGGCTCCAAATCCTTACTATACACTGTACTTTTTTTTTAGGTGAAAAATTCGATGTCGTCGGATCCACTCCAGTCTTTGGATTTCGTTAATACACACCTCAACACATAACCACAGGTGTGCACAGGTCGTAGGTACGCCTAGTTGGGCCGCTGCATCAGTTGGAAGATGAGGATTGGAAAGGCTCCAAAATCCTTACTATACACTGTACATTTTTTTAGGTGAAAAATT